>JAKJMR010000847.1:22731-33752 GCA_024449315.1 Daboia siamensis
AATAATAATAATAATAATAATAATAATAATAATAATAATAATAATAAAGTTGGAAGGGACCTTGGAGGTCATCTAGTCCAACCCCCTGCTCAGGCAGGAAACCTTATACCATTTCAGACAAATGGCTGTCCAGTCTCTTCTTAAAAGCTTCCGGTGTTGGAGCATTCACCACCTCTGGAGGCAGGTTGTTCCACTGGTTAATTGTTCTATCTGTCAGGAAGTTTCTCCTTAGTTCTAGGTTGCTTCTCTCCTTGACTAGTTTCCATCCGTTGCTTCTTGTCCTGCTTTCAGGTGCTTTGGAGAATAGCTTGACTCCCTCTTCTTTGGGGCAGCCCCTGAGATATTGGAAGACTGCTATCATGTCACCCCTCACTCTTCTCTTTGTTAAACTACACATACCCAATTCCAGCAACCGTTCCCTATATGTTTTGGCCTCCAGTCCCCTAATCATCTTTGTTGCTCTTCTCTGTACCCTTTCTAGAGTCTCGACATCTTTTTTACATCATGGTGACCAAAACTGGATGCAGTATTTTTTTCCCCCTTTTCCTTTCTTTCAGTCTCTGTCGCTCTCACGGCCTTTTGGTCCTTTCTTCCAGTCTCTCACTTTCTTTCTCGGTCTTTCGGTTTTCCTTTTCCCTTCCCTTCCCTTCTTTCAGCCTCCCTCCCTCCCTCCCTCTTTTCTTTCCTGACAGCCGCGGGGATTTTCCAGCCGGGGAGCCAGAGGTGCGGGGTGATGGCGCTTCCCCCTTTCCCCCCACTTTGGCCGAAGGCCCGAGGCTCCTCTGAAACGGCTTGCCAGGACCTTTTTTTCCCCCCACATCGCCATTGGGACCTTCCAGAGATGGGTCCGACTCCAGTTCCCATCCTTCCCAACCGGTATAGCCGAGTTGCCAGAGAGACCGGGGAAAGAAGGGGACGGAAGCCTCCCTCGCCATCCTGACCCGGTTCCTGCTCCGGATGGAGGTTGGGCGCGCGGGTGTCGAGGAAGAAGGCCGTTGCACAAGCCTTGGTTTGCTTGCGCTCTTGAAAATCTGCTTTTCACTTACCTCCCAACTGGGAGGATGAAAAGCCGGTTGGTGACCTGCTTAAGGGGGTTTCATGCAATCTGCAAAATGCACAGAGGCTTCTGCTGCTGGGTGTAAAAAGCCGAGGGATCCTGCCCAGCCTTTGGTGGCCCTTCAAACTTTAGAGCAGAGGTCTTCAAACTTGGCCCTTTTATGACTTGTGGACTTCAACTTCCAGAATTCCTCAGCCAGCATACCTGGCTGAGGAATTCTGGGAGTTGAAGTCCACAAGTCATAAAAGGGCCAAGTTTGAAGACCCTTGCTTTAGAGTGTGGGTGGGATCTGAGCGACTGCTTGTGTGGGATTGCTCCTGGGTCTGGGGCTCAAGGGAACTGCAAAACAACCCCCCACTTCCCTCCCCTCCCCCAAGCACCTTTAAAGGATCCTTTGATTATGTGCGCTCAGGATCATTTTGCAAACAGGATCTTACCAGGATATGTTGGGGTGTCAACGAGAAGGAGACTATACTCGGGGGGAAAGACCTATGTGTGCAAATGGCATTCTGAGTGGAGCATTTGGATAGACCAGGGGTAAGCAACCTCGGCTCTTTTATGACTCATGGACTTCAACTCCAGTTGAACTACCAGTTGTTAGCCACATAGTTTATTTATTTATTTATTTATTTGGTTTATATACCACCCTATTCCTGAAGGACTCAGGGCGGTTTACAGGGCAGAATTTAAAAACAATACAATATAAAATTAAAATAAAATTAAATTAAGTATAATTAAGTATAAGTTCCCCCGCACTTATGAGACAAGAATCTCTCATTCGGGAGTATAGTAAGATCCTGCTAAACTCCCCTCTACCCATTCATACCTATACCTCTGATCTCTTAAGATGTCAATTAAAGTCAAGAAGTCCACCACTCTTTACAGCGCTTAATCTGCTGGCTGAACATCAGAGCACTATACAAAAGTGGATGGAAGCATGGAGTAGCTATACCTCCCAAGATATTTCTGAGCATATTAATCCTAATAGTATACCTCCAGGATTTAATCTACCCCGACACATATGGGTGACATACAATCAGTGCTTTCTTTGTAAAAGAAAAAGGTGCCGGAACTCACACATGTCATACAACCCGCCTTGCCTACGCTACAAGGTTCCATCCAGAAAAGATGCCGGAACTCCGTTCTGACCGTTCTATGAGAAAAAAAGCCCTGTATACAATAGAATTAGAACGACTCCTGGGGTGTGTGCCGATTCTCTGTATAAATGGGGAAAAACACCTTCAGCACAATGTGATTGCGGGGCTCCCCGATAGACTATCCAACATATAGTGAGGGAATGCAATAATAATAATAATAATAATAATAATAATTATTATTATTATTATTATTATTATTATTATTATTATTATTATTATTATTATTATTATTATTATTATTTTATTTATATACCGCCCTTCTCCCGAAGGACTCAGGGCAGTGTACAGGGCAAATATATAGCAATACAAAAATACAAAAGTTAAAAAAGAATTAAACATATGCCCAATTAAAAACAATAAATACAAATATTAAAATAACCACCCATCCCCCATCAGGCCAGGCTGGATTGTACAAATAAGAATGTCTTCAGATCGCGACGGAAGGAGCGAAGGTCGGGCGCCATCTGGAGCTCAGCCGGCAACTGATTCCATAGCTCCGGGGCGCCCACAGAGAAGGATCTCCCCCTGGGGGCCACCAATCGACATTCTCTGATCGGTGGCACCCTGAGGAGACCCTCTCTGTGGGAACGCACAGGGCGGAGGGACGTTGATGCCGGCCGCAGGTGCTCCCTGAGGTTCCGGACCCATGCCATGTAGGGCCTTAAACACCATTACCAGTAGCTTGAATAGAAGATACCCAGGAGATTTTAAGGACTTCCTCTGCGTAACAACGGCAGCTACTGACTGGATCTCCAAACTCGACATTAAACTCTGAAATGTTATTTCTGTTTTCCTCTTAGGTTTTATAATTGCTTCTTTTTTAAAAAAATTGTTTTAACTGTTCTAACTTGAAAATATGAAGTGCTTTTAATTCTGTGTGTGAGACCAGCCATACGCTAAATAAATAAATAAATTCAACTCCCAGAATTCCTGAGTCAGCTGACTCAGGAATTCTGGGATTTGAAGTCCAGAGTCATAAAAGAGCCGAGGCTGCCTACCCCTGGGATAGACTTTGCTTGCAGTGCTGCACTTTAACCTCTGTGCCACCTTGGGCTCCTTTCAAGCATTTAAGAGAATTTAACATTTAACAGACACTTGTCTGAAATGGTATATAGGTTCTCCTGCTTGAGCAGGGGGCTGGATTAGAAGACCAGCTCTATTCCTATCCTATTCTATTCTAAACAGAGTTGGAAGGGGCCATGGAGGTCCTCTAGTCCAACCCCCTGCACAAGCAGGAGACCCTAGGGCAGGGGGAGGTAACCTTGGCTCTTTTATGACTCATGGACTTCAACTCCCAGAATTCCTGAGCCAGCCATGCTGAGGGGAGAGGTTTCCAAGCTGAGCCATGCTGGCTGAGGAATTCTGGGAGTTGAAGTCCATGAGTCATAAAAGAGCCAAGGTTGCCTACCCCTGCCCAAGGGGTAGGCAACTTTGGCTCTTTTATGATTCGTGGACTTCATTATGGCTAGCTCAGGAATTCTGGGAGTTGAAGTCCACGAATCATAAAAGAGCCAAGGTTGCCTATCCCTGCACCATGTCAAAATGGTATTGAGTTATACCAAAATGTAATTTTGCTGGAATAATAAATCTGGACTGTCCAGTTTCAGATTGTAGATAAGCAGCCTTATCAATAAACAGTGTTCTCAATAGTTTAGCATTTATGTTTATGCTTATTGCAATTGCCTTCTATTATAACATCTTACGATCTTAATTGTAACACCTATCCCACTGTGTCTTTATGGTGCCACATTATGGTGATTTTCTTATGGTTTTCTCTTAATATTTTATCTCATGTATTGTTCACATAGCTATATATATGCTTTATTTAAACTTGTGTTTGTACAGTATATCAGTGATTGCGCGACCTCTGTAGATGCCATGTGCTAAATAAAATAAATGCAATTGCCTTGGTTTTGATACATTAATTCCTCATTAGGTGTATCTAACATCCATTACAAATTACTCAGGTTCTCACCTCATTGTTTGTGTAAAAAATGGACACGTTTGTTTTCCCCCTCAAAACTTACCTTGCCTTTTGTTACAAATGTCTTTTAGGCATTTAGCATCCATGAATCTATTGAGCAGTCAAAGAATAACCCATTTTATGTATTTTAATGTATTTTAAGTTTTTGTTATTTCTTTCTGTAACATAAGGTAATACTAATAGTAGTGTTGTAGCTAGGGAAGTTGAATCATGTCCACTTTTGTTTTTAAATGTACATTTAATAAAATTTTCTAAAAAACAACAACAACAACCCATTTTTGTTTCATTCCTTGTTCAATGCTGGCCTACCCAGTAAAGTCACACAGACTTTACTTCCGTAAATTGCTATTAATAACAAGTCCATCTGCCAACTTTCAAATGTGCGACACGTAATTCAAGTCTATTCGCTTTTTCTAAAGCAGAAAATGTGCAACCAACTTTCCTGCTTTCATAACATTTCCCAGAGATGTGCTGAAAAGTCAAAACGTGGTTTTCCCATCTACTCAGTGCAGAGCCACACGACACATTCCAAAATGTTATTTTATTGTCCTCTTGTACCTTTGTGATCAGAATTCTTTCAAACAGCTTTCCCTGGTACATTTATTTATTTATTTATTTATTTAATTTTATTTCTATACCGCCCTTCTCCCGAAGGACTCAGGGCGGTGTACAGGGCATACATACAAAAATACAAAAATTAAAAAGAGATTAAACTAGCCCAAAACTAAAACCAATACAAACATTAAAACTACCCATCCCTCATCCCTCATCAGGCCAGTCCAGCTTGTACAAATAAAAATGTTTTCAGACCCCGACGGAAGGAGCGAAGGTCGGGCGCCATCCGGAGCTCAACCGGGAGCTGATTCCATAGCTCCGGGGCGCCCACAGAGAAGGATCTCCCCCTGGGGGCCACCAATCGACATTCTCTGATCGGTGGCACCCTGAGGAGACCCTCTCTGTGGGAGCGTACAGGGCGGAGGGAAGTAGATGCCGGCAGCAGGTGATCCCTGAGGTACTCCGGACCCATGCCATGAAGGGCCTTAAACACCATTACCAGTACCTTGAATCTCACCCGGAAGACAACTGGCAACCAATGCAGCTCACGGAGCAAGGGTGTTATATGGGAGTATCGGGAAACTCCCAACACAACTCTCGCAGCTGCATTCTGTACCAGTTGGAGCCTCCGAGTGGTCTTCAAGGGCAGCCCCATGTAAAGAGCATTGCAGTAGTCAAGGCGAGAGGTCACGAGCGCATGAGTGACCGTACACAAGGCATCCCGGTCTAGATAGGGTCGCAACTGGCGCACCAGGCGAACCTGGGCAAAAGCCCCCCTAGTCACAGCCCCTATATGATCTTCCAAGGTGAGCTGTGAATCTAGGAGGACTCCCAAGTTGCGAGCCCTATCTACGGGGGGTAATAGTTCACCCCCCATAGAAAGTGATGGGATATTCTGAATATCCCGGGATGCAGGTATGCACAGCCACTCAGTCTTGTCGGGGTTGAGTTGAAGTCTGTTACTCCCCATCCAGACCCGGACCGCCTCCAGGCAACGGGTCATCACGTCGAGGGCATCACTGGGGTGGCTTGGGGTAGAAAGAAAAAGCTGGGTATCATCAGCATATTGATGATACCCAACTCCAAAACCACGAATGATCTCACCCAGCGGTTTCATATAGATGTTGAACAGGAGGGGCGAGAGGACCGACCCCTGAGGAACTCCACAAATGAGAGACCTCGAGGTCGACCTCTGTCCCCCTGCCAACACCGACTGCGAACGTCCCAGGAGATAGGAGGAGAACCACCGCAAAACTGTGCCTCCCACTCCCAATCCCCTGAGACGCCGCAGCAAGATACCATGGTCGATGGTATCGAAAGCCGCTGAGAGGTCTAATAGGACTAGGACAGAGGAATGCCCCCTGTCCCGAGCCCTCCAGAGATCATTCACCAGAGCGACCAATGCCGTCTCCGTGCTGTACCCGGGCCTGAAACCCGATTGGTACGGGTCTAGATAATCCGCTTCATCCAGGGCCAGAGGGAGCTGATGTGCCACCACACTCTCAACAACCTTCGCAAGAAAGCGAAGGTTGGAGACCAGTCGAAAGTTATTCAACAAAGCTGGATCCAAGGCAGGCTTCTTGAGGAGGGGTCTCACCACCGCCTCTTTCAGGACGGCGGGGAAACTACCCTCACTCAAAGAAGCAGATATAACCGCCTGGAGCCAGCCTCGTGTCCCTTCCCGAGCCGCATAAACTATTTAAAATAGTCCCTTTCAAGTTTATGGTTCACGTGGATGACTTTTTCCTTTGCATAAGGCAGCAATCACAGCAAATGTTTGGCACAGATGTAGTATTCACCCAGGTGTGTGTGTGTGTGTGTGTGTGTGTGTGTGTGTGTATGTGTATGTGTGTGTATGTTTTCGTAGATTTTCACCGGTACAAGTATGTAGATCTTGGCATATTCAAGACCTCGTCAAAACGTCACCAAGACACTCTCAATCTTACACGGGAAAAGACCCGAATATGCCAAGACCTACACACACACACATACACACACACATTGTAGATGTAGTATTCACACAGAACTCTGTATGCAAACCACATCTGTATTTTAACATTTCTTCAGCTACATTCCATCTCTGAAGCGTGTTGCAACATGTAACATGTTACTAGTAATGGTACAACATGTTAACAACACTTAGGTCTTCTTTTCCATCCATTTTTTTTCTTGAATGTTAATTTATTTATATCCTGCCTTTATCTTATTTCAAAAATATAATGCTCAAGATGGTGAACATATCTAATATATTTTCCTCCTATTCTGAGTGTATTAATCCTAATAGTATACCTCCAGGATTTAATCTACCCCGACACATATGGGTGGCATACAATAGAATTAGAACGACTCAGGGGGGGTGTGCCGATTCTCTGTATAAATGGGGAAAAACACCTTCAGCACAATGCGATTGCGAGGCTCCCCGACATACTATCCAACATATAGTGAGGGTATGCACTAATAGAAGATACCCAGGAGATTTTAAGGACTTCCTCTGCGTAACAACGGCAGCTACTGACTGGATCTCCAGACTCGACATTAAACTCTGAAATGTTATTTCTGTTTTCCTCTTAGATTTTATAGTTGCTTCTTTTTTTAAAAAAAAATGTTTTAACTGTTCTAACTTGTAAATATGAAGTGCTTTTAATTCTGTGTGTGACCAGCCATACGCTAAATAAATAAATCCTCCTATTCTTCCCGCAACAACAACCCTGTGAGGTTGGTCAGGCTGAGAAAGACTGGTCCAGTCATCCAGCTGGCTTTCATGTCCAAGGCAGGACTCACAGTCTCCTGGTGATTGGTCCAAAGTCATCCGACCAGCTTTCATGCCAAGAGTGGAACTAGAATTTACAGTCTTCTGCTTTCTAGCCTGATGCCTTAACCCAGGGGCCTTCAAACCTGGCCCTTTTATGACTTGTGGACTTCAACTCCCAGAATTCCTCAGCCATTCTGGGAATTGAACTCCGCAAGTCATAAAAGGGCCAGGTTTGAAGACCCCTGCCTTAACCACTTAGCTGTTTCAGTGGCACCATCTTTCTATTTAGCTTTCTTCGTTGACTTCCAAGGTGTACCGTTGATACTTCCCCCAAATTATGTGTCCCTCTTCAGAGCCAGTCCTTTCGTATCCCCCTTCGCTAATCATTCTGAATCTTTCATAATACATTTTAAATGTAAACTTTTTGTTCATGCTTTTCAACATATGTTCATTCTGTTGCCCATTCTGGTTCCCATCCCCCAATAGCTGTGTCATCTGATGGGATCCAGGAAACAGGCCTTCTCTGTCACAAAGCCTGTCTCCTTGGTCCCGCAGAGATCCATTTGTGTTTCCACAGTATTAAAAGAGTCTTGGAATCCTGGCTTGTCCTTCAGTCTATTGGCTAGGCCAGGGGTAGGCAACCTTGTCTCTTTTGTGACTCGTGGACTTCAATTCCCAGAATTCCTGAGCCAGCATGGCTCAGCTTGGAAACCTCTCCCTTTTCCCTCAGCGTGGTTGGCTGAGGAATTCTGGGAGTTGAAGTCCACGAGTCATAAAAGAGCCTCGGTTGCCTACCCCTGGATTAGACCGAGTGAGTGCCAGTTCTTTTGTATATGTCAACCTCACTAGTTAGAACAGGTCAGGAAATCAACTCCCTAGGAAAGCTGAAATTACTTTTATTGAGAATGGCTATAATTACGGGACCTTGGATATCTGCTTCTGCTGTGTGCCGCCTCCTTCTTCTTCTACTCTGGTGAATTAGGGAGGTCTCTGTGCTGCTTACAAAGGCTATCTGCCCTTGGTGGATTTAAGATAAGTTCCCTCCCTTGTTCCTTTGATAAAGAGTTTGCAAATCTCCTTCAAGGTCAACTTTGTTACTTGGATGCCTTTGCATGGCTTTTAGAGTGGCTTTAACAACAACAACAACAACAACAACAAACCCTGGATGTGTGTTTTCACTAGTATTTTGAGTAATATCTGTTGCCCAGAGTCCTATAGAATTGAGTAAACTTGTACATTTAATAAATAAACATTCTAAATAGATAAATCATCAGGCACCCTTCTCGTTTAGTCTTGGGTCTCCAACTAGCCCGGTTTTCTACACTCGTCTTCATGACCCCCCAAGTTCTTCTCTTGAATTGCACTCATTCAGGATGCTGCGCAACTTCCCCTCAAGCTTTTGTCTCAAGTATCACTGTTCACTACAGTACAGCATAACGTGCAGCTATCTGCCATTTAAGCCATGGATACTGAAATTAAGCTAGAGAAATAAAGAGGAAGACAATATAATATCCTAGGCATCCCCGAAAGCTTCTCATGAGTTGGTGCACAACTGGCTATAATTTATTGAAAAGGAACAGACCCAAGAGAAGACGGCATGTTGCATTGCATTTAAAGAAAGGAACATATACAGAAATTCAAGAATGGAAAGTCTACTTGAGTAAGAATAAAGAGTGAGGAGAACGAACTACCATTGGGTGATTATTATAGACCACCTTTCTTCATCAGGCAAACAGCATTTGGGCAAAATAAAATATCAAAGTGACCCTTATAAAAAGTGGATGTTCACGGGCCCATTGATGCAGGAGTTTGTTATGTTTTGGGGTTTTCATTTGTTTGTAGATGTTTCATCCAACGTGTTTAACCAGATTGGTTAAAGACCCAGCTCAACATGATGGTCTGTCTGAATGGCATAGGGTTTCCTGCCTGAGCAGAGGGTTGGACTAGAAGACCTTCAAGGTCTCTTCCAACTCTTGTTATTCTGTTCTGGTTAGTAAAGGTAAAAGGTAAAGGTTCCCCCACACATGTGTGCTAGTCGTTTCCAACTCTAGGGGCCGGTGCTCATCTCCGTTTCAAAGCCGAAGAGCCAGCGCTTGTCCAAGGACGTCTCCGTGGTCATGTGGCCGGCATGACTAGATGCTGTTACCTTCCCACCGTAGTGGACCCTATTTTGCTACTTGCATTTATACATGCTTTCGAACTGCTAAGTTGGCAGAAGCTGGGACAAGTAACAGGCACTCACTCTGCTATGTAGCACTCGGGATTCGACCCGCCAAACTGCCGACCTTCTGATCGACAAGCTCAGCGTCCTAACCCACTGAGGCACCGTGTCCCTCTGGTTAGTAAAAGCGTGGCTAAATTTTGTAGCTTAGTAAGCTGGGAGAACAAGCCTGATTAGGTTATTGTGCATGTAAAAGATGGCTTACTTTGATCGACAGGCTCAGTATCTTGAATGAATGTAGACATTCAAGCCAGCGTTCTGACCTGTTTCTTGACATGCAAATATTGGTTTATATTCTTAATGTCCAGCCTATACTCAATGAGTATAGGAAGCCCTGTTCGATTTAATGAGCGTTCAAAGTTACAACGGACCCCCCAAAAGTACTGACAACCTGGATTCAAAGTCCCAATGGCTGGCCTTTCCATTAGTCACGCAACTGCATTTTGGGTGCTTGGCAAGCAACCTGCATTTATGGCCGTTTGCAGCATCGGTGGTCAGGTGACTGCAATTTTACGGGTTTTTTTTGTTGTTGTTGGAAAAAGTTATTTGTTTACTTCTGGTTTTCAGCAAAGAACACTAATTGGGGACAATGGGCTCACTCAACGTCTGAGGATTTGTTTAATGACCATGGTGCTGCAGGCTGCAAAAAAAGTCCTAAAAATTCAGATGCTTGGCCACTGGTTCATACTTATGACCGTTGCTGTGTTCCAAGGTCACGTGATCCCCTTTGGCAACCTTCTGACAAGCAAAGGCAATGGGGGAGTCCGATTCACTTAACTGCGTTACAATTGCAGGGATTCACTTAACAACCGAGGGAAGAAAGGTCATAAAATGGGGCAAAACTTACCTAACAAAAAAATTTTGGGTTCAGTTGTGGCTGTTAAAAGTTGAGGACGATCTGTATTCTTCCAACTTTTTCAGGACTGTTTCCAAGAAGCTTAGCGAACACTGGACAGATTCTGCACTGTCAGTTCCAACACACAAATGCGCTTTGTGACTTTGTGTACGGATAATCCTTGACTTACGACGGTTCCTTTACTGACCACTTGAAATGAGAACAGCTCTGCAGTGATTCATGGCTGTTTTTCACGTTTACAACCACTGCGGCGTCCCCAGGATCATGTGATCAAAATTCCGATGCCTGGCAACTCATGACTGTTGTGGCGTCGCAGGGTCAGGTTGATCCCCTAGTGCAGGGGTAGGCAACCTCGGCTCTTTTATGACTCATGGACTTCAACTCCCAGAATGCTGACTCAGGAATTCTGGGAGTTGAAGTCCATGAGTCATAAAAGAGC
>JAKJMR010000847.1:34152-45331 GCA_024449315.1 Daboia siamensis
GCCCCAGGCCAGGGTAAAACTGCTAAAAAATATAAAATAAAATGAACTGCAAGACCAGAGAGATCCATTTTATTTACAGGGCGATTTCAGTGCTGATGAACAGGGGATTGAAAGTGTATGTTGCAGTGTAAAAACCACGTAATTTTATTACCAAGACATGGTGCGTTAGCTGGGACAGATCTTAGCCCTACATGGAATTTCGACCTTTAGAGAGCCGGGAGACTAAGGTGGGCACGTGGGCCGTTTTTAGATATTATAAGCCCCCCCCCCCCAAACAGAACAGCCAAGGCCACCCCCTTCTGGCAGAAGAGGAAAAACTGCCGCAATTTCCACCATCCTGTACCCTTGCGTACAGTAGTGTCACTTTTTGTATTGTGTTTACCTCGTGTCGAGCTCACGTCCAAGAACAGAAATGAAGTCGGTCTCCTATCCCCTTACAAAAAGCGTCAGCATCTGAATTGGGGTGGGTGGGAATTTAAGGCTTTTACGCCATGAAAAAAAGAAGCCGTTTCAAGAGAACCTGGCTTGCTTGCTGGAATGGTGCCGCACCTCTTCCCAAAAGGCAGAGGGGAAGGGAAGAAATGATCCACTTTCCAAAGAACGGCTTGCAGCTCCAGCCTGTTCCCAGAAGAAGCTACTCAACGTGCAACATTTAGCAGCGTCTGACACCCGAAGCCTTCTTAACTTTCCTCGGCGGTGGGTTCAGTTCTACAAACAGGCAGGGGGAGGGACAGGACAGCTTGGAAGCAGCCATGTCTCTTCCCCACCCCAGCTCCCTCCACTAAAGCAGCCCCCCCCGCCCCACCTCTCCCTTCGCTGTCCCTTCGGTCCCTGCCCAGCAGACTTGGCACAGATCCAGCACGGGAGTCGGCAACTTGGTTACTTTCCTCCTTTCTTCCCAGCAGATGCTGGTTTCTTGGGGAAGGGGGGGGGCGGTCGGCTCGGCAGTTGGCACAGCCGACGTTCGCCCAATGGCAGTGGAATCCCCTGCGACTCCGTCGGGCGAGAGGCAGCTGCTGCACGGCGCATTCTGCTCCCCACCAGCTCACGCACACAGTCTGGGTGGCCTTATAGAAAACCTTCTTTCCGGAACTGCTCTTGCAAGATGTCTCTGTACTCGTCGAAACCGCCCTCGATACGCTGAATGGTGCCGCTGCCGCACACCCACAGCTCCTTGCACACCAGCCGGATGAACCGTTCGTCGTGCGAAACCAGGATCAAGCCGCCCTAGAAGGAGAGGGAGCCTCACATTGCAACTGGGGAGAGCTTAGGTCGCAAGGTCGGCTGTTCCCTCATTGCAACGTTCCTGCTGTTTGGTTCTGAATACGGCTAAAATCCCTTAGCGCTCTCTGCGTTGGGTTGTTCTCTTGCAGAGGTTTCATTACTTAAGTCGCTAACATCATGCGTCAACGTTAACACTGATGAAGTTGCCTAGTTCAGGTAAAGAAATGTCTGCAAGAAAACAGCCAAGCTCAGAGAGCACCGAGGACCCCTTTATTTCAACCCTGAACTACAAATAGTTTCCTTTAGCAATAGCACGTAGACTTATATACCACCCTACAGTGCTTGGCTGCAATCTCTAAGCTGTTTACAAAGTAAGCCTCTTGACCACCAATAATCTGGCTCCTCATTTTTCCAACCTCAGAAGGATGGAAGGCTGAGTCAACCTTGAGCTGGTCAGGATCGAACTCCTGGTGTGTGGGCAGAGTTAGCCTGCAATGCTGCATTCTAACCACTGTGCCATCAGGACTCAATTAAAATCCCCCTTGCCATTAGTAGAATTTCTACTCGAAGGTCTGTTCTGCATTATGACCTTCAAATTCTTACTCGGTTGACAACAGCTGGTGGACCTTATCTGGGCCTGGAAGTCAAGCAATATTAGGGAGTTGGACGAGAAACCTTTAGGAATACCAGTCCATAGATTAGATTGGATTGGTAAATTGGACCAACATTCCTGATAAGGGCAAATCATCTCCAGACTGTTGGGTTGCGGAAGTTGTCTGAGCTTAGGTTTTTCATTTCCAAATATTTCCTCGCCTACCTAGAGCACACCTGTAATAACCTGTCTAAAAATAAAAAACGAAGCTGAAAACTTCTACAATCAAGCTCAGGGGTGTCGAACTCAATTTCACTGAGGGCCACATCAGCATGGCGGTTGCCCTCAGGGGGCCAGGTGGGTGTGGCCTACTGGGTGGGCGTGGCTAGTGTGTATGGCGTACTGGGTGGGCATGGCCAGCTCTACATCATTCGCATCAAGGGTGCCAATGGGGGCCTGGGCAGGAGTGGGACAGATCTGAGGGTCTCTGGCAGAAGGAGGGTCTCTGGGCCAGGGCCAAGGCAGCGGGGGCCGTTCCCTCACTGTTTCCAGGAAGGCTTTGCAGGCCACATGAAAACACTTTGCAGGCCTGATCCGGCCCCGGGCCTTGTGTTTGACATGTCTGATCTAGCTAAACTGCTCTTTAATTATAGTTGAGAACAACACTACACGGATGCATCTATGAAGACCCCAGTGCAGAGCTTGATTTGGCACTTTTACTTTCATCTTCAATATAAAGCAAACAATGAGGAAAGCCTAGTTAGCCATGCCCAGCCTGGTGTTTTCTGGTGTGCTTAGAAAATGTGGACACTGTTAATTTCAACAGGTCTAGAGAATAACACCTTGGGGAAAGACTGTGCTAATCTCCACTGGCTACAGTGGACTGCTACTTACTGTATGTATTAAACATTGGGCTAATAGTCCTATAAAGGTTTAAGGTACAGAAGGATCTGGACAGACTTGAACACCGGGTGCTATCTAACAAAATGAAATTCAGTGGTGAAAAATGTAAGGCTCTATATTTAGGCAAGAAAAATCAAATGCACAGGAACAGTATAGGTGGTACCTTGCTCAATAGTAGCAACCGTGAGAGGGAACTTGGAGTCCTAGTGGACAATCACTTAAATATGAGCTAGCCGTGTGCTGCAGCTGCCAAAAAAGCCAACATAGTGCTAGGCTGCATTAACAGAGGGATAGAATTAAGATCACGTGAAGTATTAATACCACTTTACAATGCCTAGTAAGACCACACTTGGAATACTGCATCCAGTTTTGGTCACCACATGGTAAAAAAGATATTGAGACTCTAGAAAGACTACAGAGAAGAGCAACAAAGATGATTAGGGGACTGGAGGCTAAAACATATAAGGAACAGTTGCTGGAATTGGGTGTGTGTAGTTTAACGAAGAAAAGGGTGAGGGGTGACATGATAGCAGTCTTCCAATATCTCAGGGGCTGCCACAAAGAAGAGGGAGCCAAGCTATTCTCCAAAGCACCTGAAAGCAGGACAAGAAGCAACGGATGGAAACTAATCAAGGAGAGAAACAACCTGGAACTAAGTAGAAACTTCCTGACAGTTAAAACAATTAACCAGTGGAACAACCTGCCTCCAGAAACGGTGAATGCTCCAGCACTGGAAGTTTTTAAGAAGAGACTGGACAGCCATTTGTCTGAAATGGTATAGGGTTTCCTGCCTGAGCAGGGGATTGGACTAGAAGACGTCTGAGGTCCCTTCCAATTCTGTTATTCTATAATATTCTATAATAGGGTTTCCTGCCTGAGCAGGGGGTTGGACTAGAAGACCTCTGAGGTCCCTTCCAATTCTGTCATTCTATAATATTCTATAATATATTGGGGAAGCTTTAAAGGGAGCTGTTGTGCAAGACAAATCATCAAAAATCAAGACAGCCTTTGACCTTGTCTGCTTTATGACATCGTTTTTCCGCTTGCCCTTCTGTTTCTCAAAGAAAAAAATGGGATTTGGTTATGATTAAACAGGCTCTGCAGCCTTTTGTTTTCAACCTAGTCAAAGTTGCTTTGGAGTGGGAAGTTAGTGCCAAAGCAGCAGTATTTTTCCTTGGGATTTGTGTGACAGATTGTACAGCAGGGGAAAAATATAGGGCTGCGTTAAAAGCTGTTACCGATAGATGCGACATGGTGTGAAGCATCCTTTGAGATCCAATTTCAAGCACAGACCTATCATCAGTTCACAATTTCACCCGCTAAAACTACGTTTTGCAACAAAAGAATCCATTAAATGTGCAGTTGCTGCACAAAGCTAGCGCGGCAGGCTTACCCGGAATTTGTTGAGGGCTTCTGCTAGAGCTTCAATGGTTTCCATGTCCAGGTGGTTTGTGGGCTCATCCAGTATATAGAAGTTGGGGCTATGAGGGGGGAAAAAAATTGCAATTACGATACAGGTAGTTCTTGATTTGCAGCCTGTTCTAACTGAGGCTGGAATTACGACTGTCAATCACGTTGGTTGTTCAGTGGGGGTCAGCACGGGCCCATGCCTGATTTTGCAATCTTTTTTTTTTTTCCCCATTGGTTGTTAAGGGAATGTGGCGGTCGTAAAACAAACGCTGCTGTCATCAAGCAAAGCCATTGTCCACCATGGGTGGGGTGTTTTTTTTTGGCCAGAAAATGGAAATAAATGCCGGCAAAAAAAAAAAAAAAAGTCATAAATTGCGTTCTTTGACGGCGGGTCACTGCAAATGGCCATAAATGTGGACTGGTTGGCTGAGTGCCAAAAATTTGACCTTGTCCTCTCTCCGTGTTAAGGACACCTCCTCTGCCCCCTAATTGAACAGTGAAAACAAACAAACACACACAAAAAACAACAACCACCCCAGCAGGATTACCAAGGCATGGTCATCTGGGCAAACGCCACCCTGCTCTTTTGTCCCCCGGATAGGCTGGCGACGGGGCGGACGGCCAATTCCCCGGAGACTCCGTAGCACCCCAGTTGATGACGGTACTCCTCCTCCGGCTTCCCTGAGTATCACGTGGGGCAGAAAGAAAAACGTGACGTTTATGCCTTAAAGCAGTGGTGGCGAACCTTTTAGTGACTGGCTGCCCCCAACCCCCCCACGCCCTGCTCCAGCACCACCCTCAAGGCCAGCCACCACTTCCACGGCCCGCCACAGCAGATCGCCCAGGCAGCCATGCCCTCTGCCCGCGCCCCACAGCATCATCTGCGCGTGATGGGGTGCGCGTGAGAAGAGTCTTGTCCCCGCTGCCTGGCTGCCATGTCCTTGGCTGTGCTGCTCTGCGTGGTTTGCACCTGGGGGCGACTCTCCTCTGGGGGGGGCTTGCTGGTGAGGAGAGGGGAGGCGGGGCTGGGGCAACGGCGCGCATGCCCACAGAGAGGGCTCTGAGTGCCGCTTCTGGCACGCGTGCCACAGGTTCGCCACCCCTGCCTTAAAATCATTGTGAGGCAGGATAGCTAAACCAAATCTCCTTATCCCAACAACCAGCTGCGAATGGAAAGCCACGCTGGAGGATGCTCCTGGCCATGCTGATAAGGGGCTGTGGGGGTTAAACATCGTTTTGAGACTGGATTCGTACAGCATCTTAAAACGGATTTTGTTTTAAACATGCTCTGCTGAGGCGCAAAGGTCTATCATTAAACCACACCACCATGTTTTAGAAACTGCGGAGACCTTGGCGCTCTCTGCGATTGACTGATTGTTTGTCCGGGGTTAATCTCTGCTTATCTGGGTGTTGGTTACAACCGAGCTCCGAGAGCACCACAGGCTCCACGGTTCAACCCAGAGCTATGGATATTCTCTATTGGTTTGCAAACTCTAATGGGCCAATTTATTCACAATGGTACGAATTCAGCCACGGTGCCAGACAGACCATGATTTTTGGCTTATTCAAGGAGATGCAGAAAGTGGGACCAGGGGCCTACAAAGCTCACCAGCACACTCTCTGCCCCTCATTCTCAATGAGAATAGATGAGCCAAAAGCAGAGTAATACCCCGCCACCCCCTTTTCTGTGTTAAGAGACGGAAAGAAGAAAAATGGGTGCTTTAAGACCAACGCTGTAACATCAGTGCCTTCTGACAGGCCAGACAAAATCCAGTCTGGCCTACTGATGGATAAAAGTTGCTGCTGGCTTAACATGTTCCCGGAGCCCTTGCCAATAAACTCAGGATAAAAGCCGTGTCTTAGAATGAGGCTATAACGTAAGTCACTGTCTTCATTGTTCAGTAAACAGAGCAGGGCAGGGCAGGGAAAAGTGCTCTTAAGGTCTTCTGATTGTTAACTATGAGGGCCACGAGACTGCGAGAGCCGAAATCAAACAAATTGAGAGGGGGGGGGGGGAAGGTGGCAACTTACCTGGAAACTTTTTCGCTAGCAGTTCGGTGGCACTAATGTCCAAATCCAGCTGATCGACGTGATGCTGGCTGAAGTAGCCAATTTTAAGATTTCTGCCGGGCAGGAAGAAACCAGCGTTACAAATAGAGTTTAAATTGGCCTATTATAGATTTTATTTTCCTGGGCTCCAAGATCACAGCAGACCGGGACTGCAGCCAAGAAATTAAAAGATGCTTGCTCTTGGGGAGGAAAGCCATGGCAAATCTAGATAGCACACTAAAAAGCAAAGACATCACCCTGCCAACAAAAGTGCATATAGTCAAGGCTACGGTCTTCCCAACTGCAATGTATGGCTGTGAAAGTTGAACCATAAGAAAGGCTGAGCGCCAAAGAATTGAGGCCTCTGAACTATGGTGCTGGAGAAGACTCCTACGAGTCCCTTGGACTGCAAGGCGATCAAACCAGACAGTCCTAGCAGAGATCAACCCTGACTGCTCTTTAGAAGGCCAGATCCTGAAGTTGAAACTCAAATACTTTGACCACCTAATGAGAAGGAAGGACTCACTGGAGAAGAGCCTAATGCTGGGAAAGATTGAGGGCAAGAGAAGAAGGGGACGACAGAGAATGAGGTGGCTGGATGGAGTCACTGAAGCAGTAGGCGTGAGCTTAAATGGACTCCAGAAGATGGTGAAGGATAGGAAGGCCTGGAGGAACGTTGTCCATGGGGTCGTGATGGGTCGGACACGACTTCACAACTAACAATTATAGAAAAAGTTTAGCCAAAGGAATAACTCCCTCTTTTGCAAGATAAATGTGTTTCCCTGCCTGACGAGGAGAGAATAAGGAGGATCACTTGAACCCCGCCTCTGTTGCTTAAAGAGGCATATTCCTGACTGCTGTTCTATCGGGGCTGTGGAACATTTCGGGATCCAATTTCAAAAAAAGGGACTCTCCTGCACAGCTTGGGCTGACATCGTATCTAATCTATAACACTTCAAGGAATCCACATTCCCCCCACCCCTCCACCCCCCAGGATCATTTGACAAGAGCAAAGGGCTGTGTCTTTTTCAAGGTCAGCCTTCCCTCTTGGTAAGTTTCCCTCCGATATGGGAGGGGAATAGGAGGAGACAAGGTTGGCACTGCTCAGGGCCTTGTGTGCTGCAGCCCTTAAGAGCAGTGTTTGGTAATTTTATGATGGATGGACTTCCAACTCCCAGAATTTCCCAGCCAGCCATGCAGGAAAGAAGGGTAGAGATAGGAAGCTGCAGCGGTGTTTTATCTCCCAGCTAACCTTGACAAGCTAAGGGTTGCACATACCTCCTCTAGGGAAGGAAGGAAGGAAGGAAGGAAGGAAGGAAGGAAGGAAGGAAGGAAGGAAGGAAGGAAGGAAGGAGCGGGGAAAAAAGGAAAACAAAGCTTTGTTCAGCTATTGAACTGATAGGTCTTGACCAGAACTGTAATGGTGCTTTAAAGTGGAGCAGTCGCACACAATGGGGTGCATGTGGCCTTTAGCCTGTGAATTCGAGACCCCTGCTCTAGTCCAGCGTTCTGAGAGGTTAGCCAAAGCTTCTCCATCTTTGCAGAGAGTTCAAAAAACTATCTCCAAAGTACACGGAAAGCAACACCGAACAACACTGGTGCCTCAGGAATCTAGGGACAGGGCTTTTCAACCAGTGGTACGGGTACCACCTGTGGTACATTGGCACCTGGCAGGTGGTACGCGACCATCCTAGAAAAGTGGGAGCCGGGGAGGGGAATGAGCTGAACCGGTGGCAGCACCGCACAAGCCTGAGCGAGAGACGGCTGGAGCTGCAGGGTTGTCAGGGCTGAGCGGAAGTGCCAGGATCAGCGCCAGGCTCCAGCTGGAGCTCAGCGCTAATCCTGTCACTTCTGCCGAGCCCAGAAGAAGCGCCGATCAGCTGGAATGTTGCAGCATCTCCAGGGTCTTGTGATTTACATTCAGATGCTTGGCAACTGATTCATATTTATGACGGTCACAGTATCCCAGGGTCATGTGAAGTGACCAAAACCTGCTGCAACCACCCAGCAGACGGTGGGGGGGGGGAGTTAAAAACCAAACACCCCCCACCCCACCCCCACTGCCAATCCTCAACAGAAATGCTCACAACAGTGAAATTCTCGGACAGGAGGAAGAGCGCCACCGGGCGGGCAGGCGTCTTGCTCAGCTGTGGCTTTGGGGGGGGGCACTTTTTTCAGTGCCACTGTAACTTTGAACAGTCACTAAGCGAACTGTTGTAAGTCGAGGGCTACCTGTACTTCATCACTTTTTTCCTTTTTTGGGGGGGGTGTCATCAAGTTTTTGACACCTTGCTAGGCGACTGGTGGTACTCGGATGTTGCCATATCCTAAAAGTGGTACGATGGGTGAAAAGGTTGAAAAGCCCTGGCCTAGGATAGGCTGCATTACATAGCAACAAGTCAGCAATTTTCTACAGCGTGTACTCTCCTTCCTGTTCCACCATATCTCTGTGAGGTTCCCTTTTTGGTTCGAAAGCTACCTGTGAGCATGTCTAATCCCTCGCACAGGTGCCAGGTCTCCCATCAGGATCTTCAGCATGGTAGATTTGCCAGCTCCGTTCTCTCCAACCTAGGAGTAAACAACGTATAAATTTATTTATTATTTATTATTTATTAATTTTATTTGTCTACCGCCCTTCTCCCGAAGGACTCAGGGCGGTGAACAGGGCAAATATATAAAAAATACAAAAATACAAAAGTTAATAGGAATTAAACATATGCCCAACTAAAAACAGTAAATACAAATATTAAATAACCATAAAAACCCAGACCCATCCCCCATCAGGCCAGGCCGGCTTGTTCAAATAAGAATGTCTTCAGATCGTGACGGAAGGCGCGAAGGTCGGGCGCCATTTGGAGCTCAACCGGCAACCGGTTCCATAGCTCCGGGGCGCCCACAGAGAAGGACCTCCCCCTGGGGGCCACCAATTGACATTCTCTGATGGGTGGCACCCTGAGGAGACCCTCTCTGTGGGAGCGCACAGGGCGGAGGGACGTTGATGCCGGCCGCAGGTGCTCCCTGAGGTTCCGGACCCATGCCATGTAGGGCCTTAAACACCATTACCAGTTACAAAATTACAAAAAGGTCTTCCCAAACTCTATTTAAGGATTCTAGAACTCAAGAGAAACAGGAGCAATCGTACTCTTGATGTGTGCACGTTGACCCATAGCTCTTTTAATCTGCTCTTCAGTCAAAGAAAAGTAGTTTACTTAGAAGTAATGGAAGGGAAGGAAGGGAAGAAGGAAGCAGCGACAAATCCAGGTACTATTTCCTAACATTAAAGAACTTGTTGCTGCCAAATGAAACAGTGATAAATACTGCCATGCGTTGATACTGTACAGCCTCCGATACCTTCCTTTTCTTTTTTTTTTTTTTTTTTGAAGACAAACTAAATGTACTGGCCACTGAAAGAAACAAGGATAAGCTACTTAAATTCAAGCAGAACTGCTAAGCTGTAAGCAACGGTGAGCTGCCGAGAGTCATTCTCTGACATAGGCAGTGACAGAAATCAAATAAATCAACGAACATGACCTGCAGTTTTTATGAACACTATGAATATCAACCTGCCACACACCAACCAAGTTCTTAGGATGTTTTATGTAGCACACAATTCAGACATAACTTGTTTTGCCTAAATCTTCCTTTACAAGAATACTGCAGCCAATTCTGGTCACCGTATCACCAAAAAGATGTTGAGAGTTTGGAAAAAAAATTCAGAGAAGAGCAACTAGGATGATCAAAGGCCTGGATGCTAAAACATAGCCTGGAGGCTAAAACGTAGGCTGCGGGACTTGGGTTTGGCTAGTCCAGGGGTCAGCAACCTGAAACAGTGAAAGAGCCACTCGGAACCGGTTCCCTCACAAAAGGAAAAACTGGGAGCCGCAAAAAAATGTGTGCACATGCGCCTACATACGCGCATGCGCAGAACAGGGTTTGACTGAAGAGTGGAGCCAAGGCGAGATATGCACCTACCCTGCATATTTGAATTGATGGGTTGAACTTTTTTAGTCCCACCTTTTTTTTTTTTTTTGGACTGCACATGGCAGAGGACTGGGAGCCGCAGGAGACGGCTGAAAGAGCCGCATGCGGCTCCGGAGCTGCGGGTTGCAGACCTGTGGGCTAGTCTAAAGAGAAGAAGAAATAGGGGAGACATGATAGCAGTGTCCAAGTGTCTGAGGGGCTGCCACAAGGCAGAGGGGGCCAGGTTGTTCACCAGAGCACCAGAGGGAAGGACAACAAACAACGGTTGGAAACTGATCAAAGAGAGAAGCAACCCGGAATTAAGGAGAAACTTCCTGACAGTGAGGACAATCAACCAGTGGAACAGCGTGCCTCCAGAAATCGTGGATGCTCCATCACTGAAGATTGAAGAGACTAGGCCAGGGGTAGGCGACCTCGGCTCTTTTATGACTCGTGGACTTCAGCTCTCAGAATTCCTGAGCCAGCACGGCTCAGCATGGAAACCTCTCCCTTTCCCCTCAGCATGGCCGGCTCAGGAATTCTGGGAGTTGAAGTCCATGAGTCACAAAAGAGCCAAGAGACTAGACAATCACCTGTCTGAGATGGTATAGGTTCTCCTGCTTGAGCAGGGGACTGGACTAGAAGACCTCCAAGGTCCCTTCCACTTCTATTCTATTCTATTCTATTCTATTCTATTCTATTCTATTCTATTCTATTCTAATTCTATTCTATTCTATTCTATTCTGTTCTGTTCTGTTCTGTTCTGTTCTATTCTGTTCTGTTCTGTTCTACTCTATTCTAGTTAATTGTGAGATTATTTCTTAATATGTAACTCTGTACTGGTTGCCAGTTTGCTTCTGGATCCAATTCAAGTGTTGATTAAAGAGAGCCCTTTATGGCATGGGACCAGGTTACCTGATCTTGCTTCAATGGGACTGGCCTGCTCCAACCATGCAGGCAGAAAGTAATAATAATAATAATAATAATAATAATAATAATAATAATAATAATAATAATAATAATAATAATAATAATAATAAT
>JAKJMR010000847.1:47703-77864 GCA_024449315.1 Daboia siamensis
AATAATAATAATAATAATAATAATAATAATAATAATAATAATAATAATAATAATAAAAGTTGGAAGGGACATTGGAGGTCATCTAATCCAGCCCCCTGCTCAGGCAGGAAACCCTATACCATTTCAGACAACTGGCTGTCAGTCTCTTCTTAAAAACTTCCAGTGTTGGAGCATTCACAGCTTCTGGAGGCAGGTTGTTCCACTGGTTAATTGTTCTGTCAGGAAGTTTCTCCTTAGTTCCAGGTTGCTTCTCTTCTTGACTAGTTTCCATCCATTGCTTCTTGTCCTGCTTTCAGGCGCTATGGAGAATAGCTTGACTCCCTCTTCTTTGTGGCAGCCCCTGAGATATTGGAACACTGCTATCATGTCACCCCTCACTCTTCTCTTCGTTAAACTACACATACCGAATTCCAGCAACCGTTCCCTATATGTTTTAGCATCCCGTCCCCTGATCATCTTTGTTGCTCTTCTCTGCACTCTTTCTAGAGTTTCAACATCTTCTTAGAGGTATGCCCTAAGGTGCATAATACTGCTATTTTGCTGAAGCTGCACAGCCCTACAAAAAATAGACTTTGCTGAATGAAGAAAACCTTCATTACTAAATAATGAAGTAGCTCGATTCAATCCTTATAAAATCCACACAGGACCGGCCGACCTCACCACTGCTGTCTTTCAAATCAAGTGCGGAGGCTGGGTGAACCTAAGGCAGGGTTTCTCGACCTCAGTCATTTTAAGAGGCATGGACTTCAGCTCCCAGAATTCCCCAGCCAAATGGCGATCACCTGATTGCAGGATGATGCAATGGCCAGAACTTTCAAAACTGGTTATAAGTATCACTCACTTACCACTGTTGTTGAATGAGTGGTTGCTAAGTCTGAGAAAGCAGGCAGGTGAGT
The DNA here is from genome assembly GCA_024449315.1 of Daboia siamensis. Lineage (NCBI taxonomy): Eukaryota > Metazoa > Chordata > Lepidosauria > Squamata > Viperidae > Daboia > Daboia siamensis. The sequence goes on from JAKJMR010000847.1 coordinate 48,600, forward strand.
CAGAAGACTTTTTTTCTTATGAGAAACTAGAAAACTGGGCTTCTTTGTGCCCATCACGTTATACTTACTTCATTATCACCTCAGATTCTTTGTCCACTGGCTTCAGTTTTGGCCTGAGAGAAAGAAAGGGACCAATCACTAAGCAGCCACTCGGAAGCAGATAAATTCTCAGGACTGAGCCCTTAAGAACTACTATATTCACTGGATTTTGGTTTTTTTTTTTTTTTTTTAAAGAGCTTATTTTCCTTTACAGGTTTTCCCCCCCCCCCCCCCAATTTCTGTCCTTTAAGTATAACAGATTTGAAAAACAGAAAAGAAGACTTCACTATTCTATTGGTTCAGTATGAAAACCATTTAACACGATCAGCTGAGATGGTCTTTATTTCATCTTTTTATGGGAGACTAGAATTTTTGAAAAAATTTTTTCAAACCCCCTAATAGTGGAGACAAGAGAAAGAAAGATAAAAAGAGAAATTATTGGGCTAAAACCAACCAATTAGCTATTTCTAGTCTTTTGAATCAGAAATCCCTATTTGTTTTCCCCCACTTCTCTGACAGTTGTTTGTTGTTGTTGTTAGCTGCGAAGTCGTGTCCAACCCATTGCGACCCTATGGACAATGTTCCTCCAGGCCTTCCTGTCCTCTACCATCTTCTGGAGCATTTAAGCTCACGCCTCCTGCTTCAGAGACTCCATCCAGCCATTTCCTTCTCTGTCATCCCCTTCTTCTCTCGCCCTCGATCTTTCCCAGCATTAGGCTCTTCTCCAGTGAGTCCTTCCTTCTCATTAGGTGGCCAAAGTATTTGAGTTTTAGCTTCAGGATCTGGCCTTCTAAAGAGCAGTCAGGGTTGATCTCTTCTAGGACTGACCGGTTTGATCGCCTTGCTGTCCAAGGGACTCGCAGGAGTCTTCTCCAGCACCACAGTTCAAAGGCCTCAATTCTTTGGCGCTCAGCCTTTTTTATGGTCCAACTTTCACTGCCATACATTGCAACTGGGAAGATCGTGGCCTTGACTATACACACTTTTGTTGACAGGGTGATGTCTCTGCTTTTTAGTGTGTTGTCTAGATTTGCCATGGCTTTCCTTCCCAGGAGCAAGCGTCTTTTAATTTCTTGGCTACAGTCCCCATCTGCAGTGATCTTGGAACTCAGGAAAATAAAATCTGTCACTACCTCCATTTCTTCCCCATCTATTTGCCAGGAATTGAGAGAGCCGGATGCCGTGATCTTGGTTTTTTTGGCAGTGGTTGGTGGAACTTAAAATCAGGTTCTCCTCAAACTGAAGCAAGCAGCTCACATTTTTCTATTTCTGCAAACACCCTGTTGATATATTTTTCAGCAGAAGTAAGGTTGAAAGCAAGACTCTCCAAACCTGACAACTTTCAAGACTTCAGGACTTCCAACTCCCAGAATTCCCCAGCCACTTTAAGACTTGTGGACTTTAACACCCAGAATTCCCCAACCTGGCTGAGGAATTCTGGGAGTTGAAGTCCACAAGTCTTAAAGTTGCCAAATTTGGAGAGCCCTCCTTTAGAGATAAGCCTTTGCCTGAATACTGTTGATAACAATGTTTACTGCTCTAATGATAATACAATGATTGAGAGACATCTGGGGGCTGAAATGTGTCAAGGAGCAATCTTCCCCTATCCAAAAAAATACATCCAAATAATGAGAACTAATTAGTGCAAAATATCACTGGAGTTTATACATTTTGAGACTAATGCTGTGTATGCCATGAGCAGGCCTTGAACCGCTGTTTATGAAACTGTTCTAAATCAGCTCCTCAGTCTGTAGATCCTGAAATGATCAATTCTTAAATAGACCTAGGCCAGGGCTAGGCAACCTTGGCTCTTTTATGACTTGTGGACTTCAGCTCCCAGAATTCCTGAGCCAGCATGGCTCAGCTTGGAAATCTCTCCCTTTCCCCTCAGCATGGCTGGCTCAGGAATTCTGGGAATTGAAGTCCACAAGTCACGAAGGGGCCAAAGTTTCCCCCATGCTGGCTCAGGAATTCTGGGAATTGAAGTCCACGAGTCATAAAAGAGCCAAGGCTGCCTACCCCTGGCCTAGGCAATCCACCCAGATGTTCATTTTCTTTTGGATACTCACAGCTTCTCCAACAGTTTGAGTTTGCTCTGAACTTGAGACGCCCTGTTTGCATTATAGCGAAATCGATCGATAAAGACCTGTGGGGGAAAAGCAGAGCTGATTCACTTATGCAAAAGGACGCATCAGCTGCTGCAGAGACACAGTCTGGCAAATGGAAGTTTTGAGCCAATGAGCCAAACTAGTTTATTTATGTGAGTGTTGCCACAGAGGTTTGGAACAGAAGAATTTTTCAGAACTGCGCACCCTGAAGCGATAATAAGAAATGATTCAGATATCCCGTCCCTTTCTGATAGCCAAACAAAGCATTAGGATGATATACAGTGGAGGCTGAAGAAAGTATATTTCTCTGTGTATGAAGGGCAGGTGTGATTTTCAAAATATTATTTATAATGTTCTTATTGCTGGGTGCAGAAAAAAAAATCTAAGCTTTTGGTTTACTCTAGGAATAAAGCTGAAACAGAATGAAAAAAAAAATCACAGCAGTCTCTTTAATAGCTTACGGAGACTTAGAACTTAATTTGTAATAAGAGATCCAGTTTGGTCCAGTGGTAAAGGGACCAGACTAGAAAGCAGGAGGCTCTGAGTTCAAGCCCTGCCTTAGCCATGAAAGCTGGTTGGGTGACATTCTCTCTCAGCCCAACCCACCAGACAGGATGGCTGTTGTGGAGAAAATAGGAAGATTAATAAAAGTTTCGACGTTTGTAAAGCGGCATCTCTGTGTGAGGTGGGCGACTCGTAAATTTAAGTGAATAAACAAATAATTTAGCTGGCTTTTGTGGTTAGATAGTACTACACAAAGGGGAGCGTGTGAGAAGACGCAGTCCCACTTTTTGTCTGGTACCCAGTGTAACCTCCCCCCTTATTTTAAAGAATTGTTCACACCATCCCATCCCATCCCATCCCATCGCTCATATACAATATAGCACATCATACAACCTGCCTCCAGAAGTGGTGAATGCTGGAAGTTTTTAAGAAGAGACTGGCCAGCCATTTGTCTGAAATGGTACAGGGTTTCCTACCTGAACAGGGGGTTGGACTAGATGACCTCCAAGGTCCCTTCCAACTTCATTATTATTATTATACAGTATGCATCCTATCCTATTTTATATTGGCACCGCTGGATCAGCATCAGCTCCACGGCTAGCCACTCCGCTCTCTGACCTGGATATGCTCCCGGTACTGCTGCTGTGCCTCGTATTCGCGCTGCTGGTTTTTCAGCCGTTCTTCTTTGATCTTGACAAAGTTCTCGAAGTCCCCACGGTAGCAGTCAAGCCGCTGCGAGTGCAGGTGGATGACGTCGGTGGCCACGGCATTTAAGAAGTTCCGATCGTGAGACACGACGAGGATGGTGGACTGCCAAGTCTGGAAGGGCCCAGACGAACAAGGGGGGCAAGATGAAGGCCTCAGCCAGATTTGAAAGTCCCAAGCTCTTTAGCTATTTATTCCCTTGTCCCCCCACCCCTCCACCGTGGATGGCTTTCCAAATTTGGCTGTTTGTAGCATTTTATTAAGGGACGCGGTGGCTCAGTGGGTTAGGACGCTGAGCTTGTCGATCAGAAGGTCGGCAGTTTGGCGGGTCGAATCCCGAGTGCTGCGTAACAGAGCGAGCGCCTGTTACTCGTCCCAGCTTCTGCCAACCTAGCAGTTCGAAAGCACGTAAAAATGCAAGTAGAAAAATAGGGACCACTCCGGTGGGAAGGTAACAGTGTTCCGTGCGCCTTTGGCGTCTAGTCATGCCGACCACATGACCACGGAGACGTCCTCGGACAAGCGCTGGCTCTTCGGCTTTGAAACGGAGATGAGCACCGGCCCCTAGAGTCGGAAACGACTAGCACGCATGTGCGGGGGAACCTTTACCCTTACCTAACATTTTATTAAATTACAGGATAAAATAGAAGAATACAAAAGCAAAGAGTAGGACACAGTGGGGAGGAAAAAGAAAAGTGAGGAGAGGGGGGGAAAAAAAAAGGCGCTGACTTCTGATTCCCTCGGTTGCAGTAGAATAAAGCATTAACGTCGAAGCACAACGTTTCCCTTTTCCCTAATGGTATAAGCTAGCCATTTCTATAACAACAAATCAATCTAATCAGCAAAACACAAAATCAAATGTTTCATTTTTTTTCCCCACCTCAAGCACGAAGTCCAGTAGAAACAGAAGTACTTATATTCCAAATTTTGGACTGACCTGCAAATAGTTTTCCAGCCAGATGATGGCCCTCACGTCCAGCATATTGGTTGGCTCTGGAAGTGAATTGAAAGAAGCCAGTTAAGCACCCAGTGCTTTTGGGCAAAATTCACAGGGAAAGAGGTATAGGTAGTCCTCACTTTACGACCATAATCGAGCCCAAAATTTCCACTGCTAAGCAAGACAGTGGTTAAGTGAGTTTTGCCCCATTTTACAAACTTTTCCTGCCAGAGGTGTATCACGATTGCTAAGTGAATCTGGTTTATCCATTGAATTTGCTGGTTAGAAGGTTGCGAAAGGGGATCACGTGACCCCGGAACACCGCAACCGTCATAAATATGAGTCACGTTGCCGAGCGTCGGAATCTTGAACACATGACTGTGGGAAATGCTGCAAGGGTTGTAAGTGTGCAAAATGGTCATAAGTCACTTTTTCAGTGCCGTTGTAACTTCAAACGGTCACTAACCAAATGGTCAATGCTCACGATGCAATGGCCAAATTTTGAATTAAACAGCTTGAAGAAACAATCCCTCAACAGTTCTAATATGGCTGGAACATGATTAAAGCCAAACAAAGAAAATGAGTTAATTTAAGATAGCTCCTATGTAACACTTGTGAAATAGTTTAAGGAGCGGGTGGAGCTAACGCTTCTTGGTGGACACTGATGAGGCTTTACCTGATGAAATGGGTGCCTAAAATCTTGCAAAGGCTTAGGAATCCATTTTTTTTCATCATTAACCTTTTTTTTTTCCAATTTAAGCCGACTGTGGGGTGGCGGGTTACTTTGTTACATGGGTGCCTGAGCAAGGCTTAAATGAGAAGAAGGACTAGGTGGGGCATGATAACAGTATTCCAGTATTTGAGAAGGTGCCACAAAGAGGGGTCACCTCCAAAGCACCAGAGGACAGAACAAGAAACAATGGATGGAAACTAATCAAGCAGAGAAGCAACCTGGAATTAAAGAGAAACTTCCTCACAACAAGGACAGTTAATTGGTGGAACAGCTGCCTTCAAAAGTTGTGGGTGCTTCATCACTGGAGGTTTTTAAGAAAAGACTGGAATAGCCACTCGTCTCAAATTGTATGTCTCCCGCTTGAGCAGTGGGTTGGACTAGAAGACCTCCCAAGGTCCCTTCCAGCTCTATTCCGATTAATCAATTAAATCTTCAAAGTTATCCCTTACAATACAGGCTTCCAACTTTGGGCCAGCTTGTGACAGAGATGCCAATATAACTCTGACAACTGACAACTGCAAGAAAATTAGCCACAAATCCTGGCGGGTCGCATTCCTCCATTTGCCAGGAATGGTTGCAGCACAGTTTTCCAATCTAGGGAGCTTCCAAATGTTGGGTGTATGTGGACTTCACTTCCCAGAATTCTAAGTAACAGCCATTTGGAAACACTGGCTCAGAGCAATTGGGAAATCAGCAGTCCACCAGCGGATGGGGAAAAGGTTACATCAGTATGCCCCGGATAATTCTTTGAGGTGGATTTACACCCCTTCCTCCTGTCTACATATATCCAGAAAAGACTTACCATCAAGCAGGAGAAGGTCAGGCCTGGGAAAATTAAAATCAGCAGAAGAGGAAAGGGAGACAGAAGTATTATTAGCGCAGCAATCATAAATTCTACTTTGGCGTTGCTTTGATAGTAAATTTCTCACAACGCTTTCTCTGCAATAACTCTGCTCTCTCCATAGTTTCATTATCACTAAAAGCCAATCACACAACTAGTCCATTCAAGTCCAGTTATCTTTGACGGGGACATTCTTAAAATTCCTCATGCCGGGTGATTTTTATACAAGTCTGCACTTTTTATACCATTGTGAAAAACTCAGCAAAAGGTTTCACTGCTCTAATATTTAATTATTAAATTTATATACTGCCGATCATTCTCACAACCAAGTGACTTAGCTTCAAATTCATAGGTGAATACCTACAATTTGAGGGGGGGGGAGGGAAAAGAACTCTGTCCAACTTTTAAATTGAGAAAATTCATTTAAAAAAAGCTGAATGTATTTTTATTCAATGAAAAATGGGGTGATCTGGAAAGGTCAGTAAGAAAGAGATGTTAATTTTGTGCTGCTGGATAAGACAGAAAGAGTTTTCTCACTGCAATGGAAAGCCTCTGTACTTTTTTTTTTTTAAGTTTCCAATTTCTCAGGAGAATGGGATCCATGATTTAAGCATTCTTTTTCTTTCTGCCCTTTAAATTCTGGAACAACTTAAAAACTGTAATTATCCCCAACTGATATGTATCTTTTGTGCACAAGACACATAGAGGTTAGTCCTCGACTTACAACCATTTGTCTAGACTGTTCAAAGTTACAACGGCACTGATAAAAGTGACATACGACCGAAAGATGTTTTTTCACGAGGGAACTGGACTTTCTTATTTTTCTTTGAAGATGTTTCGCTTCTCATCCAAGAAGCTTCTTCAGCTCTGCTGAAATCAATCAAGGAGTGAAACAACTTTGGAATTAAGGTGCCTCCGAGGACACACATAAACCTCCAACTGGCCTCAGTGATTCTCAGAGAGAGCACTAATAACCAGGAGTCTGCAAGGAATATAAATCCTTCCAGTCCCCACCACCCAGTCAGAGTTGAAGAAGCTTCTTGGATGAGAAGCGAAACGTCTTCAAAGAAAAACAAGGAAGTCCCGTTGCCTCCTTGAAAAAACATCTTTGGGACAGCCATGACCTGGATGGCAGAGAATCTCCACAGACATGAACTTTGAAGTACCCCATGGTCAGGCGCTTGGCAACTGGTGTGAATTCAAGACTTTGTAACTTCGATCACTTCGACACGGTGGCTCAGTGGGTTAGGACGCTGAGCTTGTCGATCAGAAGGTTGGCAGTTTGGCAGGTCGAATCCCGAGTGCCGCGTAACAGAGTGAGGGCCTGTTACTCGTCCCAGCTTCTGCCAACCTGGCAGTTCGAAAGCACGTAAAAATGCAAGTAGAAAAATAGGGACCACTCCGGTGGGAAGGTAACAGCGTTCCGTGCGCCTTTGGCGTCTAGTCATGACGGCCACATGACCACGGAGACGTCCTCGGACAAGCGCTGGCTCTTCGGCTTTGAAACGGAGATGAGCACCGGCCCCTAGAGTCGGAAACGACTAGCACGCATGTGCGGGGGAACCTTTACCTTTAACTTCGATCACTAAACAAATGGTTGTAAGGCAAGGATTACCAGTACTCTCATCTTTCCCCCCTAACACAGTCGAGCGTCCTTTGCCTGTTTCTAGATCCTTGCTCAACACAGCTAATCAGGATTAAGATTTCAACTGACTTTTGACTCCGCCACTGTTACTATCAACCCATTTTCCAGAAAAGTATTTTGAGCGGGAACAAAGATTCTGGAGACTCACCGGGCAAAAAGAGCACGAGCCAAAGCCAGCCTCATTCTCCAACCTCCAGAAAACTCTCTAAGGAGAAGGAACAAAGTAGAGGTCAGTTCCCCTGGGCCAGCCGGACCCCAGTTTGCCTGTAGATACGGAAGGTCGCCTTACATTTTTCAAAGGTTGGTGTCAGAGATGGCCAAGTTCACTTCCCCAATTCTATCACAATTGTAATGTGAAGGGACAGCTACCAAGCTTCCTATCTCTGGAAGCGCCCCTCTGTCCCAGCACCTAGCAGTAGGCAAGATCAAAAAGAAAAAAAAAAATATCTAGGATCCCATAGTTCAAATCACAGAAGGGAAAAAAAAAAATTCAGTCTTGGCTAAAGCCCACTTACTTGGTGGTCTGTTGCTGCATCTTTGCGCTGAAACCCAACCCAGCCAGGATAACAGACGCTCTGCAGGAGGAAAAGGAACAGAAGTGTGATTTCTAGATCTCAGAATCTGGACTAGGAGCTCACTCTGGATGTGTTCTAAAAAGAGACTCTGAAAGGCTTTTGGAAAGGCGGCAGGATCTGAACTTGGAAGAAGAATCGATTGGAAGTAGGAATGATTTAGGGTAAGGGCACTAGCCACAAAGGGGTTAGGACGCTGGGTTTATCAGCTGGAAAGCTGGTAGCCCCAGTTCGAGACCGGAGCGTCGTGCGATGGGGTGAGCTCCCGTCCTCGCCTCAGCTCCTGCCAACCTAGCAGTTTGAAAGCACACAAGTGCAAGTAGATAAATAGGTACCACTTTGGCGGGAAGGTAACAGTGCTCCGCGACATTATGCTGGTCATCTGACTGCGGAAATGTCTTCGGGCAGCACTGGCTCAATGGCCTTGAAACGGAGATGAGCACCACCCCCTGTAGTCAGCAACGACTACCGAGTTTTCCCGAAAGTAAGACCTAGCCTTCTGGAAAGGCCTTTGACTGTGAAATACAGACCAGAGCTCCGTTCTCAGCTGCAGAAAGAAGTGGGCCGGCTGGGTGGGGCTGTTGTTGTCGGAGGTGAGTGGAAAAGCCCCCCCAACTTATGACGGTTGAGCTGTCCTGGGGTCATGTGATCACCATCTGTAACCTTCCCAGTTGGTATCCGACAAGCAAAGTCGATGGGGGGGAAGCAAAATTCACTTAACAACGAGGGCAGCATTCTGTTTACTAACTGTGACAAAAAGGTCACAAGAAAGGGCGCAACTCACTTCACAACTGTTTTGCTTAGCTGAGCGACGTAAATGTTGGGCTCAACTGTGGTTGTAAGTCAAGGACTACCTGTGCTCTTTCCTTTAGAGCAGGGGTGTCAAACTCAATTTCATTGAGGGCCGCATCAGCATTGCGGTTGCCCTCAGGGGGCTGGGTGGGTATGGCCAGGGTGGGCGTCACCTATTGGGTGGGCGTGGCTAGAGTGCGTATGGCCTGCTGGGTGGGTGTGGCCAGCTCTACATCGTTGGCATCAAGGGTGCCTGTGGGGGCCTGGGCAGGAGTGGGAGAGATCTGAGGGTCTCTGGCAGGAGGAGGGTCTCTGGGCCAGGGCCAAGGCAGTGGGGGCCGTTCCCTCACTGTTTCCAGGATGGCTTCGCGGGCCACATGAAACCACTTCGCGGGCCGCAACTGGCCCCCGGGCCTTGTGTTTGACATGTCTGCTTTAGAGCAAGGGTCCCTAATCCCCGGTCTGTGGATCACCAGTACCAGGCCGCGGCATGCCAGCAACCGATCCGCACAAACAAGCAAAGCCCCATCCAGGGGAATGCAGGCAGCACATAAAACCATGCACTCTCTGGTCCGTGGAAAAACTTTTCTCCACGGAACTGGTCCCTGGTGCCCAAAAGGTTGGGGATCTCTGCTTTAGAGCAAAGCTTTTCAACTTTTTCACCCACCGTATCACTTTTAGGATATGGCAACATCTGAGTACCACCAGTCGCCTAGCAAGGTGTCAAAAACTTGATGACCAAAAAACAAAAAAACAAAAACAAAAAAAAACAACAGTAAAAAAGTGATGAAGTACTCAACTTACAAAAAAGTCCTCAACTTACAAAAGTTCACTTAGTGACTGTTTGAAGTTACAATGGCACTGAAAAAAGTGTCCCCCAAGCCACAGCCGAGCAAGACACCTGCCTGCCCGCCTGGTGGCGCTCTTCCTCCTGTCTGAGGTTTTCATTGTTGTGAGCATTTCTGTTGAGGATTGGTAGTGGGAGTGAGGTGGGGGGGGGTGTTTGGTTTTTATTTTCCCCGCGTCTGCTGGGTGGTTGCAGCAGGTTTTGGTCACTTCACATGACCCTGGGACACTGTGACCGTCATAAATATGAACCAGTTGCCAAGCATCTGAATGTAAATCACAAGACCCTGCAATATTCCAGCTAATCGGCGCTTCTTCTGGGCTCAGCGGAAGCACCAGGATTAGCGCCGAGCTCCAGCTGGAGCCTGGCGCTGATCCTGCCGCTTCCGCTGAGCCCTGACAGCCCTGCAGCTCCAACCGTCTCTTGCTCAGGCTTGTGTGGTGCTGCCACTGGTTCAGCTCATTCCCCTCCCCCGCTACCACTTCTCACATACCACCTGCCAGGTGCCAATGTACCACAGGTGGTACCCGTACCACTGGTTGAAAAGCCCTACTTTTAGAGAACTGGAGAAGCAGCCAATTTTCACTCGGGATTTAGGAAATTTGCATTCTTGGTGCAAACGTATTGATCTCGGTTGATGGAGAAATGGCCTTTTCCTAGCCACACGTTGTCCACAGACTTTTAGACCCGGATCTTGCAAGTCTGCTATTTTACCAGAATTCACTGACTATCGAGCATGTCAGTTCAGAATTGTATCTGCTCCTACAGAGTTTCGTTTTACCTTGCTGGGGCTTTGTCTGCCTCAATCTCTTCTAGCCTGGTGTAGATTTCGGACAGTCGAGCCCCTTCTGTGCCTACTCCCCTGGAGGGAAAAAAAGAGACAGAAAAGCAGGATGGTAGTTTGTAAGTGGCCAAACTAGCTCTGTTCTGCATCTGAATTAGACGGTCTTCCTCGGGAGCAAGCTTACCTTCCAGAGTTAACCCGGGCGGTCAGCTCTTTCTCCTCCGTCAGCAGCCCTTCGCGAACCGTGTCACATTCCAGCACGCTCTGCAGGGCTGGCGTCTCATCCCCGGCCACCTCCTGCTCCACGTGAAGGATGCTGATATGCGAGGGGATGCGCAGGTTACGGCTGGCGATCATCTTCAGCAACGTGGTCTTGCCTAACCCATTCCGGCCCACCAAGCCGTACCGCCGGCCGTAAGCCAGGTTCAGGTCTGCTCCCGTGAGGAGGACCCTGAAAGAGAAGAGACAAAGGACAACTGTACACAGTGCATAAAACAATGGGACGTTTTCGAGACCGATCTTTAGACACCTCATTTGTGCCGGGTGAGGTGACAACTGCACTGGACCTGATGGGCAGAGTTACTGTTCTGTTCCCCCTCCCTCAAGGTACAAACAGCTGGACAAGCAGGTACAAAACAAAAGGGTTAATTCTTTATACTACAATATAATTGCAGTCCGATAAAGTCTTGGCAGCAAGCTACCCTCAGTCAGCCAAAAGAAGCTAGCTATCTCAAACGTTCGTTGACATGAGATAACTGCCAACAAGTAATTCCAAGAAAGTCCAGACAAACAAACCCAAAAGCAGATGAAGAAGCGTAGTCACGAAATCCAGACCAGGGTGTTCACACAGATAGAGAAATCCGACAAACGTAACCAGAAGCAGTGTTGAATTAAATTGTTCGTCACAAAGTTCTGAGAGCAGCCACACCCGCTTTTGTACCTTGTGGGGTGTGGCTCGACTCAGCTACTCCCTGGCCCTCCTACTCATCCTACGTTGCTGCAAACGCTTGGCCCTGCGTCTTTCTCGAGGGTCTAGCCATGAGTCATCCTCACTAGACTGTATTTGCTGCAGCTGCTCGAGCTCCGTCCCAGCCTGGCTCCCAGCCTGGCTACTCCCAGGCTGCTCCTCTCGGCCTTCAGATGGAGACGAAGACCTTGCCAGAGAGAAGGGTCCTGGAGAGGGAGGCCTTGCCAGTTTCTCCCCATCATCCTCAGAGTCCTCTTCCTCGGTTAGGACAGGGTCGGTGGCACAACACTTACAATTGCAAGAATATAGAGCAACTTTTGTCTAGAAAGTCACCGTTATGTCAGCCCTGCCAGGTAAACCAGACAGGAAGCTACATGAGTCTCAATACTAACTTATCGTTGGGCTACCTTGAAAGAATCTTGCAAGTCTCCACTGCTAAAAGTAGTCCTTAGCTTACGGTCACAACGGAGCCCGGAATCTCTGAGGCGGTTGTGAAGTGAGTTTTGCCACACAGTTGGTTAAGTGAATCCCTGTGGTTGTTAAAGGAGTAACCCAGCTGTTAAGTGAATCTGGCTCCCCCCCCAATGGCTTTGTTTGTCAGAAGGTCGTAAGAGATGATCACATGAGCCCAGCACACTGCAACTGTCGTTAAGGATGAGCCAGTTGCCAAGGGTCTGAGTTTTGATCATGGGGACGATGAGGATGCTGCAGCGGTCGTTACGTGTGAAAAACGGTCCTACGTCACTTTTTTTTTCAGTGCTGTTGTGACTTCAAACAGTCGCTAAATGACCTGTTGTAATTCGAGGACTACGGTATTTTTAACTGCCTGATCCATTAGGGTGGGGTCTTTGCTAAGTTTCTTTCTCTGACCGCTAAGCCACTGGGGGCTCCAGCCTCTCTCGTTTGTTCCTCTCATAGGCTGCATCCTTTCCCCTCATCCCCCAAGGTCACCCATACATTCCGTCACATCCCAACACCTAAACCAGGGGTAGACAACCTTGGCTCTTTTATGTCTCGTGAACTTCAACTCCCAGAATTCCTGAGCCAGCATGGCTCAGCTTGGAAACCTCTACCTTTTCCCTCAGCATGGCTGGCTCAGAGATTCTGGGAGTTGAAGTCCATGAGTCATAAAGCGGCCTAGGCCTAGTCCAGGGGTAGAAAACCTTGGCTTTTGAAGTCCGCCAGTCATAAAAGAGCCAAGGTTGCCTACCCCTGACCTAAACGCTTATCGTAATTTTAAGTAAATAAATGATTTTTTCCCCCAAAATCCAGCATTAATCCTAAGCTATATTCAGCTCTGTTCAACAGAAATACTAACATCTTTCCTCTGCAATGACGTTTGGGTTGGGGTAACGACGAGTTAGCTGACTAGGTGTAAGCTAGGTGTAACCACGAGTTTAGTTTACAGGGCCATCCTCAAACAAGTCTAAATCGCCAAATCAAAAGATGCTACAGAGCATGACTCTTTTTAACATGGAGACTCACCGCTCACCAAAGGACACATCAAAGTTTTCGATGCGTACGTCATAGGACTTGTTCTTGCCTGACAGTTCTAGGCGGTTCTCTTTCTTACTGGCAGCTTGGCTGGCGGACGCTTCTTCGAGAACCCTGCCACAACCAGAACAAAATCAGAAACAACCATTAAGGCAAGGCAGAGTACGTGTTCCTTCCCTTTTGTTCCAAGGGCCAGTTTCCCACATGCACACAATGCGGTTTGGTCCCTGTTTAATGTCTGCACGGAAATCCTGGCTGAGGTCATCCCTTGGCTTGGGGCCAGATATCATCCGTATGCTAGGTAAAGGTTTTCCCCTGCCCAGTCGTGTCTGACTCTAGGGAAGTGATGGCGAACCTTTTAGAGACCGAGTGCCCAAACTGCAACCTGAAACCCACTTATGTATCACTGGGTGCCGGGTAGGCATGGCCCATTGGGTGGGTGTGGCTACGGTGGTAATGGCAGACTAAAAAGTTCAATCAATCAATTCCAACTTTGAGAGATCTTTTTTTTCCCCATGAGAAGTTGAAATTGATTGATTGATCCTTTCTTCTTCTTTTTTTTTTTTTGCACACAGCGGTGGAGGCCTAAAGCGAAAAGGTTTTATAAAACCCAGCTGAAGGCCTAGGACTGGGGTGGTGACGTGCGTGCCCACAGAGAGGCCTCTGCGTGCCACCTGTGGCACGCGTGCCATAGGTTTGCCACCACGGCTCTAGGGGGTGGTGCACATTTCTGTTTCGTAGCCAAGGGAGCCAGCGTCGCCCAAAGAATAGTTCCGTGATCATAGTGGCCATACTATATGCCGAGGTACCTATTTATCTATTTGCATTTGCCTGCTTTTGAACTGCTAGGTGGGCAGGAGCGGGAGCAAGGAACGAGAGCTCACCCCATCGTGTGTTGCTGGGGTCTCGAACTCTGGCTGTCGGCTCTCCAGCTGACAAACTTAATATTTTTAGCTGCTGAGCCATTATGCCCCCATCCTCAGTATGCTGATGTTACCTAATTATACATCTTGACCCTCAGCTACTCAGGTGACATCATCAGCATCTTTTTCCAATATCTAAAAGCTACAAGGATATGGATGGTGGCTTAATCCTGAAAAGACTGAATGGCTGTCAGTAGTTGGACTTCCCCCTCCCCCCAACATCTAGGAACTCTCCATCTTTAGAGCTGGATGGGACAGCACTTCCCCACTCAAGACAGGTGTGTAATTTGATGTTTTTCTTGGATGTGCAGCTCCTGCTTAAAGAGCAGGTGGAAGCTGTAGCCAGGAAGACATTTGCATACCGTTTCCCCCAAAATAAGATCCAGTCTTATTTTTATGTTTTTGGCCTCCAAAAGAGGTAGCAGGTCTTATTTTTTGGGGGAGGAGGGGAGTCTTTTCCACTCACATTGTGGTGGTGGCAGCAACAGCTCCGCCCTGCTGTCCTGCTTCTTCTCCGGCTGAAGGAGCAGCTTCATTGAGCAGCTGAGAATGCAGCTCCGCCCGCATTTTGCTGTCAGAAGCCTTCTGGAAAGGCCTCCGCAGCTGAGAACCAAGCCATGGATTGAATCCGTAGCTCGGTTCTCAGCTGCAGAGGCCTTGCCCAAAGGCCTCTGACTGAAAAATGCAGGCCAAACTCCATTCTCAGCTGCAGAACGAAGCTGCTTCTTCGGCTGCAGAAGTGGGCCAACGAGGCGAGTGTTGATCCATGGGAGGCCTGGCTGCAATGGTAAGCAATAATGCCCCCCACCCCTGCCCTAGCTTGATTTTTTAGGTTTGTGCCTCGCCCCAAAACTAGGGCTTATTTTTTGGGTAGGGCTTATATGAGGCCTACCCTCAAAAATCAAGCCAGGGCTTATTTTCAGGGTAGGTCTTACTTTTGGGGAAACACGGGCAGATTCATTAACGGGCACGCCTTGGGATGCTGACCTAGCTCTATTGTTCTGCAAACTGCACAGACTTGTCGGTTGGTGCCCAGGTGCAATTCAAGCCACTGCTTACCACCTATATAAAGGCATTTCTGGTTTACTGACTTGGCTTATTTGAGGAATTGCTGATCTCTAACAGTTTCTGCCTATCCTGATGATCAAGCAGAGCGGGTGCTGGGGGTGGGGTCCTGGTTGCCCTCTCTGAGCTCGACTGTTTGCTTGCAGACGTTTCAATCCCCAACTAGTAACACCATCAGTGCTGGTAACTTGCCCTGTCAATGTTGGGAGATGGTATGTTTTTTAGTCCTACCCAGTCTGCCGTTGCCACCGCAGCCACGCCTACCCAATGGGCCATGCCCACCCGACACCTGATGATACATAAGTGGCTTATGGGTTCCAGTTTGGGCACTCGGTCTCTAAAAGGTTCGCCATCACTGTCATAGGACGTATAGTCTGACGAAGTACAGGAAATCCATCAATTATCTAAGGGAACACCTGCTGCCGGAATCAACTTCCCATCGTCCTGTGCGCTCCCACAGGGAGGGCCTTCTCAGAGTACCGCCGGTTAAGGAATGCCGGCGGGTTATTCCCAGGGGAAGGGCGTTCTCTCTGGGCGCGCCGGCCCTATGGAACCAACTTCCCACGGAACTCAGGATTGCCCCCGACCTTCGCTCATTTCGCCGGGACTTGAAAACCTGGTTCTTCGAGCTGTTTGGCCCAGACTGAGGGGTTTTAACTGATTTAATTTAATTGGGTTTTAGTTTAACTTCAGGGACTTTAATCATAGTTTTAACTGATTTTAATTTGTATGTTATGTATTTTAATTTTCCCTGTAAACCGCCTTGAGTCCTACGGGAATAGGGCGGTATATAAACTTAAATAATAAAATAAATAAAGAATAAAGAATAAAATCTGGCTGTAGCTCCAGGCCTTGGATTAAGATTGATGCCAAAGTCCTGTTCAATTTTATTTGAATGGAACAGGGTTGCTAAATGAGGAGAGGGTTTATTTGGAAAAAGTTCAGAGAGGAGCAGCTAAGTAGATGATGAAAGGCCTGGAGGCTAAAACATATGAAGAACGGCTGCAGGATTGGGGTTTGGCTAGTCTAAAGAAAAGAAGAAACAGGAGTGACATGACAGCAGCGTTCCAGTATTTGAGGGGCTGCCACAAAGAAAAGGGGGTCACGTTATTTATCCAAGCACCAGAGGGCAGGACAAGAAACAATGGTTGGAAACTGGTCAAAGAGAGAAGCAACCTGGAATTAAGGAGAAAGTTCCTAAGAGTGAGGACAGTTAACCAGTGGAATGACTTGCCTTCAGAAGTTGTGGGTGCTCCATCACTGGAGGTTTTAAAAAGAGACCAGACAGTCACTTATCTGAAATGGTATAGGTTCTCTTGCTTGAGCAGGGGGCTGAACTAGATTCCAAGGTCCCTTCCAGATTCTATTCTATTCTATTCTATTCTATTCTATTCTATTCTATTCTATTCTGTAAATCTATTCTATTCTGTAATTCTATTCTATTCTGTACTTCTATTGTATTCTGTACTTCTATTCTGTTCTGTTCTATTCTTATTCTTATTCTATTCTAATTTCCTATTCCACTCTATCCTGCTTTATATCAGCCACACCCTGGTCTCCTGTATTTCCTTGCCCCTAACCAGCGGAAAGACCTGGGCATTAAGAAACTGAATCTGCTGCAATTAGTTCTTGGCAGATCCTCCCGATGTTCAGAAACAGGTGCCCCGTTCAAGATGATCGCCCTTCACTCACAATGGGCTCCCAGATTTGACAGAATCTCGCTCCTGCTTCTTGCACTGCTTCGCTTTAAGGCGGGCCTCGGCTTTCTCCAACTTTTTGGCATTCACCATCTACAAAGCAAGGAGAAGGACAGCAAAAGCAAACAGCAGAGATGCCCACCAGCAGCCAGACAGAAGACGTGAGGGGAAGTTCAAAGAAGAGGATAAGCAGGTGACAGGTAGTCCTTGACTTACAACCGTTTGCTTAGCGGCTGTTTGAAGTTACGACGGCACTGAAAAAAGTGGCTTGTGACCTTTTTTCACACTCGCAACCAACTGCACCATGCCTGCAGTCACGTGATCAAAACTCACACGCTTGGCCACTGGTTCATATTTACGAGGGTTGCAGCGTCCCCGGGGTGTGTGTGTGTCAGGTGATCACCTTTTGCAACCTTCTGACAAGCCAGGTCAATGGGGGAAGCCAGATTCACCTCATAATTGTGGCAAGAAAGGTCACAAAATGCGGCCAAACTCTATTTTAACAATGGTCTCACTTAGCAACAGAAATTTTGGGGCTCAGTTGTGGTTGTTGAGGACTGCCTGTATTTGGTCTGCTCTTATTACAAGGAGTTTGATTTGGGGGTTGTTGTTTTTTCTTTTGGGGGGGGGGGGCTCCATCGGTATTGCGATGACAAGGATGACAGCATAACTAAATTCTGTTTCTGTGGATAAAAAGGCCAAAGCACGACGGCAAAAATAAACTGTTTGACTGGAGCCCCGAAGCAAAGATTGGGAGCTGGCGCATCTCCCGATGGTCTTAGAGCTCCCAGCATACCACAGTAGGAGCCAATACTAGCTGGTGCAACTAAGACAGGGGTGTCAAACTCAATTTCATTGAGGGCCGCATCAGCATTACGGTTGCCCTCGGGGGTGGGGGTGGGGGTGTGTGTGGCCAGGGTGGGCGTGGCCTACTGGGTGGACGTGGCTGGAGTGCGTATGGCCTACTGGGTGGGCATGGCCAGCTCTACATCATTTGTGTCAAGGGTGCCTATGGGGGGCTGGGCAGGAGTGGGACAGATCTGAGGGTCTCTGGCAGAAGGAGATGGGACCAGGGAAGTGCCAAGGCATGGTCCACCGGAGGAGCCTCACTGTTCTTCTCAGGCCAGGGGGGGGGGGGGGGCTGGACGGTGGTACGGAGGTCAAATGCCTAGCCCAGCCCTCAAGCACCCACGGCAGTAAGCCCAGCCTCACTTCCCCAAGGGGGTGGCCAGCGGCATTTACCTCCTCCTCAAGGCTGCTGCTGCTGTGCTTGCTCTCCGTAGCAAAGTTGCTCATGATGGGTACGAGGGCAAAATCAAGAGGGAGGCCCATTCCCCCTCCATGTAAAGAGACCTGGCTTTGTATCCAAAGCTTCCTTAGCAATAGGGAGACCCCCCAGCATAGGCCAGGAGGAGGGGGCAAGGGGATGGTGAAAGGGCAGCAGGGCAGGACTAAGGTAGGACTTCCCTCAGGCCTTCCCTCTCCTTCCTTCCTTCCAAAGAACAGAGTGCTGGGAAAATATTTGAGATGAGGGAGGGAGAAAAACAGGCAAGAAACACAGCTGGGGAAGTGTCATCCTTCGTGAGGAATGAAGAAATGCACCTTTGCCTGGAAATGGCCAGCACATGGTTCTCGCCTACTTCACATATCCGGCTTGGTGAGCACTATGGGAGGGGATGCCATAAGCAGCGTGAGAGTTGATGTTACCTACACAATGCTGCCCAGCCCCTAGCCTGCCCGGTTTTGGCAGGTAGCGGGGTGCTCTACTCACAGTGCCAAGAGGCTGAGCTGGGTGGCATGAATCTGAAGAGAAGCACAATGCTGCCCAACCCCTAGCCTGCCTGAAGTAGGCAGGGCCATGTGCTGGCCACTTCCAAGCGACGGTGCATTTCTTCATTCCTCACAAAGGGTGATACCTCTCCGGCATGCGCCGAGGGGGCAGTGCTGACATGGCACGGGCCGATTTCCAGATGGCCTTGTGGAGCTAAGACTGAATGTATTTCAGCATAGATGACCACCACAAAATTGTACATTGGCTCCTGGCCAGCCTGGGCCGGGGCCAAGGCAGCGGGGACAGTTCCCTTACTGTTTCCAGGATGGCTTCGCGGGCCACATGAAACCACTTCGCGGGCCGCATCCGGCCCCCGGGCCTTGCGTTTGACATGTCTGAACTAAGAGGTTCCCCACCATGTTCCAGAATGTGAGAGATCCAGCTTTGAAACCTACAGACTCAATTGTTGGGGATTAATAGTAACAAAAAACTGCCGTGATGGCACCCTTACCGAACTTTGATCTCTCTTCAAGAGCAGTCCTGGCAACAAGTCCAAGTTAGAATCTGCAACCGACAAAAAAAAATAAAATAAAAATTCTTGCTTCAAGAATCCCAGCGTGAATTCAGATCCTTTCCCCACTTAATTCTATAAGAAAATGCGTACGACGGTGTTTCCTCAACCCTGGCCGTTTAAAGACATCTGGGCTTCAAGCCCCAGAATTTCCCAGCCAGCCCTGCAGAATTCTGGGAGTTGCCAAGTCCAGACATCTTCCAAGTGGCCAAGGTTGAGAAACACTGTCATAGGCAATAAATATGGAAACGTTAACTTACTGACGCGTTTATCACATCAGATATTTAACGGGTCACCCTACTCTGTCTTGCCTTGATGTTTCTAGGTTTGGCATGCTGCAACATGGCAGCCACATCAAGCCTCTGTGTGTGTGTGTGTGTTTCAAAATCTGTGTAAAATCCTCCCCTGCTTCTCCCACCGATTATACTTCTTGTTGTTTCCACAACTTGCTTTTCATAAAAATAGTTGTAAAATCAAGTCCAGTCACATGTGACTCAACTTATAACTGCAATGACTTACAATCGAAATTCCAAGCTTAAATGTGATCGTAAGTCAAGGATTACCTTATTCCCTCCTCTCCCAAGATTTATTTGGCAGTCTTGAAAAGCTTGGGTTGTTTTCTGGAAGCAATTTTTGGGGGATCCTTTTCAAAGCATACAATCCCAAGAGAAGGAAACTACATGCCTCTCAGTGACGTCTGGTTGATTATAGGTAAAAAAAATGAATAGGATCCACATAATTCTTCCATTCTGAGCCCTGTAAATGCAAGAGGCTTCACTGCTACACTACTCACCATAATTGTCAGTGATCTTAGAAAGCTGAATTGGGGCATCCAGGAGAACCTGCCGGCTGCTCGGAGAGTTTTCATTGTCCCTGTCCAGATACAAGAGTTGTTATAGAACGACACTCCAGATTTCCCCCCAGCTCCTCATCCCATCGTTGTAAACCTCTCTTTAGGGGGGCTTCTGAAGTCAGTACCATAATAACGTGTATCCTGGTCTCCTTGGTACATAAATTAAAATGAGCCCTGGTGGTGCAGCGATTGAAGTGCAGTAATGCAGGTAAAATCTGCCCTATAGCCTGGAGTTCGATCCTGACCAGCTCAAGGTTGACTCAGCCTTCAATCCTTCCGAGATTGGTAAAATGAGGATCCAGATTGTTGGGGGAAATATGCAAATAATGCTTATATTCTAAACCGCTCAGTCAGTGCTGTAAAGTGCTACGGGGTAGTATATAAGCCTAAATGCTATTGATATGACATGTAAATGTTGGTTGGATTCTAAAGTTCTTCCCAACGGTTCTGAGTGGATTCCGGACCTCTAGTGGCTGCTTTATATATTAAATCATCATCACAAATGAAAGCTTATCTGTTTTGTTCTCTACAAACCCCTTTTAATCAGAGGCAACTTACAGATGAAGGGTGTTGAACATACGCTGGCAGATTGCACGGATGTCCACGTCATCTTTCGAGTCTCGGGACACATCTTGCAAGAGCTCACCAACGGCTTCAAAGAGATCGTCCACCGTCTCAAAATCTGAGCTGCCGCTGTGCAGGACCCCTGCCAAAAAAAACAACAACTGTTAGTGTGCAAGGCTGAGACCCAAAGGCATATAGGCTGAAGAACTCAAGAGAGTTGAAGTCCACACTTCCTAAAGTTGTCCAGGTCGAAGAACACTGTTTTAGAGGCTTAGCTAGCAAAATGCTTGGAAGAGGGATAGAATCTCATTTTGGCTTGAATTTGGCTTCCCCATTGACTTTGCTTGTCAGAAAGTCGTAAGACACTGCAACCATCATAAATATGAGTCAATTTCCAAGCATCTGAAAATTAATCATGCAATCATGGGGATGCTGCAACGGTTGTTAAGTGTGAAAAAAGGTCATAAATCTCTCTCTCCAGTGCCGTTGTAACTTCGAACAGTCACTAAATCAACTGTTGTGAGTTGAGAACTACCTGTAGTGCAGATTTGAACTACAGTACTGAAAATGAAACAGAAGCTAATATAGTTATTTAACCCAGAGTTAAACAAGTCTGACTATGCCAGGCGTGGAAGAGCAGAATCCATGTTTTGAAACCAAAAGCAGCATCTCAGAGCTTTAGCGCCCTGAATTCAACTCAACAAAAACCTAACTGAAATAAGAGTTGCTTCAGTGAAAGCAACTACTGAACTATGGTGAAAATGAAACATGAAAAGAAATCCGCCAAATACTTAAGTTGAGATCGACAGCTGAAAATATAGACACAGCAAAAATTAGGGAATAGCACCCTTGGGAAAAACACATATACTCTTTTTTTAATATATAGTATTTCTCCCATTGTAACATATGAGCTTTTCACATTGGTGCTCAAAGTTTTCTTACAGAGGTCACAGGCTAAAAATACATGAGAACGTCTACTCTGGAATAAGATATTGGACTTGCTTTACGAGCACCCAGCTAATATCTGCTTACATTTATCCAGTGCTTTTGAGTATATAAATCATTTCACATTTATGACCTACTGCATGATATGGCACCATTATCTCCATATTTCAGAGGGCTGGAGAGCCACAGCCGTTAAGAGTTGTGAGAACTGATGGTAAAAGAAACGTTGACAATAAATTTACTTTTTCCAATAAATTTACTCTTTCCGTAAGACGGCCTTTGCTCACAAACCCACAGACTTCCAACCATTTACACACACACATCTATTTCAAACCAATTTCCAGTCAAGATAACTGGGAGGGTGGATGGCATAAGTTGTTCAGCACCCCTGCTGAAAGGAGGGCAGCTTCTAATCAGAACCAGATCTTCCACTTCTGAGTAGAATTTCCTACCGTGAAACCTTCTGGGCAGGCTGGGAGAGAAACTGACAAAACGCTGAAGAGATAAAAAGATTTTGTGCCATGAGCAAACTGCAGATATAAGAACCTGCCTGTTTAACAGGGTCCTGCTGATCTGGATGGGACGCCAGCAAGGATATGACAGCCTGTCAGAATCCATTTATATCACATTTCATAAATGTATGGTTAGAATATTGTGCTTATTCTCGGGATTCTGCCATCTCTCCGAGGTGGGGGGAAGAGGATGGTTATTCAGATTGCAGTATGCTGTTTTCAAAGACCAGGAAAGCTTTTGATCTGGGGGGAACAGGGGGAGAGAGAGAGATCTGGGTTGCATCTCCATTTGGAACTGAAAGGAAGAGAGCAATAGCAATAAACACAAGGAGATTTCCCTTTCCCACGGAAGGGCCTGACACCTAAGTAAATGATGCGAGCCTGACCAAATGGATTTGAGGGGAGGGGGTTGAAAGGGGAATGCTTTATATAGTATTGAAATGTAACTCAATGTCAGATCCTGTCTTGTATTGCCACAACCGATCTCATCCTAGTAAACTTTTCCTTTTGGACAAACTTGGATCCAGGAGTCCTTATTTCCTAAGATGTGGATTGGGGTGGGTCCTGACACAGTGAGTTTGAAAAACCATCTCAAAACAAAGCAATATCAAACCGTTTCGGTATTGCTGGCAAGAAAACCTCACAGTGACACCCATGAAATCATCTCGAGTAAAGCTCCTGTATAAAACAAACTTGATCTTACCTTTCTCCTAGACCACCTGGACATCTCTATTTTTTTTTTATAAAGTAAATGTGAAATGGTTTGATACTGCTTTCTTCTCAGGGGTGTGGGGGTGGGTGGGAGGGGTTGAGTCCACCCAAACTCCAGAAGTTTTTTTTTAAAAAAAAACACCAAAAAATAGAGAATGCAACTTTCTATCAGTGTTTCTCAACCTTGGCAAGATATGTGGACTTCAAGTCCCAGAATTCCCCAGCATGGCTAGCTGGGGAAACTCCGGGAGTTGAAGTCCACATATCTTAAAAGTTGTAAGACTGAGAAAGACTGCTTATTAGGTATGGAAAGTTAATAAATAAGATGGACTTATAAGTTGGTTCATCAACTCATCTGAATTGAGTTTTTAGGCCCTGGGATTCAACCCTTTTTCCTCAAGCTCTGAATTTCACCCCATACTCCTAAAGGTGGAAAAAATGTCCCAGGAATGGGAATTTCTTAGACTCTTTGATTGGGAGATCACTAGGATATCTCAGGAAAGGATGGAAGAGGTTGCCAGCAGTTGAACTCAACAGGAAGGTGCTTTTACCAGGATTAGAGCTTGGAGAGAGAGCTTTCTCCGTCTCTTCTTTGCCCAATTTCGGGCTTCCAAACCAGCCTTACATACAGCTAGTCCTCAACTTACAGCAGTTTGTTTAGTGACCATTCAAAGTTACAACAGCACTGGAAAAAAGTGACTTATGACCGTTGCAGCATCCCCGCCGTCACGTGATCCAAAGTTGGCAACCGACTCTTATTTATGACGCTTGCAGCGTCCTGGGGTGTGTGTGTGTGTCATGTGATCAATCCCCTTTTGCAACCTTCCGACAAGCAAAGTCAATGGGGGAAACCAGATTCACTTAACAACCGTGCCGTTAATGTAATTAACTGCAGTGATTCACTTAACAACTGTGGCAAGAAAGGTCGAAAAACGGGACACTTAACAGCTGAAATCTGGGGGGGGGGCCCTCAATTGAGGTCGTAAGTCGAGGACTACCTGTACTGGAAAGCGCAAATTCTTCGATCTGGACAGCAAGCGCGTCCCCTGGCAAAAGGCGCCCCCCCTTTTCTAGGCATGGACTAGTCCAGGGACCCGCTGACCACAAGGGCCAGAATACAGGCAGGTGATACCAATATACTGGGGGGTGGGGGTGGAAAAGATCCAGAAATCTCGTGATCCTCCGAGCCCATCGTGCGATGTTCGAGCGGTCCCTCCTTCCCTTCCAGTTGCCCTGAGGAGGCTCCGTCGGCGGCGCAGCCTAACGACCCTTCTTCAGAAGCCAGAACGGCCACCCTGGGAACGGGGAACCGAGGCCTAAGCCGACCCCAGAGGCCTAATCCTTCGCCGCCTCAGCCTCACTCACCGGTCACATATTCGAACATCTCTCCGTCGAGTTCCGGGAACTCCCTCCGCAAAATCTCCGCGCAGGAGGCCGCCATGGCAGCCCGGCCGCTGGGCCTTTCCTCCCTCAGCCGCCGGCCGCCGACTGCAGCGTTGGCTGCCGCGGTGGTTCTTGGGAAATGTAGTCCTCTGCGTTAGCCGTAGGGCGGCGCAAAAGGCTTCTGGGAAACCGAGGCCGTTGAAGCTGTGGCGGAAGGCCCTTTTTTTTTCCCCTTCGGTTTTTTTTTGGGATTTCAGAACAAAAGGGATTAGTGGACACCATCGTTAATGACCAGACGAGGCTGCTGTGCGGATCTCTTCTCGTACCGCAGCTGGCAGCAATTCCTGGTTGATATCTAAAAGCCAAATAAAGTTAGGCTGGTGTAGTGCTTGGTTAGGAGACTTTTAGGGAAGCCCAGGGGTGAACTGGGAAATTTACCTTGGAAAGAGGATGTTGGGGAATCTTTTGGCAAGAGAATCAAATAAGCATCAGAAATTGATTATAACCCACAAGCCTTGCCTAGCGGACAATAATAATATTATCAGTTAACTGCAAACTACAGCTCATATCCTGCAACCATACCTCTCTAGCACCATAAATGAAACAACGTTTCTCAACATTGGCAACTTTTAAGACATGGCTCTTCAAACTTGGCCCTTTTATGACTTGTAGACTTCAACTCCCAGAATTCCTCAGCCAGGCACACTAGCTGAGGAATTCTGGGAGTTGAAGTCCACAAGTCATAAAAGGGCCAAGTTTGAAGACCTCTGTTTTAAGACCTGAGGACTTCAACCTGGCTGTCTGGGGAATTCTGGGAACTGAAGTCCTCGCTGCCATAAAACATCAACACCTGCCTATTGCAGATCCTTGGGAAGGGCTTGAGAGGTGGATGAAAGTGCCAAATCCAGGCTGACCTGAAATCCAAGCTGACCGTGATGAACCATAATAACTACAAGCAAGGACTGGTGGGACCACAAAATAGACAGACTAATAGAAAATGAGGAAGCTAAGTTCAAACAGATAAGCATTTGCCACACAACACCTCAAACTTGGTAATAAGAAAGAAAACGTTTGCACAGAGGACAAGATGGTGAGTTTGTTGTCAACTGTGAGTTGGGGGTGGGGCACGAAGGGAGGCTCAGCCAATCTCAATGTATACATGTACTTTGACAATAAAGGTTCATTCAGGATGTGACAGCATCTGGAGACGGCAGAATAGAAAAGAAAGCACAGTGCTGGAGAAAATTACAAAATACAAAGAACTGTAAAAAGTAGAATGACTGGCAAAAAAGGGACATCAGTGTTAATAACCAGACGAGGTCTCTGTGTGGAAATATAGTACCAATAGTAATAATCCCTTGGATGCAATCCCAAAACATCGAGAGTGCCAGTGGAACATTATCGGCATTGAAAACCACTCTCAGTCAATTGCAAAAGGCAGCTTTACCTGGAACAGCTTACATCCAGCGATGATACTTTTAATACCATCAGACAGTAACATCTGCCTATCTCAGGTTATTGGGAAGGTGGACAAAAAAGCCAAATCCAGTCTGAACATCTGGCTGACTATACAACAGACCATAATAATATGACTTTTATGACAGCAGCTTGGTTGATTTTCAACTCTCTAACGAGGTCAGGCTTAATGCTTGGATGGGAGGCCACCAGGAAATCAGGATCAGGCAGTGGTGATTCTTTTTTACATGGTTATCAAAAAGCTGCAGTGAATCTTATAACTTGTAAGCCGTAAAGAATCACCTTGTAGAGAAGATGGATGCCATAAAAAATTAATGAGTAAATCTCAATTTGGAGATTTTGTTTTTCAACTTTGCCAAAAAACACTCAATTAAGCATTTCTTCTGGTTTTACTTTGGCTAATTTACCAAACAAGCAGTAACAAGGCACACACAAAAAAAGGAAATATATATACCTATGTAAACTCCAGATTAGAGCAAATGTTGAAATGAAAATACGAATATAAAATATTGCAAATCATGGTTATGTGACAGTGAAACCCTTCAACTAGTCCTAAATGGGAGCCAGTTGCCAAGCGCCCAAAATGTGGTTATGTGACCATGGAGGGGTTGACATGACACTTTACAATGGCCAGAAGTCTTTTGTTCAGTTGTAAAGCACCCTTTCTGAGGCTGTTGTAATTCCAAATGGTCATTAAATAACTGATCACAAGTCAAGGATTATCTGCAATTATTTTGCACCCACCTGCAGAAACTTTGGGAGTGGATGGTGTAACAGTTAAAAGAAGGAAAGAAAATGATTGTTAGGCTCTTGGTCACAACTGATAATCGATGAATTCACAGGAGATATGTTTTAAATTCCAGGCACCAAGATGAGATCCTTCTCCTGCTTGACCTGAAGAACACCTTGAAGGCATCTGCTGGTCCATGCTGACTCAGTGGGGACTCAGTGGGGACACCAGGCTGAGTCAGTAAGGACTTTTTGGACATTTTGGCTTTCTTTCTTGTCTGTTTCATCAAACCAATCTTTTGGTAACAGGCCACTGGGTTCTTGGGACAATTAACTTGTCACAACTTGTTAAGCCATTAAACTGAACAGACATAATTTTATACATATCTGATCTTGCAAACTATAAAGGAATCCACAATCAAAGCCGATTTTCCAACTGCAAGAACCCTCCCTCCACCTCCCACTCTGCTTATGAAATCACAGGTGATATCAAACACGTAATTAATATTTAGGGTTGATTTTAGTTAACTTAATTGTCCTTTGATGCTTGACTATAACCAGGGCCAGATGTGTCCTTTCCCAGCTCAGGTTGATGAGGCATAGTCAGTGCTTTTTTTTTTTTTTTTGTAAAAAAAAAAAAGCGTGAACTCACACACGTCATACAACCCACCTTGCCTAACCTACAAGGTTTACCTTATATAGTTAAAAAAAAAACAACTTCAATTTTTAGTGTATCTAAAAGACTAGGATTTTGTTCAAGGTAAGTTAATACTATTAATGTTACCATGCACTGTGTGGCTTTAAATTACAAGAAGGCATTTTATTAATCTTTTGGGACGTTTACCACTGGCGTATCCATTTAGTTTAATGAGTGGAAATGTCAGCTTTCTATGTGGAGTGAAATTGGCCCAATAAAATGAAATGTGGTTTGCTTGTAAAAGGCTGAATTATTTTTAAGAAGTTGTCAAACAAGGTGGAAAAATTTACATTTGGAGTTTAATATGGATATTGACTTGGAACGAATTAAAGTTGAAACTTTGTCAGCAAACAGATTACTTTTAACGCTTAGGTGTCTCCCACCGCCACCATCGGCCTCCACACCACATGGTCCGACCCGGCCAATCAAGCCACGCTCTGGCTGTGGTGTTCTGGCGCCTCATGGCTCCCCCTAGAGGAGGCAGACAGCATAGAGGGGACCCCGCTCGCACCGTACTGCGAGCAGGGAATTTTCAAAAACAAACGAGGATAGGAAGGGCAACAATAGGAAAAGAACGCAACTCTGGAAAATCCGTCGAAAAAAAGTGCCGGAACTCTGTTCCGGTCCATCCTATGACAACAAAAGCCCTCGGCATAATTACATAGAGTTGATGTAGTTAATAGTTATGCGCTTCATTTTGATTACCACAACTGGTTCTCCATGTTAGCTGAATAACATTTTCTGCTGTGCGACCTGCCAAGTTCCTCCATGGACATTTTGCTCATTGCTTCACATTCAGGACTTGGTGGGAGCTTTTTCAATAGCTTTTACGTTGGTGATGACTTTTTATGATTTTTAAAAAAAGTTTATCTTAATATAAAGCCCAAATGACGTTTAAAATCAACAAAGGTGGAAATTGAAAAGGAAGGACATTTTGATTCCCATAAGGGACGAATGGCTGCAAAAGTTAGCAGAGATGGCTCAGCTGACTTCTTTGATTAAAGGAGAAAAAAAAAACCAACACAATTCCTTTTGTTACTATTTGGAAACTGCTTCTGGACTTTAAGGTGGAAAAAAAACGAAACTTTGATTTTGGGTTTTACCGATTAGATAATAATAATAATAATAATAATAATAATAATAATAATAATAATAATAATAATAATAATAATAATAATAATAATAAAGTTGGAAGGGACCTTGGAGGTCATCTAGTCCAACCCCCTGCTCAGGCAGGAAACCCTATAACATTTCAGAAAAATGGCTGTCCAGTCTCTTCTTAAAAACCTCCAGTGTTGGAGCATTCACCACCTCTGGAGGCAGGTTGTTCCACTGGTTAATTGTTCTCACTGTCAGGAAGTTTCTCCTTAGTTCTAGGTTGCTTCTCTCCTTGACTAGTTTCCATCCGTTGCTTCTTGTCCTGCTTTCAGGAGCTTTGGAGAATAGCTTGACTCCCTCTTCTTTGTGGCAGCCCCTGAGATATTGGAACCCTGCTATCATGTCACCCCTCACTCTTCTCTTCGTTAAACTACACATACCCAATTCCAGCAACCGTTCCCTATATGTTTTGGCCTCCAGTCCCCTGATCATCTTTGTTGCTCTTCTCTGTACCCTTTCTAGAGTCTCAACATCTTTTTTACATCGTGGTGACCAAAACTGGACGCAGTATTCCAGGTGTGGCCTTACCAAAGCATTGTAGAGTGGTATTAGTACTTCACTTGATCTTGATTCTATCCCTCTGTTAATGCAGCCTAGCACTGTGTTGGCTTTTTTGGCAGCTGCAGCAGACTGCTGGCTCATATAGGTTTGTTGTTGTAGAAGTGGCTACTTTATACTATTATGTAAAAGTAAAAAGTTAAGGCTTGAAGTTATTATCTTATTCTACTGCGCCAAAGGGAGTTGGACGTCAACATCTTTTCTTTCTTTCCCTCCTTTGTTCTGCACTTTCCCCTTCCCTTTTCCCTCCCCGATTTCTTCTACTATTTCCTTTTATATTTTATATTATAAACTAATAAAAAATGAGGAGGAAATTGAATTGGTTTCAGAATTTATCTTCCTTGCATCAAAAAATTGTTCAACACCTGAATATTAACAGGATAACCTTAGGCTGCATTGCATTGGTTACCATAAATAAAATCTGGGAAAGCAGAGATATTGATATAAATACAAAAAGCAGGCTAGTTAGCATTAGTCGAAGAACGGCTGATTGAAGAAGAATTGATTGCCATCACTGGAGATTTTTAAAAAGAGGCTAGACAGTCACTTGTCTGAGATGGTATAGGTTCTCCTGCTTGAGCAGTGGGCTGGACTAGAAGACCTCCAAGGTCCCTTCCAGGTTCTATTCTATTCTATTCTATTCTATTCTATTCTATTCTATTCTATTCTATTCTATTCTATTCT
>JAKJMR010000847.1:102292-148436 GCA_024449315.1 Daboia siamensis
TATATATATATGGCTCAGTGGGTTAGGACGCTGAATTTGTCGATCAGATGGTTAGCAGTTTGGCGGGTCGAATCCCGAGTGCCATGTAACAGAGTGAGCGCCTGTTACTCGTCCCAGCTTCTGCCAACCTAGCAGTTCGAAAGCACGTCAAAATGCAAGTAGAAAAATAGGGACCACTACGGTGGGAAGGTAACAGTGTTCCATGCGCCTTTGGCATCTAGTCATGCCGGCCACATGACCACGGAGATGTCCTTGGACAAGCGCTGGCTCTTCGGCTTTGAAACAGAGATGAGCACCGTCCCCTAGAGTTGGAAACGACTAGCACACATGTGCGGGGGAACCTTTACCTACACACACACACACACACACACACACACACACACATTGCCATACACTACCCCGTAATCACAATTTTCCTTGCTTAATATGTAATGATTGGCAATACTTAATTTATTAACCATGTTTTCTTTTTAGAAGAGTGCGTATGTAAGAGAGATGTTTTTAAACATATGATTTGTATTTGGAAAGGATACCTGTATATATTATCATATCCTCAGAAAGGATTTATTAAAATCAAGTTTAAACATTACTACTCGACAATAATCTGGAAAGAAAAGGTGAACCTAACCTTGTTATTATGAGTCGTGATGGCTCGGTGGTTAAATGCAGTACTGCAGGCTAATTCTGCTGACTGCCAAAAGTTCGGCAGTTCGAATCTCACCAGCTCAAGGTCGATTCAGCCTTCCATCCATCTGAGGTCGGTAAAATGAGGACCCAGATTGTTGGGGGGCAATGTGCTGTCTCTGGAAGCAGCTTAGAAAGGGCTGTAAAGCACTGTGAAGCGGTATATAAGTCTAAGTGTTATTGCTATTCCATTTTATCCCCAGTCTGATTTGCACAATGAATTCCACTCTTTTACTGTACTTGTGACTTTTACCAAAATGACCATGGTTCTTTCTCCAGTATTTTTATATGGTTCTTACTAAAAGATTTTTTTCCCCCTCTTAATGTAAAAAGCAAATGAAAATAAAGATAATGGAAAACATGGGAAAGGGGAAAGAGTCCTTCGGGAAAGGGCGGTATATAAATGTAAATAAAAGAAAAAAAAGAAAAAAGAAAAAAGAAAGAGAACAAAGCGAAGGGGAAAAAAAGATACAAAAAGCAGTGACGTCCAAATTCTTTCAGTGTGGCAAGATGCATAATATAATCTTATTTTTTTATATAAAACAATAAACACTAGCCATTTCTATAACAGTAACCTACTTGATTGTCAAAAGCCGAAATCAGTTTCATGTTTTTCTCATATTTAGAAGACTGACAACATCTTCTAAAGCCCTCCAGTGATCAGTAGGATGAAATAAGTCATGTAGCTCACACAGTCCCTCTCACCTCATAGGGTTATTGTGGGGAAAACAGGAGAAGGGTGTTCACCACCTTGAGTTATTTGTAAAAATAATAATGTTGGGATGCAAATGAGTAAATAAATAAATATAAGTTGGAGTCATAGCTAAAGAAACCATTTTGTTCTCTTCTTTTTCTCAGATAAAGTGTACAAGGAGATACAAAATGTTTGTTCCTCGGGCTTAATTTGCTATCAGGATCGAAAGAAATTGCCCTATACCAATGCTGTGATTCATGAAATCCAGCGGATCAATTATGTCTTAAGTTTTGGTATTGCCAGAAGATGCAGGAAGGATGTCACCATACTTGGTTTTTACATTCCAAAGGTACAGATAATTTATACCATTACAGTCCTGTATCAAAGCGTGCTCTTTTAGATATGTGTTTAGATATTTAATATAATAATAATTTAACAGATACTTAGATCTATCTTTTAGATACTTAGGAATTTCTGATCTGGCACAGAACCTGAAAGATGAGAAATCCTGTTCCTTCTCCTCCCAGAGATCTGAAGAGCAAGAAACTACAGTATGCTAGCTAAAAGGCACCATCAATTTGTATTTTTATCTGGGAATGAAATTTTAGACTCCCAAACCAATGTTTTGAGATATTGCATGATGCAGAGAAGTAAAATTTCAAAAAATGTTGTGGGAACTAACATTTCAGTGTGCTGTACTAAAAAAAAAAAAAATTGCATTCCAAAGTTGAAGAGAAGTTACTGATGCAAAATAAATGCCATATGTTAATGTAAAATTATTTGAATAAAATTCTCTTCAACATATGACAATTTCAGAAACTTATGCCCATTTTCAGTGCAACATTCTGATTTTCCATCTCTTAGGACATGCCCACTTTTCACATGACTCTTGAAGCATCCCCATGGTCACATGTCAAAATTTGGATGCTTGGCAACTAGTTCCTATTTATGACCGTTGCAGTATCCTGGGCTCACGTGAGCACTTTTTGTGACCTTCTGACAAGCAAAGTCAATGGGGGGAAGCCAGATTCATTTTACAACCCCGTCACCAACTTAAATGACTGCAGTGATTCCTTTAACACAGGGGTCTTCAAATATGGCCCTTTTCTGACTTGTGGACTTCAACTCCCAGAATGCCTCAGTCAGGCATGCTGGCTGAGGAATTCTGAGAGTTGAAGTCCACAGGTCAGAAAAGGGCCAAGTTTGAAGACCCCTGCTTTAACAACTGTGGCAAGAAAAGTTGTGAAATGGGAGAAAACACACTTAACAACTGTCTTGTTTAGCAACAGAAATTTTCGGCTCAATTGTGGTTATAAGTCAAGGACTACCTGTATACATTGGCTAATAATTCCCTGTGAGCAGAACACCTAAGCTTGCAAGCA
Source organism: Daboia siamensis (assembly GCA_024449315.1). Taxonomy (NCBI): domain Eukaryota; kingdom Metazoa; phylum Chordata; class Lepidosauria; order Squamata; family Viperidae; genus Daboia; species Daboia siamensis. The sequence continues at coordinate 105,053 of JAKJMR010000847.1, forward strand.
CGTCAATGTGTCCATGACTATGGCTATGCCAACATGGTATTTGAAGATTGTTGAGAATGTTACTACAGTCTGAATTAGTTTCATGCATACTTGATACCAGAATCAGAAAGATTAGAAGATGGAAATGCTGGTTGTCAGGAAGCAATCTAAAGTATTATTGTACTATTTTTTTTTCTTGGTCAATAAAATAATATTGCCATGAGCATTTGACGGGAATGTTGGCTGTCACAAACATTCTGTAATTTTAGTCATATCCCTGAAAAACATTTTGGTTAAGAATAGTATAGTGTCGTGTTGACTTAGAACAGTCCTCTTCAAACTTGGCCCTGTTATGACTTGTGGACTTCAACTCCCAGAATTCCTCAGCCAGCGTCATAAAAGGGCCAAGTTTGAAGACCTCTGACTTAGAAGCATTCTGACTGAGCTGTTTTTTCCTTACAGGGGTCCATAATTGTACCGGATCTCCGCTCAGTTCTTCTTGATCCCATGCAGTGGGAGACCCCTGAAAAGTTCAACCCCAATCACTTCTTGGACAAAGATGGACATTTTGTGGTGAGGGAAGAATTTCTTCCATTTGGAGCAGGTAAAAGTATTCTTTTGCTCTAACTATAACCTTAGGTAAGGCCTGGAAGTAGCATAAATAACATCCAGCTGTTTCAAAGCTTCCCTTTGTGGCCATCAGGCAGCCTCTGAGCGCTGTCTTTACGGCTCCAGAGCCAACATGTTGCCACATGTTTCTTAGTATCAAACGTATTACAGGTCGTCCTCAATTTACAACTGTTCGTTTAGCGACCGTTCAAAGAGACATCACTGAAAAAAAGTGACTTAATGACTGGTTTTCACACTCACAACTGTTGCAGTGTCCCTGTGGTCGCGCCATCAAAATTCAAGCGCTTGGCTACCGGTGTGTATTCATGACAGTTGCGGTGCCCCAGGGTCACGTGATCACCATGTGTAACCTTCCCAGCTGGCTTCTGACAAGCAAAATCAACGGGGAAGCCAGATTTACTGAACAACTGCAAGATTCACTCCACAACCGCTTAACAACTGTGGCCAAAAAAAAAAAAAAAAGTCACAAAATGGGGCACAAGTCGCTTAGGTGTCTGACTTAGCAATGGACGTTTTGGGCTCAGTTGCGGTCCTTAGGCGAGGAGTATCTGTATCGATAGAAACAACTGCTCAGAACAAAATATCAGTTAATTTCTTACTTGCCGCTGTTTCCTTTTCACAGGAGCACGTATTTGTTTGGGGGAACAGATGGCGAGGATGGAGATTTTCCTTGTCTTTACCAGCTTGCTAAGGAATTTCCAGTTTCAGCTGCCTAAAGGAGTTAAACAATTCAGAGAAGAACCTATAAGTGGGCTTACAGTGCATCCCCATTCTTTTAAAGTCTGTGCTATTCCCCGCCACAATTCGTTGTAAATATCCAAATAATGACTGTTGCTTATTTATTACTAAATCTCTGATTGGTCTTAGAATAGAATAGAGCTGGAAGGGACCTTGGAGGTCTTCTAATCCACCCCCCCTCCCCCCCTGCTCAAGCAGGAGAACCTACACCATCTCAGACAGGTGATTGTCCAGTAACTACGTTAATATGAGACAGCTGGCTACAACATCCTTCCATTCCCTAAACTCCAGGCACTGGAGTCAGGAATATCCTAATTAAAAGGTAAAGGTAAAGGTTCCCCCGCACATGCGTGCTAGTCATTTCCAACTCTAGGGGCCGGTGCTCATCTCCATTTCAAAGCCAAAGAGCCAGCAGTTGTCCGAGGACGTCTCCGTGGTCATGTGGCCGGCATGACTAGACACCAAAGGCGCACGGAACGCTGTTACCTTCCCACCGTAGTGGTCCCTATTTTTCTACTTGCATTTTTACGTGCTTTCGAACTGCTAGGTTGGCAGAAGCTGGGACGAGTAACAGGCACTCACTCTGTTACTCAGCACTCTGGATTCGACCCGCCAAACTGCTGACCATCTGATCGACAAGGTCAGTGTCCTAACCCACTGAGCCACCGCATCCCTAATTAGTCAATCCCAGAATCATTGTGCAGAAGATGGGAGTCTGGCATCTCCCTTCTTGTGTCTTGATGTTTTCCTTTGGAGTGAAAAGTAATTGAAAAAATAGCCCCCACCCATAGTAATATCATGGGGTTGAGTTGTATTCAATCCTCCAGATCTGTTTTGACCTTCCTTGTGGCTGCTACGAGATGACAGTGGAAATGGCCACAAAGATGGAGTGCCTAAAGATACCCTTTGGGAAATTGTCACCTAGGTCATAGTTTTACTAAAGGTGCTTTTTCAAAAAACAATTGGACTTTTTTTTGGGGGGGGGATTTTTCCCTGAAGACATTTTGCTTCTCATCCAAGAAGCTTCTTTAGTTCTGACTCAGTGGTGGAGGATGGAAGGATTTATATTCTTTGTAGTCATCTGAGCACTCTTCCTGAGAGTCATTGAGGCCAGCTGGGGGTTCATCTGTGCCCTCAAGGTCACCTGAATAGTGCAAATGGGTGCACAAAGAAAATCCAGTTGCCTTTTGAAAAAGCACCTTTGGGAAATTGTTCTTGCCAGAGATAGGGGAATGGTTCATCGTGCTTGGATGATATGACTAACCAGGGAGAGTTAGTTCAACCCCCTAAAGCAGGGGTGTCAAACTGCCGGCCCGTGGGCCAGACACATCACACAGAAGCTGCGCCTACCCCATTGCTGGCAATGGCAAAACCATCCTGATACGTTGCACGACGTCACGTTTGATGTGTCTGCCCTAAAGTCTTGTGGTTCTGCAGAGCTAAATGTAACTCCATCAGAGGTAATGAGCTGGGTCAACTGAACTAGTGTTTGCATCCCTACCATCTTCCCTTGGCCAGCTGGCCATGATATGCAAACAGGGCTGCAAGGTTCAATTGAATCAATGTCGCTGAGAGTGCTTCCAGAGGACCAGTTACATAGCTGAGTCAACAGGACTGCCTTCCGATCAGGGCTTAATTTCTGACCATTCCACTCTCCCAGCTTATGTCCATACTGCAAATAAACGTTGCGACTTATTTGCTCACCAGGTACCTCAGGAAGGATGTTGTGTCCTGTTTGTCATTTCATGATTACAATTGTGATTGTTTTTAAGCTAATTTTCTTCAGGTGAAGAAGGTACTTTCTCATTGATCATGTCAACATGACCAGCACCTACCTATCAGAGTCAAGGTGGTGCAGTGATTAAAAAGTGCAGTATTGCAGGTAAACTCTGCCCACAGTCTGGAGTTCGATCCTGATGGGGCTTAGACAGGGCTGTAAAACACTGAAGTGGTATATAAGTTTAAGTGCTATTGCTTGTGAAGTAAAGAAGGAAAGAAGGAAAGGAAGGAAAGGAAGGAAGGAAGGAAGGAAGGAAGGAAGGAAGGAAGGAAGGAAGGAAGGAAGGAAGGAAGGAAAGAAGCAAGCAAGCCATAGTGGCGCAGTTATTACAATGCAGTATTGCAGGCTAACTCTGCTTACTGCCAGGAGTTTGATCCTGACCAGCTCAAGGTTGACTCAGCCTTCCGTCCTTCCGACGTTGGTAAAACGAGGACCCAGATTGCTGAGGGCAATATGCTGACTCTGTAAACTGCTTAGAGAGGGGTGTAAAGTGGTATATAAGTTTAAGTGCTTGTAATGGAAGAAAGGAAGCAAGCAAGCAAGCCATAGTGGCAGTTATTACAATGCAGTATGGCAGGCTGACTCTGCTCACTGCCAGGAGTTCATTCCTGACTGGCTCAAGATTGACTCAGCCTTCCGTCCTCCTGAGGTTGGTAAAATGAGGACCCAGATTGCTGAGGGCAATATGCTGACTCTATAAACTGCTTAGAAGGCTGTAAAGCCCTCTGAAGCAGTATATAAGTCTAAGCACTATTCCTATATAGCACAATTCTAGAAATGTTCCTTGTAATTCCAAGTCAGTGGCACCTGCATATAGCCACACATTCTTCCTGTTGCATGAGTGAAGTCAAACGTAACATGTCATTAGGATTGTTGCTGACAAACGATTGATTTCCAGAATACCTGTCTTTCAAGTACACCATTGCAGTCAAAACTGAACCAGGATTCAGGGCACGCTGATCATTTAGTAGCAAGGAATTCTTCAAAGAATGTTATATATATATTCATTATACTAAGCTGAGATGAAAGCATCAGCATTTTATTTATTTCATTTTATTTTAAATGCTTCGTCCTCCATATTACTATGTTCAGGGTGATTAATTAAAGCCAGCTTTAATATTAAATTTTGAACCAAACAACAACCTGGGTTTTCACATAATGTATCCAAAATAGGATAATTTGAACCTGGTAATTTGCGCCTCAAGTAAGAACTCTGGATTGATTTGGTCGATAATGCCATCGGTTTGTTTCTTGCCTGTCCATGGTATTTTTCAAGAGTCTTCACCAAGGAGCATAGGCATCCTGAAAGATCCAACCAAATTATTTTTGGTGAGGAATACATTAGAACGGGAACAAACTATCTGTGGGGCGATGGGTGTGAATCTGAGTCACAGAGCTTATCTGCGATGAGTAATTAAAGGAAGAGGTTGAGATGTTCCACAAGATTTTGGAATGTTATATGTCAAGGAATTGCTCAGCAGGTGTCAAATGAAGTCAGAGACACTGGCACAAACTTGTAGTTTTATATACATCAATATATTTAACATCTGTATTTACAGCAGACAAGATAGTTAGAAACACAGAAACATCCTGAGGTAAATCTTAACAGCATACAGAGCCCACAGAAGAAAAAGGTGGGAAAAAAGGGAAACTCTCCCTTGGCACTCACAGCAACCAATCATAGCGTAGACTGCCTCATGCAGGAGACAGCACTCTCCAACCAGTCAACTATTGTTCTGTGTTCTGGCCCGTTATACAGGTAGTCCTTGATTTACAACAGCTCATTTAGTGACCGTTCAAAGTTAGAACAACGTTAAAAATGTGACTTATGACCATTAGTCACAGTTACGACCTTTGCAGCATTCCCATGATCATGTGATCAAAATTCAGATGCTTGGCAAAGTGGTTCATACTTATGACCACTGCTGTGTCCCAAGAGGTCATGTGATTCCCCTCTTGCGACCTTCTGACAAGCAAAGTCAATGGGGAGGCCAGATTCACTTAACAACTGTGGTGCTAAATTATCAACTGCAATGATTCACTTAACAACAGTGGCAAGAAAAGTTGTAAAATGGGGCAAAACTCACTTAACAAATGTCTCACTTAACAATAGAAATTTTGGGCTCAGTTGTGGTCATAATTCGAGGAATGCCTGTTCACTTTACTGTTTCGGCTACTAAATTTAATATCCTAACATTATGGAATATAGGACAATGCTCTCTACATGGGGCTGCCCTTGAAGTGCACCTGGAGGCTTCAGCTGGTACAGAATGCAGCCGCGTGGGTACTTATGGGGGTTTCTTGATACTCCCATGTTACACCACTCCTGCGCGAGCTGCATTGGCTTCCAGTTGCCCTCCAGGTGCGATTCAAGGTGCTGGTAATTACCTTTAAAGCCCTACATGGCTTAGGCCTGGGATACTTGCGAGACCACCTGCTGCCATTTTCAACCTCCCATTGCCCGGTTCGCTCCCACAGAGTCAGGGTTCCGTCGGCTAAGCAATGCCGGTTGGCGACCCCCAGGGGGACAGCCTTCTCTGTGGGGGCACCGACCCTCTGGAATGAGTTGCCTCCGGAGCTGTGGATGGCCCCTGACCTTCGGTCCTTCCGCCATAACCTGAAGACATGGATGTTCCAACAATCGGGCCTGGACTGACTATAGTTTTAAATTTGGTTTTATTGGGCTAATTGTTATGTATTTATTACATTTATGGTTTAATTCTTTTTAAATTTTGTATTTTATGTTTTTTAACTTTTTATTGTTGTGAGCCGCCCTGAGTCCTTAGGGAGAAGGGCGGCATATAAATTTAATAAATTCAATTCAATTCAATTCAAAGGTGGAATGGAGAAGAAAGACCACAGGTTAAACTTTTTTTTTTTTTTTTAAAAAGGAAAAAAAAAAACAAAATAAAGATTGAGGTGGAAAAGATGAAAAAGTGACGAGGAGCTGAGGGGTGAAAGGTGAATGAGGCACAGAAATGGAAAAACAAGAGAGTGAACTTATGGAAAAAAAATTGGAATCACGCAACATGTTTTACCCGTTCCAATAAAAACCTAGAAGCTGCATTTGCATAACATGTCAACTTAAGCTGTGTCAATCTTAGCTTTTTTCTGTTAAGGGTGCTGTGCAAAACGATCCCTTTGGTTGGGGTTTAAGGATTTAGCCCAGTCTTGAAAAAAAGGTTAATTCAGTCACCTGGTTAAGTGTGGTATGTGAATGGAGCAATATTAATGGATTCTCCAGCCACAGCAGTCTGAAAAAAACTGAAGATTTAATCAGGTATGGTTTAAGGTTTAAGGCTTGTGATTTAATCCTTTGTCATTTTTTTCTTGTTAAGTTTGTCATTTAAAAAAATGTCAATGAAAACTCAATCGGCAAAACCAAAAGTATCTAAAAAAAAGTTAAATCCATGGCAACTGAGCCAAAGTTTGTTAATCTGAAAAGTTTCATCCAAAGGGTTTCCCTACGCACCCCAATTACTTTTTTTAATATATATTTTGACTGATGAAGTTACTTTGATGAGTAACAAAACATCTCAGAATAACAAACTTTGGTCCATTTAACTTTTTAAAGATACTTTTGGCCTGGATGATTGAGTTTTCATTGACATGCTGCAATATATTTTGGGGAGAAATCCCTGCAGTTGATGTGGCAAGAGTTGGTACATTCCAACGATTCTCTGACTGCCTATTTTTTAAAATTTTTTATTTTATTGATGAAGTTACATGGATGAGTCTCAGCTTAACAAACTTTGGTCCAGTTGCCATGACTTAACCTTTTTTTTTAGATATATTTTTTTTTTTTTTAAAAAATTGTGTTGTTGTTAGCTGCGAAGTCGTGTCCGACCCATCGCGACCCTATGGACAACATTCCTCCAGGCCTTCCCTTCCTGTCCTCTACCATCTTCTGGAGTCCATTTAAGCTCATGCCTATTGCTTCAGTGACTCCATCCAGCCACCTCATTCTCTGTCGTCCCCTTCTTCTATTGCCCTCGATTTTTCCCAGCATTAGACTCTTCTCCAGTGAGTCCTTCTTTCTCATTAGGTGGCCAAAGTATTTGAGTTTTAGCTACAGGATCTGGCCTTCTAAAGAGCAGTCAGGATTGATCTCCTCTAGGACTGACCGGTTTGATCGCCTTGCAGTCCAAGGGACTCGCAGGATTCTTCTCCAGCACCATAGTTCAAAGGCCTCAATTCTTTGGCACTCAGCCTTTTTTATGGTCCAACTTTCACTGCCATACATTGCAACTGGGAAGACCATAGCCTTGACTATACGTACTTTTGTTGACAGGGTGATGTTTCTGCTTTTTAGTCTGCTGTCTAGATTTGCCATGGCTTTCCTCCCCAGGAGCAAGCGTCTTTTAATTTCTTGGCTACAGTCCCCATCTGCAGTGATCTTGGAGCCCAGGAAAATAAAATCTGTCACTACCTCCATTTCTTCCCCATCCATTTGCCAGGAATTGAGAGGGCCATATGCCATGATCTTAGTTTTCTTAATGTTAAGTTTCAACCCATGTTTTGCACTCTCCTTCTTCACCCGCAACAAGAGGCTCTTTAGTTCTTCTTCACTTTCTGTCATTAGAGTGGTATCATCTGCGTATCTAAGGTTGTTGATATTTCTTCCAGCAATCTTAATTCCAACTTTTGATTCATCTAGCCCTGCCTTTCTCATGATGTGCTCTGCATATAAGTTAAATAGGCAGGGCGACAGTATACAGCCTTGCCGGACTCCTTTCCCAATTTTGAACCAATCAGTGGTTCCGTGTTCAGTTCTCACTGTTGCTTCTTGACCCGCATATAGGTTTCTCAAGAGACAAATAAGATGGTCTGGTACTCCCATCTCCTTAAGAACTTGCCACAGTTTGTTATGATCCACACAATCAAAGGCTTTAGCATAGTCAATGAAGCAGAAGTAGATGTTTTTCTGGAACTCCCTAGCTTTCTCCATGATCCAGCATATGTTGGCAATTTGATCTCTAGTTCCTCTGCCTCTTCGAAATCCTGCCTGTACTTCTGGTAGTTCTCGATCCACATACTGCTGAAGTCTAGCTTGTAGGATTTTAAGCATGACTTTACTAGGATGAGAAATGAGTGCAATGGTGCGATAGTTTGAACATTCTTTGGCACTGCCTTTCTTTGGAATTGGAATGTAAACTGATCTTTTCCAATCCTGTGGCCACTGTTGAGTTTTCCAAATTTGCTGGCAAATTGAGTGTAGCACTTTTACTGCATTGTCTTTTAAGATTTTGAATAGCTCAGCTGGAATATTGTCACCTCCACTAGCTTTGTTGTTGCTCAGCTTTTCTAAGGCCCACTTCACTTCACGTTCTAGGATGTCTGGCTCGAGGTCAGTGACCACCTCACTGTGATTATCAGGGACATTAAGCTCATTCTTGTATAGTTCTTCTGTGTAATTTTGCCACCTCTTCTTGATCTCTTCTGCCTCTGTTAGGTCCCTGCCATTTTGGTCCTTTATCATGCCCAGTTTTGCATGAAACGTTCCCTTCATCTCTCCAATTTTTTTGTGTAGGGTCTTTATTTAAATCATTAAAATGCAATGTTTCTTATCAGGGCAATTTAAATAGGTGTCCTGTTATTGTATAATTATTTCTGGGATGCTGGGAAAACATCAAGTGCATTCAAATTAACATAAAAGTAGCTCTTATCGAGTTGCATGACATGAGTCAACTCTTTAATGCTATGCTTTGTCAAAATAGATCTCGCTCAGAAATAACAAAGGAAGTACACAACTTAATGAAAGAGTTCAGGTATCCTATATACAGTAGACAACCTCCAGAGACACAACCACAGGTTTCTGCTATCCCAAATATGCTAACCAGCATATCTGGATAGCTTAGATAGTTTCCCACAACGCTAGAAATTAGATTTTAGGGAACAGATGGAAGCTGCCCTTCACAAACCAACAAGCTCTGAGCCTGATGTACATTTTAAAAAAGTGGAAGGAGTTTTGACACTTACTGGAATTCTGTTATAATACCAACCTTCCTCCTTTATCAGCCGGAAGACTCAAATCCAGGAGCCCCCCCCCCCCCCACTGGCATTTGCTGTCAGGACCCCAAAGCCTCTGTGTTTCCCCTTGTGTATATATTCTACTTTGGGGGCTTGCCATTCTGCTGGGGGGAGGGGGAGCCTGGGATAACTTTCGCTTTCTACTTTCCCTCTCCTACCTTCATCCTTGAGAAAGGAATCATCTCCCTTATGAGGGAGACGGTTACAGAGAAATGAAAGCTGGAGAAGACCTTGAGATGCGCGCCAACCATGCCAGTCACCCGTACATCATACCACCTGTGGAGTGGCTGAATTTCAAATGGACATTATGACTGTGGTGGGAGGAGGAATATTGCTTGCTTAACCATACCGTTTGCACGGGATTTTCCCCTGATCTCGCCTTGACTTCCCTACTGTCACTAACCCCTAATTAACGTATCCTTTTGAGACAATGTCTGTTTCAAGAGTTCTGCTTTCTTGGGTGCTTAGTTGAAGTGAGTCCTTACACTTGTTCAACATCTGCCCAAGAACATTAACATCGATTCTGAATGGAAAGCCAAATGGGTTGCTGAACGCCCAGTCATAGGAAGACATATAAATGCCCCCACAAAAAGGCGTTAGGCTTTGAATTACCACATCAGCAATGGTCACTCCTCAAATGGCATCTAATAATAAAGTTGGAAGGGACCTTGGAGGTTATCTAGTCCAACCCCCAGCTCGGGCAGGAAACCCTATACCATTTCAGACAAATGGCTGTCCAGTCTCTTCTTAAAAACTTCCATTGTTGGAGCATTCACCACTTCTAGAGGCAGGTTGTTCCACTGATTGATTGTTCTGACTGTCAGGAAATTTCTCCTTAGTTCTAGGTTACTTCTCTCCTTGATTAGTTTCCATCCATTGCTTCTTGTCCTGCCTTCAGGTGCTTTGGAGAATAGCTTGATTCCCTCTTCTTTGTAGCAGCCCCTGAGATATTGTAACACTACTATCATGTCACCCCTAGTCCTTCTCTTCATTAAACTAGACAAACCCAATTCCAGGAACCATTCCTCATATGTTTTAGCCTCCAGACCTCTAATCATCTTTGTTGCTCCTCTCTGCACTCTTTCTAGAGTCTCAACATCTTTCTTATATTGTGGTGACCAAAACTGGATGCAATATTCCAACTGTGGCCTTACCAATGCATTGTAAACTGGTATTAATACTTCACGTGATCTTGATTCTATCCCTCTGTTAATGCAGCCTAACACTGTGTTGGCTTTTTTGCAAGCTGCAGCACACTGCTGGCTCATATCTAAGTGATTGTCCACTAGGACTCTGAGATCCCTCTCACAGTTACTACTATTGAGCAAGGTACCACCTATACTATACCTGTACATTTGGTTTTTCTTGCCTAAATGTAGAACTTTACTTTTTTCACCATTGAATTTTATTTTGTTAGATAGTGCCCAGTGTTCAAGTCTGTCCAGATCCTTCTGTATCTTAAGCCTATCTTCTGGAGTATTGGCTATTCCTGCCAGCTTGGTGTCGTCTGCAAATTTGATGAGTTCCCCATCTATCCCCTCATCCAAATCATTAATGAAGATATTGAAGAGCACTGGGCCCAGAACAGAGCCCTGGGGCACCCCACTACACGCTTCCTTCCATGTAGATGCGGTTCCATTGAGGACCACACGCTGAGTACGGCCTGTCAGCCAGCTACGAATCCATCTGGTGGTGACGCTGTCTAACCCACATTTTTCTATCTTATCAAGTAGTAGGTTGTGATCTACTTTATCAAATGCCTTACTGAAGTCCAAGTAAATTGTATCCACAGCATTCTTCTGGCTTTTATTATCTCACTTTTCAAAATTCCCCAAGCTTCTTGTGTTGTTTTCCCCTTGAGGATTCTCATCCATGGAATCCTTCCCAAGCCGTCTCTGAGTTTATTGAACTGAAATTTTGGTCTCCATTATGGTCATAAGTTGAGGACTACCAGTATAAGGTCTGCAAAACTAGGGACAAACTCCCTGTAGAAATCAGCAGAGCCCAGATAAGTTATTTTTAAGATTTTCTGCCTCTATAGATAGAGTGTGTTTAAAAGATGATATGGAAGAAAAACAGGTATTACTAGACAAGATTGACACTGATCTGAAAGTGGTTTAAAAAAATGACAGGCTTTAAGAATGACATGGAAAAAGATACTACACTGAACATTCAAAAGAAGCTGGCTGATGTCTTAAAAATTAAATGGGACATGCAAAGAAAAACAACAACAGACAGATCCAGCTAATCTTATGTAGGATATAGAAAAGATCCTTGTTAAAGCTTTGAAGAATTTTGTGAGAAGGGACAAGTCAAGAGACAAGAAGGAACAGTGAAAAGAAACCAAGTTTTAGGACATTATTTGAAGATTATTCTGTTTGGAGAGAAGAAATTAGTGAGTACAACTAATTGCTAACATTACAAAATGGGTCTGTACAATGTTATCAGGGTTTCCTTCTGACTGCTATGTATTGAGATAAATTGCTTGTAAACTGTTGTGCAATGGTTAACGGCCGTTACTTTTAAACTCCATACTGCTTGTCTCCGGAGTTGTTAGTTTGCATTTTAGATGGGAATTACCATTTTAATCTCATTGGCTGCCAACTAGCGGCAGTCCGTATAAATAGAAGCTAAGCAGCAGTTGGGGCTGCTTCTGTTGTTACTGAATAAATGTGTTGCTGTTTCACCATTCTGCCTCGTCAATGTCTCACTGAACCAGGAACAAAACAGTGGTGATGAAGGTGGGATGTGCTGCTTAAAGAAGAGAGCCAGAAGTCACTAAGGGGTAAAGCCAGGCATCAGAACCCCGGCAAGAACTACGTTCCCCCTCTGTCTTCCAGCAAGCCATGCTGGGGACAACCACACCCCAAGGATCCATCCTAGGGCCAGAACAGAAGCATAGCAGCACAAGGCATAGCGAGGACGAAGAAAACTCACCATGTCCAAGGTTGGCAAATTAGCGGAATTCAATGTGGCGCATCCCAAGAGGTGGAGTTCTTACATCTCCCACGTTGAGAACTATCTGTGAGCTAACCAAATTAGCGAAGACAGCTTGAAAGCCACAATGGTCCTGTGCTGGCGATGTTTGATATAGCCGAAAACCTTGTTGGTCTGGCTACACTCGAGTCAGTCACCTACACAGATCTTAAGAAGAAGCTCAAGAACCATTTTGAGCCAAAACTCTCTGTCATTGCATGGAGGCATGTGTTCAAGCAGTGGGAGCAGCAGCCAGGAGAATCTGCTGCCGAGTTCATAGCCGCTCTACGACAGGTGTTCTGGCTTGGCAACTTTGCAGATCTCGAAGAAAGACTGAGAGACTGATTGGTTTGTGGGTTGAGGAACTGAGATCTCCAGCAGAAGTTATTTGCAAAAGAAAGTCTCACATTCCAAGATGCCCTGAAGGAGGTGATGGCTGCTGAAGCTGCCGGAGGAGCTGTCAAGGCCTTACGGCCCTCCAAGAACATTCCCAGCCCAGAAACTGTCCAACACGAGGATGCCAAAAGAACAGAAGACTCCAATATGGACCTTGAGGTCAATTGGTTTCAGAAGCAACCAGAGAGGAACCAGCAGCCATTTGAGAAGGCAGTTCCCTTCACTCGATGTGTGGGCTATGGAGGCTGAAATAGACACTCAGAGTACAGGTTCTGCACAGCATTGTGCCGGGCATGTGGCAAGCAAGGCCACATTGCCGCCATCTGCAGAGGTTGCCAGCGGGACATACTACAAGAAGAAGTATTCAGGAAAGATACCGGGGCCCTGGAGCAACACAGAGTCGGCTATTGCTCCAGCCAAAGGAGAGTTTTCAGAAGCTTAGGCTAAAGGTCAAGCTTCAGGGAGTTCCACGCAACATGGAACTGGACACAGGATCAGCCCTATCTACAGTTTCCCAAGGAACTTTTAATCACATCTGCAGTCGCAGCGGCAAACGAATTAAACTCAGGCCGTCTAACCTGTTGCTGATGGACTTCCAAAACTTCCACATATCAGTTAAAGGGGAAGCTACACTCAATGTTCAGTTCAAGGGGTTTGAGGGTCCATTAGATGCGTGGTTGTCAAGGGCCACTGCACAAGCCTCATCAGCCTTGACTGGTTTGATGCCTTGGGCATCCAAGTGACTGGCATTCACAGAACACAGGCAGCGGACCTGTTGGCAGTTTGCCAGGAATTTGCTGATGTGTTCAGCCCAAACTTAGGGAAGTACACCTAAGTACTCCACCTTGCCCTCCACCTTGATCCTTCCATTACCCCAATACGGATCAAGCCCCTTAGAGTGCCTTTTGCCGTCAAACCCAAAATCAATGCAAAGCTAGACAAGTTGGTGCAACAAGGGGTGTTTCAGTCAGTAGATAGTAGAATGTGGGAGACCCCCATAGTCACGCCACTTAAAGGCAATGGTGAGGTGTGCATATGCATGGATTATAAGTGCACTATTAACAGAGCACTTCAAAAACATGCATATCCGGTGCCTGTACTCAGCCACATTTTGGCATCACTACAGAGAGGTCGTGTATTTGCCAAATTTGATTTGGCACAAGCCTACCAGCAACTATCCATGGATGATGTCACAGCAGAAGCTCAGACCACTGTCACCCACAGAGGAGCTTTCAGGGTTAGGTGCCTGCAGTTCGGGGTCAGTGTAGCCCCAGGGCTTTTTCAGGGAGTGATGGAGCGCATACTCAAGAACATTCCAGGTGTGTGCCCCTACTTCGATGATGTCCTCATAGCTGGGGAGTCAGTGGAGATTTTGGCTGAATGGCTCAAAGCCGTCCTTCAGCATTTCTGTGAAGCGGGGCTGAAGCTAAAAAGAGAAAAGTGCAAGATTGGGGTATATTCAACTGAATTCCTCAGTTTCCACATAGATGCCACAGACATTCATCCGGTGGATTCCAAGCTCAGAGCAATCCAGCAGGCTCCCAGTTTTAAGTCTAAGGGGGAGCTTCAGGCCTTCTTAGGACTTTTGAATTTTTACCATGCCTTTCTTCCACACAAGGCCGCAGTGGCAGAGCCATTACAGGCTCTTGGACAAAAAGGCACAGTGGCAGTGAATGAGCGTCCATGAGAAAAGTTTCTCGGCAGTCAAATCACTGCTGTCTTCAAACTCAGTACTCACCCATTTTGGTGAAAAGCTGCCTATCTGCATCGCTTGTGATGCATCTCTGAATGGGGTAGGGGCCATGTTGAGCCATTTAATGGTTGACAGGAGGCAGGCTCCCATCACTTATTATTCTAGGACTCTGTCTTCAGCGGAACACAATTATGCACAAATAGACAAGGAGGCACTGGCCATAGTGGCCGGTGTAAAGAAGTTTCATGATTACTTGTATGGCCACCATTTCATGGTCTTCACGCACCATAAGTCACTTCTGGGTTTGTTCACAATGAACAAACAGACACTTCAGATTCTATCTCCATGAATGCTGAGGTGGTCTATCTTCCTTTCAGCCTATAATTATAGGCTGATTCACAAACTGGGCAGGGAAATGGGCCATGCAGATGGCCTCAGCAGGCTGCCCCTGCCACATTTAGACCCAGACCCCACTCTGGCTGCACGCATCCTGGTTATCCAGGATTTGCCAAAGTCTCCCCTTCACGCTGGGGATGTGGCTGCTGAGGCAGCCACTGACAAGATGCTTAGCCACATGTTGAACTGGGTGTACACAGGATGGCTGGACAAATGTCCGGGGCCAAACTTCCAGTTTTTACATGAGAAAAGATGAGCTCTCAGCTGATAAGGTTTGCATCCTTTGGGGGAGTCAGGTCATAGTCACGAACTCTTTCAGGCCCAGGGTTTTAGAATCTCTTCACAAGGGACATCCAGGAATAGTCTGGATGAAGGTACTCACAAGGAACTACTTTTGGTGGCCTAGGCTGGATAAAGATATTGAGGCCCAAGTATATAGCTGTTTCACATGTCAGCAATCGAGGCCTGAAATGCCTCAAGCCCCTGTCCACCATTGGGAAGCCACGCATGCCCCGTGGTCAAGAATCCACATAAATAAACCTTTATTGTCAAAGTACAACATGTGTACATTGAGATTAGCTGAGCCTCCCCCCGTGCTCTCTCCCCCCAACACACAGTGACAACAAACCCTCCATCCTACCACACCATGTGAACCAACTACACCACACACCGGCCTCCCAAGTCAATTCTGCATAAGCTTATGTCCCATTTAAAAGCCTAACAGCCCACGGATAAAAGCTATTTTTCAGCCTGTTGGTACGGCTGGCTATATTCCTGTATCTCCTACCGGATGGTAGGAGAGTAAAGAGATACCGTCCAGGGTGTGAGTCATCCCTGAGAATCTTCCTCGCTCTTCCAAGGCAACGAGCCCTGGCGATGTCATCCAGTGGTGTCAGGGAACAGCCCACAATGTCTTGTGCTGTGCTCACTACCCTCTGTAATACTTTCCTGTCCGCGGCTGACAGACCAGCATACCAAACCACAATACCATACGAGAGGATGCTCTCTATGGTAGACCGGTAAAAGAGGGTCATTAGCTGTTGTTCCACCCTGTTCTTCCGCAAGATCCTAAGAAAGTGAAGCCTCGGTTGGGCCTTTCTAGCCACCTGAGTTGTGTTAACCTTCCAGGTCAGATCTTCACAGAGGTAGACTCCCAGAAATTTAAAGGAGGAAACTCTCTCTACACAGTCCTCCCCAATGTAAAGTGGGGCAGGTTCCTCCTTTTTTCTCCGGAAGTCTAACACCATCTCTTTCGTCTTGCCGATGTTTAGGTGCAAGTTGTTGTTACTACACCATATGGATAGTTTTTGTACCTCCGCCCTATATGCTGTCTCATCCCCACCTGTAATAAGACCCACCACAGTTGTATCATCTGCGAACTTGATTATTGCAGTAGATGGGTCAGATGATACACAATCATAAGTGTATAAAGAGTACAGGTAGGGGCTAAGCACACAGCCCTGTGGCGTGCCGGTGTAAAGCTTCAGGGGGGTGGACAAAGCAGATCTGACCCTCACTGTTTGTACCCGATCCCTAAGAAAGTCTTGAATCCAATCGCAGATAGCGGGGGAGAATTTCAAGTCAGTCAGCTTCTTGATGAGAATGCTCAGCAAAATGGTGTTGAAAGCTGAGCTGTAGTCAACAAAAAGCATCCTGACGTAACTTCCAGGTTTCTCGAGATGACTTGCTACAGAGTGTAAAGCAGTAGCTATGGCATCGTCTGTCGACCTATTTCCCCTGTAGGCAAATTGATGTTTATAAAAGTCCAGTGGGAGGCATGTCCTAAGATGTTGGGGAACCAATCTTTCGAAGCATTTCATGACTACAGACGTTAATGCAATAGGTCTGTAGTTTTCTTGGGGACTGGGACAATGGTAGCTGCTTTCAAGCATGATGGTACACATGCCGTTTGCAAGGAGATGTTAAAAATCCTTGTCAGGATTTTGACTTTGCTGGGCCATTTCAGGGACAGCTGTTTCTCATTGTGGTGGACAGTCAGTCTAACTGGTTAGAGGTTGCACCCGTCCCAAATATGACTACTGCCAGGACCATCCAGGAACTGTGCAGGATCTTTGCAACACATGGGTTACCCGACATGCTAGTCTCAGACAATGGGGCTCAATTTACCGCTGCAAAATTTCAGTCCTTTCTGAGGACTAACCTGATAAGGCATGCCACCTCGGCTCCCTTTCACCTGGCCTAAAATGGCCAAGTGAAACGCATGGTCCGAACGACCAAAGAATCCTTAAAGTGGATCATAACTGGCGACTGGCAGCACAGGCTGGCAGATTTCTTACTCTGCCAACACACAACGCACTGCACTTCAACGGGCAGAAGCCCAGCTGAACTCAGATGGGGACGGCACTTAATCACTAAACTGGATCGGCTGCATCCAGACCGAGTTGCCTCAGACAAAACACAGCCAAAACCACCACAAATTTGCAAGTTGGTGACTGTGTTTGGGCTCAGAATTACGGTCAAGGGGCACTGTGGGTGGTAGCTGTGGTTGGTAAGGTGTCAGGGCCATTTTCTTAT
The DNA here is from genome assembly GCA_024449315.1 of Daboia siamensis. Lineage (NCBI taxonomy): Eukaryota > Metazoa > Chordata > Lepidosauria > Squamata > Viperidae > Daboia > Daboia siamensis. The sequence continues at coordinate 122,206 of JAKJMR010000847.1, forward strand.
GAAGTGGTCCTGGAAGATGGCAGAGTGATATGGCGGCACATTGGCCAGCTGTGCCAGAGGCTAGCGAACCAATCGCTGGCTTAAGACTCTTGTGATGGCCAACTCCAGGGGTGGCTCGACAAAGGCCTGACAGCAGAATCTGCATTCACTGATGAGACTCCCAGCCGTGGGGGGGGGGGGGCTAGTGGCAGGTGAATCGGCAAATGGCTCCGATTTCCAGCCCAGCAGAAATTTTGCGACCAATGGACTTTGGCTCAGGTCTACCACGACAGACCAGCCAAAGGGACTCGGGCTGACCTGGGGCAATTGGGTCTCAAAACCCTGGTCTACCCAGCCTGGCAGGTGAGCTGGTAGACCAGGAACTCCCAGTGACTCTGAGGCACCACCAACATATTTACAGGACTATGTTCATTACTTGAGATTGCACCATTTAGGGGGAAGGGGTATTATGTATTGAGATAAAATGCTTATAAACTGTTATACAATGGTTAAGGGCCATTACTGTTAAACTTCAGACTGCTTGTCTCCAGAGTTGTTAGTTGGCATTTTAGATGAGAATTACCATTTTAATCTCATTGTCTGTCGACTAGGGGCAGTCCGTATAAATCGAAGCTAAGCAGCAGTTGGGGCTGCTTCGGTTGTTACTGAATAAATGTGTTGCTGTTTCACCATTCTGCCTCAACAATGCCTCACTGAACCAGGAACATAACAATGACTCAACCAGATATTTTTCATAGATGGATATGTACTTTTGAATGGTTAAGAATCTGATAAAGGAAATGGGTATGCAAGTTTTTATATCTCAAAACAGTTTGTTCGTCCCAGCTTGGAATGAGACACATCAATTTAATGCTTTAAAACAGCTCACCTCATTTTTCTTTTTGAACAAAAGTTCCGCCTTCAAGGGTTATATTTAGAGGATTATTTATTAATTTGGACCGAATCCACACTACTGAAGTTTAAAGTCCCTCCTTCTCCTCCTCCTCCTCCTACTCTTACACTGGATAATATCACATGCACTGCTTGGTGTTTGCATACACAGGTAGATTCACAGCTCTCCTTAGAAGATCATATAGGAGCTGTGACTAGGGGGGCCTTCACCCAGGTTCACCTGGTGCGCCAGTTGCGGCCCTATCTGGACCGAGATGCCTTGCGTACAGTCACTCATGCGCTCGTGACCTCTCGTTTGGACTACTACAATGCTCTCTACATGGGGCTGCCCTTGAGGACCACTTGGAGGCTTCAACTGGTGCAGAATGCAGCCGCGCTTGTTGTGTTGGGGGTCTCCCGATACTCCCATGTTACACCTCTGCTCCGCAAGCTGCATTGGCTTCCAGTTGCCCTCCGGGTGAGATTCAAGGTGATGGTGATGACCTATAAAGCCCTACATCGCATGGGTCTGGATTACCTATGGCAGCATCTGCGGTCGGCGTCAACTTCCCTCTGTCCAGTGCGCTCCCACAGAGAGGGCCTCCTCAGGGTGCCTCCGATCAGAGAATGTCGACTGGTGGCCCCCAGGGGGAGGGCGTTCTCTGTGGGCACGCCAGACCTGTGGAACCGCTTGCCGGTTGAGCTCCGGATGGCCCCCGACCTTCGCTCCTTCCGACGGGATCTAAAAACCTATTTATTTGAACAAGCCGGCCTGGTCTGATGGGTTCGGGATTTGAGTTTTAACATGGTTTTTAACTATTGTATTATATTGGGCACAATTATTTAATTCTTTTTAACTTTTGTACTTTGTATTTTGATATTTATTGCCCTGTACACCGCCCTGAGTCCTTCGGGAGAAGGGCGGTATAAAAATTTAATAAATATATATATAAATATATATATAAATTATTATATTATTTATATAATATTATTGCCACAGCGCTTTTGGTAACCTACTTTTCCTCTTTACTTTACATCTAATTAATGAAGCATCTCCCTCTTGTATCATCAGTGTGAGACTATCAGAAAAAAGGAACAAAAAATGAAAATAAATTGATCTTACATATCTCAGCTGATAACAGTCAACCACAATACCTGCTTACAAAAGTATCTTTGGCCTCGATGTTGAACTCACAACGAAGAGAATTTTATCTGGGAGAGATAACAGTGGTTGTGCTCGTAACATTTTTGTGTTAGGGCTCTCTGTCATCTCAACCAGCAGATAGCACTTTCCATAAAACCTAAAAAAAGATAACCAGCATCTGCATAACCAAACCATCATTCTCTCTCTTCCCACATTTTTACGCTCCACCTCAATTTAAATCCTGCTCTAGCTACTCCAGATATCTGATAAAGACAGTGGCAGCTCTGAATGTCTATACCTTTTAATTGCATTTGTTGGTCAGAAAAAGTGCTACCTGACGCCTGATATTTTACAGACAAGAAAGTATGACCAAATCTTTAACCACTTGCTTGACATATGAGACAACCTTGATTGTGGAAAATGAGGCTGTGGATGTAGACCAAATCTATTTATGGCACAATTTTTAGGTTTATGTGACTTAGGAAACCTACATTATGAAGAATGTAGGCAGCTTCCTCAGCTAAATTGGGAGATATATTTCACAAGGATCTCAAGGGGATACCAACAAAATTCTGGATGCTACTTGAGCATAGGAAATATCAGAAAAACATGGTCATTTAGATGGAAAATTAATCCTCTCTACACAAGTAGAAATGGTCCATACACTTAGAAATGCTATATCAGAATCCAACTACCACGATAGTGTTAGCAACCTTTCAAAATCCAGAATATGTCCAGAGAAAGAAAAACGAGTAAAAAGGAGAAATCAAGCAGAAATAAATAAATAGAAGAAGTAAAAAAAAAAGAAATTAAGAAGAAACCAGTAAAGAAAAAGAAACACCAGGGTAAGCAGGGATCAACACTAGGATTAATATCAGACTGACGATTAAGTAGTAAATGATATCCCAGTCAAGGAACTATCAACTTAGACAACTAAATAGTAAACAAGGAACTACCAAGAAGAAAACAACGCTCCCGCCAACACTGAGAGGGCAATCCATTTATATAAACAGAGTACAAATCCTTTCTCCCTTCTAGCGTTGATGACGTTACCTAGTTGGGTAAAACACGTTGAAGAAAACCATGAAGCTCAGAGAGCACCAAGAACCCTACAAAAAGACGAAACTCTCCTATTAGTGGCACTGTCAGTTCTCATGGTTCAAAGAAACCAGATTAACTATATTTCACTTAAATATACTCTTCTTTTAAATTGAATCCCATTTCCTTTGATCTTATAATCAGACACTTCCTGTGGCATGGGCACTTAGGATGCTGAAGCGATGCGATATGAAATTGCTTGCAGTGGGTGATACCAAAGGAATTGTAGGAAATAACGAAGATGACCTTGAAGGAGACATGTGGGAATCTTTAACCAGGCAAAAGGCTACGACACATTTCAAGCTTAGAAGGAGATAACATTCAAAAGAGGCTCTGGTAAAGCACCTCTTTAATTCACCAAACTTTGAGAACCCAGTGGTGGGATTCAGCCAGTTCGCACCACTTCAGCAGAACCGGTAGCTAATATTTTGTTGCCCAGGCTCAGAATGGACTTCTGGAAGTGGCATCCACACTTCACATATTTGAATCCCACGACTGCCTATACCATTTCAGACAAATGGCTGTCCAGTCTCTTCTTAAAAACTTACAGTATTGGAGCATTCACCACTTCCGGAGGCAGGTTGTTCCACTGATTAATTGTTCTGACTGTCAGGAAATTTCTCCTTAGTTCTAGGTTGCTTCTCTCCTTGATTAGTTTCCGTCCATTGCTTCTTGTCCTGCCTTCAGGTGCTTTGGAGAATAGCTTGACTACCTCTTCTCTGTGGCAGCCCCTGAGATATTGGAACACTGCTATCATGTCACCCCTCACTCTTCTCTTCATTAAACTACACATACCCAATTCCAGCAATCGTTCCCTATATGTTTTAGTCTCCAATCCCTAATCATCTTTGTTGCTCTTTTCTGTACTCTTTCTAGAGTCTCAGCATCTTTTTTATATTGTGGTGACCAAAACTGGATGCAGTATTCCTAGTGTGGCCTTACCAAGGCATTGTAAAGTGGTATTAACAATTCACGTGATCTTGATTCTATCCCTCTGCCAATGTGTTGGCTTTTTTGGCAGCTGCAGCATACTGCTGGCTTATATTTAAGTGACTGTCCACTAGGACTCCAAGATCCCTCTCATGGTTGCTACTATTGAGAAAAGTACTCCTATACTATACCTGTGCATTTGGTTTTTCTTGTCTAAATGTAGAACCTTACTTTTTTTCACCACTGAATTTCATTTTGTTAGATAGCGCCCAGTATTCAAGTCTGTCAAGTTCCTCCTGTTTCTTAAGCCTATCTTCTGGAGTGTTGGCTATTCCTGCCAGCTTGATGTCATCTGCAAATTTGATGAGTTCCCCATCTATCCCCTCATCCAAATCGTTGATGAAGATGTTGAAGAGCACTGGGACCGAAAAGAGCCCTTGGGCACCCTGCTACATCCTTCCTTCCATGTAGATGCAGTTCCATTGAGGACCACAAGTTGAGTATGGCCAGTCAGCCAGCTACGAATCCATCTGGTAGTGATGCTGTCTAACCCACATTTTTCTATCTTGTCAAGTAGTAGCTTGTGGTCTACTTTATCAAATGCCTTACCGAAGTCCAAGTAAATTATATCCACAGCATTCCTCTGGTCCACTAATTTTGTCACCTGGTGAAAGAATGCAATAAGATTTGTCTGGCATGCAAGAGAAATGCAATGACATTTGTCTTGCATTAGACTTGTAAGATTCTGTTATGATAAAAAAAGGCAATGTCTTTCATGTCTGACTCTAGGGGGCTGTGCTCATCTCTGTTTCCTAGCCAAGGAAGCTAGAGTTATCCGAAGATGCTTTCATAGTCATGTGGGCAGCATGACTATACATCTGAGGTACAGAGAATGCTGCTACCTCCCATTAAAGTGGCACTTATTTATCTACTTGCATTTGCATGCTTTCGAACTGCTAGGTTGCCAGGACCTGGGGCAAGAATGGGAGCTCACCCAGTCACGTGGTGCTTGGGTCTCAAACTGCCAACCTTTTGGTCAGCAAACCCTCCATCTAAACTGCTAGACCACCGCGCCCCACTCTGTTGTGATAGCCAGTCTCAATAAAAGTAGTTTCAACTATCCTGTGAAATTGATTTCCTGGTCTGGTCTGATATAGGAGATGACCAGGCTGAGACTGAGGGAATTGCCAAATGTATCATCAGTTATGAGTCCATGTGCACCCCAAAAGATCTAAATTTAGCTCACTATGAATTCCTTTCTTAACTCCTGCTATTTTCTTTTGGCCATTAGTAGTTCAGATTCTTGTAGAGAACTTAGGTAAAAGGTAATGGTTCCCCCGCACATGCATGCTAGTAGTTTCTGACTCATCTCCATTTCAAAGCCGAAGAGCCAGCGCTTGTCCGAGGATGTCTCCGTGGTCATGTGGCCGGCATGACTACACGCCAAGGGCTCATGGAACGCTATTACCTTCCCACCGTAGTGGTCCCTATTTTTCTACTTGCATTTTTACGTGCTTTCGAACTGCTAGGTTGGCAGAAGCTGGGACGAGTAACAGGTGCTCACTCTGTTACGCGGCACTCGGGATTTGACCTGCCAAACTGCCGACCTTAGCTTGCAATAAATCTTTGTACTCATTTGAACTTTTTGAATCTCCTGATTTCCCTGGCGCTTGACATCCCCCTAGTGAGGTTGATGGTTCTCAGCTCATCTGATTCTTTCATACTTGAAGATCACAAGTCCACTAACACAGTGGTCTTTAACCAAGAGGGATTGGTCACCTAGCTGGCATTTTGGTCCATTTGCTGTTCAGATGACACAAGTGTTTTGGGCTTGGTAAACGTAGCATCACGTCACTCTTCCAACTGTACCTGGCATGTGAAATCATGTCGTCAAATTCTCTTCCCTTCAATTATGCAAATTATGCAAAGATCATCCAAGCATCCACGCTGTTGATCTTATTCTATTATAACAGGTTTGGAGGCAAGCCATTCCTTTCATAACTGAATATGGTGTAAGAAGTATTATTTACATTTTTAACATAGGGAGTATAAAAGGGTGAAAAACAAAGTCACTCTCTCTCAGGAAGACAAAATCTACTGGGGATAGAGATCCAGCTTAGCCAGCTTGAGGTAGAACAAGTGAGATTAAAAAACAAACAAACCATGGAGGAAGTTGGAAAATGGTTGTTTGCTTTGTTCCTGACTGCGGTAATGTTGTATTTCCTGAAACAACTGTGGTCCCGCAGAAATTATCCTCCTGGGCCCTTTCCACTTCCATTCATTGGAGTCGCATGGCAGACTGGAATCCGAGTAACTCCGACACTTTTAACTAAGGTACTGTGTCTCTAAACCAGTGATTTAAATCATTATGTTATTTAGCAAAGAGAATATTATTTTCCTGCCAGGTCAGTAAAATTTTCTGGAAGGTAGTGGTGGGAACTTGCTTAGCAGAAATGCTTCTTGTTTCATTCTCCAGATACTGAACCAATGTGATAAAACGGCTCCGTATCCTTTAATCATGATTTAATCATGATTATCTTCCCATCGGTATTTAATGACCCTTCTGCTACTCTACCTGTCTAGCAATAATCAGTTATTTTCTTATAAAGTAACAAAATGACTGCCTGCACACTTCACTATGATTAATGTATATATTCAAATGGAAGTAAGTTGTGTGTAAACATGTGTAAACTAATTTTGTTCAATTTTATCCTGCCATTAAGATTTTATAGTTTAATAATTTGGTTTAACAAGTTGGTTTTCTATTTTTATGTTGGTTAGCTGGGCAGAGTTATTTGATTAATCTATCATCTCTCTCTCTCTCACTGAATGAATGAATGAATGAATGAAACATTATTAAAGTAGTAAAAGCAAGTAAAGATTGTGCCTTTCATTCTGTTTAGTAATCCTTCAACCATAACTAGAACAGCATTACATGATGTTGCATTCAGATTAAAAGCCTAAAGAGATTATAACACTTCAAAGTGTTTTCTTTTCATGTAACTTAATTCTTCATTTGCCCCTCACTATTCTAGTATTTCTCTCAGAAATTACAGAAATAAATTTGCATTATCCTTAAATTGTGGACCAGTGTAAAGATTCTTTCTGTAGGAACTGATTTTAGGGGTTTTAAAAGTTCTTTTATCATGTACAAGAAATAAGCAGATAAAAATCAAGTACAGAATACAAAATACAAGCAAATCTGAAATTTCATGACACTAATATATCCAAATTTCATTATCAGAGGTTTATAGCATTTTTATACCCATTTGCCTGTGAAAATGCAGTATCCCTATTGAATTTCTTTTAGAAAAATATTTGGTTAACATTATTCAAATGATTAAAATCAGAAGTAGTAAACAATCTGCTCTACCAATTCTATTAATTAAGGTAAAGGTAAAGGTTCCCCCGCACATGCGTGCTAGTCATTTCCGACTCTAGGGGCCGGTGCTCATCTCCGTTTCAAAGCCGAAGAGCCAGCGCTTGTCCGAGGATGTCTCCTTGGTCATGTGGCCGGCATGACTAGACGCCAAAGGCGCACGGAACGCTGTTACCTTCCCACCGGAGTGGTCCCTATTTTTCTACTTGCATTTTTACGTGCTTTCGAACTGCTAGGTTGGCAGAAGCTGGGACAGGTAACAGGCGCTCACTCTGCTACGCGGCACTCGGGATTCGACCCGCCAAACTGCCGACCTTCTGATCGACAAGCTCAGCATCCTAACCCACTGAGCCACCGCGTCCCTTTCTATTAATTATACAGTGTTAAAATATAAACTTTAAAAGCAAATTTGGGGTATGACACAATTCCATGCTTAATATTATGAAAGTTTCCATTCAAACTTAAATTCTTACTTTTTAAATTCAAAATTAGAATTAATAGAATAACTAATTTGGAAGGGACCTTGGAGGTCATCTAGTCCAACCCCCTGCTCAGGCAAGAAACCCTATATTATTTCAGACAAGTGGCTGTCCAATCTCTTCTTAAAAACCTCAAGTGTTGGAGCACCCACAACTTCTGGAGGCAAGTCGTTCCACTGATTAATTGTTCTCACTGTCAGGGAATTTCTCCTTAGTTCTAGGTCGTTTCTCCCCTTGATTAGTTTCCATCAAGCTAGTGTAGGCATTGGGGCATATGCCTACAATTTGATTAGCTATTTTTCTAAAAAGGGAATTAAAGGTCTTTTCCAATAAAAGGAATGTAAACTCCTTGCTTCCTGTAGCATATACAGTGATAATTTAAGCTATTTCGAAAGAGTGTATGATTTGATAAAATTTAATACAAATATCTCAGATTGCAATAGGAGGACATCATCAAGCTAGGAACATCAACAGTAAAGGAAAGATGTAATTTTCTGATGGCTTATCTATAGCAGCCTGTCCTGTCTATCTTGATTTCTTCCTTAATAATTTCTTGATTGTTGCTTCTCGGATTGTTTATACGGTGCTATTTACTGCAAGTAAACATTCAGGCATAAGGAAACAATAGGGTGCCATTATAGGTAATCTCAATTACAGCCATTCATTTATTTATTTATTTTATTTATTGAACTTATATACCGCCCTTCTCCCATAGGATTCAGGGCGGTTCACAAGGCAATTAAAAATAACACTGAAAATAATTAAATTATCCTTGAGTAAAATATAAAACCCCTGTAACTCTAATTAAAACCCAATTACAATAAGTTAAAAATTAAAATTCTCAGTCCTGGCCGGAAAGCTTAAAGAGCCAGGTCTTCAGGTCCCGGTGGAACGAACGAAAATCAGGGGCAGTCCTGAGCTCTATGGGTAACTGGTTCCAAAGAGCACAATTTAGTGATTGTTCGAAGTGAACAATCTGAAAAAAGTGAGACTGGTCCTTGTGCATACGACCGTCATAGCATCTCCACAGTCACACCAAAATTTTAGTGCTTGGTAACTCATGTGTATTTACGACAATTGCAATGTCCCGAGCCATTGATCGGCATTTATACATTCCCAGCCAGTTTCCGACAAGCAAAGTCAATGGGCACAGCTGGATTGGCTTAATGATTGCACGGTTCACTTAACAGGCCAGGAGAGTGGGGGCATGCCTCACCTCGGTGGGGGGAAGTGTTCCAGAGAGTGGGGGTAATGGCAAAGAAGGTCCTCTTCCTGGGCCCCACCAATTGTAATTCTTTAATTGATGGTATCTGTAATGTATTGGCATTGTATGTATAATTCACTTGCTTATGTTAAACTGTTGCTTAATGGTTGACCTACTTTCTGTATATTGTAACGGTTACTGAGCTGAGCTAGACTTGCTGTCTCCAGGCAGTTAAGTAGGTTTGGGGTGGAAAACTGCTCCTTCAAATCTATTGGTCGCTGCCTAGAGGCCAACCGTATAAATAGCTGCACAGCAGCTATTAGCTTGCTTCTGTTACGTTTTGACTGAGAATAAACTTGTTGCTATTTGAACACTTCATCTTGCTTAATGCCTTCAAGAACTGAATACATAACACTGGTTCTGAGAAGTCGGGGGGGTGTTGGGATGGGAGGGATGGGGAGGGGGGTGGGGTAGATGGGGGTATATATTTCAAAAATGTATTTTAAAACTTTTCAATAAAAAAAACCACTGGTGATGAAGGTGGCATGTGCTGCTTCATTATAAGAGCCTGAAGTCACTAGGGGGTGAGGCCAGCACAGAGCCCAGCAGGAGCTATGTTCTCCCCCTTGGTCTGCCTAGCAAGCCATGCTGGAGACTACCACGCCCTAAGGATCTGTCCTAGGGCCTATGCAGAAGCCAGCAGTACAAGGCAATGCGAGAAACAAGCAACAAAGACTACTCACGATGGCGAAAGTCGGAAAGCTCGAAGAGTTTGATGTGACACAACCAGAGAGATGGGTGTCCTACATTTCCCACATAGAAAACTACCTCCATGCCAACCAAGTCAGTGAAGATGGGCTGAAGGCCGCAACCCTCCTCTGCGTGTGCGGCCCAGCCACCTTCGATATTGCCGAGAACTTGGTCACTCCTGCACCACTCAAGTCCATCAGCTACGTGGACTTGAAGAAAAAGCTCTGAGACCACTTCAAGCCGAAGTTATCCATGATAGCGTGGAGGCACGCCTTCAAGCAACGCAAACAACAACCTGGCGAGTCGGCAATGGAATTCATTGCAGCTCTTTGGCAGGCATCTCGACTATGTAATTTCACTAATTTGGAAGAGAGACTAAGAGACTGCTTAGTCTGTGGACTCAGGAACTGAGAGCTCCAACAAAAACTTTTCGCAAGGAGATTCTCTCGCTACAGGAGGCCTTGAAGGAGGTCATGGTGGACGAAGCTGCCGGAGGGGCCGTTAAGGCACTGCGGCCCTCCAAAAGTGCCCCAAGCACTTAAGCTGTCCACCACGAGGACCCTGAGCGATTGGAAGAAACCGACTCCAACTACAAAGTCGACAAGCTACAGAGGTACCAGGAGAAGGGTCCAAGGCCATCTGACAAGGCAGTCCCATTTCCTAGGTGCATGGGCTGCGGAGGCCACTATCAATGCACGGAATGCTTTTTCCAAACAGCCATGTGCCGGGCATGTGGAAAACCAGGCCACATTGCCGCCATCTTCCGAGTGCAACTGGGGCCCCAGTCAAAAGCATATTCCACACTGGTGTCCACTGACCTCTTAAGCAGAAGCTTCGACTGCAAGTCAAGCTTCAGGGAGTTCCATGTAAAATGGAACTGGACACAGGCTCAGCTGTGTCCATCATCTCCATTGGAACCTTCCAGCACATTTGCAGCTGCAGCAACAGATGGGTCAAACTTCGACCATCTAACATTTTACTCACAGACTTCCAGAACTCCCAAGTGGAAGGCAAGGGCAAAGCCACATTAGCGGTGAAGTTTAAAGGTTTTACCAGCCCATTAGATGTTATTGTGGTGGAAGGCCAATGAATGAGCCTCATAGGGCTTGATTGGTTTGATGCATTGGACATTCAAGTAGCCGTCATTCACCATACACAGGTGGCAAATTTGTCTTCAGTTGCCAAGAGTTCTTGGATTTTTTCAGTCCAAGCCTGGGAGAGTACGAAGGACCTCTGATAACTTTTAAACTTGACACTTTGGTAACGCCAATCCGGGTTAAGCCCTGTTGAGTGCCTTTTACGTTAAAGCATAAAATTGATGCAGAGCTGGATAAGCTGGTCAGTCAGGGGTTACTGCAGCCTGTAGACAGTGGAGTGTGGGAGACCCCCATTGTAATGCCACTCAAGGCCAATGGAGAAGTACGAATATGTGCTGACTATAAGTGCACCAATAACTGGGCACTTCAACAGCATGCATACCCGGTGCCAGTTGTCAGCCATATTTTGGCATCGTTGCAGGGAGGCAGCGTGTTTGCTAAATTAGATTTAGCACAGGCCTATCAACAGCTGCCGGTGGACAAGGCCACGGCAGCTGCCCAAACCATTGTTACACATAGGGGGGCCTTCAAGGTCAGGCGCCTACAATTCGGGGTAAGTGTAGCCCCAGAGATTTCCCAGGAAGTGATGGAGCATATGCTCAAGGATGTTCCGGGGATCTGCTCCTACTTCGATGATGTACTCATTGCCAGGGAGTCTACAGAGGTCCTGGCTGAACGGCTTAGAGCCGTCCTTCAGCAGTTCCATGCAGTGGGGCTCAAATTAAAAAAAGAGAAATGTAAGATTGGGGTACAGTCGACTGAATGCCTGGGATTCTGCATCAATGCTGATGGCATCCATCCTGCAGAGTCAAAGCTAAAAGTGATTCAGCTGGCACCAAGCCCTAGGTCCAAAGGGGAGCTCCAAGCTTTCTTGGGCCTTCTAAATTTTTATCACACATTCCTCCCCAATAAGGCTGCAGTGGCAGAGCCATTACACTGGCTCTTAGACAAAAACACTCAGTGGAAGTGGACAAATGTCCAAGAAAGGAGTTTTCAGGCAGTAAAATCATTGTTGTATTCAAACTTGGTGCTCACGCACTTTAGTGAAAATCTGCCAGTTTGCATTGCATGTGATGCATCCCCATATGGGGTTGGGGTAGTGTTGAACCATTTGTTGGCTGATGGAATACAGTCTCCCATTGCCTATTATTCGAGGACCCTGTCTTTGGCTGAGTGCAATTACACGCAGATTAACAAGGAGGCTTTGGCCATTGTGGCCGGGGTTAAAAAGTTCCATGACTATTTGTATGGCCACCAATTCACGGTCTTCACTGACCACAAGTCCTTGCTAGGATTATTCACTACAGACAGGCAGACACTTCAGATTCTGTCTCCCAGAATGTTGAGGTGTTCTATATTCCTTTCAGCCTACAGCTACAGCTGGTTCACAAACTGGGTAAAGACATTGGTCACACGGACAACCTTAGCAGATTGCCTGTGCCACATGTGGAGCCGGCTCCGGCTCCGGCTGCACACATTTTAGTCATACAGGATTTGCCAGAGTTACCTCTCCATGCTGGGGACGTAGCTGCGGAGACAGCAGCTGACAAAACCCTTACCTTCACACAGGATGACTTGACAATAGCCCAGGACCGGAATTCCAAAGTCTTTTTATGTGAAAAAATGAGCTGTCAGCTCATAAGGGGTGTATCCTTTGGGGCAGTAGAGTTATAGTCCCCAGCTCACTCTGGCCCAGGGTTCTTCAGTCTCTGCACAAAGGCCATCCGGGAAGGCACTGGCGAGGAGCTACCTCTGGTGGCCAGGGTTAGATAAAGCTATCGAGGCCCAAGTACTCGGGTGTTACACATGTCAACAATCCAGACTGGAGATGCCGCAGGCCCCTGTCCACCAATGGGAGGAAACACACACACTGTGGTCAAGAATCCACATTGATTTTGCAGGGCCCTTTCAGGGACAGCTGTTCTTAATAGTGGTCGATAGCCACTCTAAATGGTTGGAGATGGTTCCAATTTCCACTATGACTACTGCTAGGATCATCTAGGTGCTGCAGAGACTATTTGCAACACATGGGCTTTCAGATGTCTTAGTCTCTGACAACAGGACCCAGTTCACCACTTCAGAATTCCAGGCCTTCTTCAGGGCCAATCTCATAAGGCAAGCCACGTCGGCTCCCTTTCACCCATCATCGAATGGTCAGGCAAAACGCATGAACAAGGAATCCCTGAAATGAATTATCTCAGGGGATTGGCACCACAGGCTGACTGATTTTCTAATATGCCAGCACACAACACCCTGCACAGCCACGGGCAAAAGCCCAGCTGAGCTTCGTTGGGGCAGAAAATTGATCACTAAACTGGATAGGCTGCACCCTGACAGAGTCACAGCAGACACTTCGAGCCCAAAGGCACCAAGAAGTTTACAAGTGGGTGACCGGGAGTGAGCCCAGAATTATGGGCAAGGGGCTTGTGGGCGGCAGCAAAGATTGTTAAGGTGTCAGGACCACTCTCCTATGAGATGGTCCTTGAAGATGGGTGTGTCATTCATCAGCACATTGATCAGCTGCATCAGCAGTTAGCAGATCAGTCGCTGGCTCGAGACTCCCAAGAGGGTCAGACTCAGGGCCTGGAGGACAGTGGTAGAAGAATCCCCTCCTGACACACAAACTGTATCCCAGGACCCGGGCAGGGAAACTGAACTGAGAAGCAGCCCTGTAGACTTTGCTGCCCAATCGGACTTTGGGGTGGGCCAACTGGAAATGGCCAGCCAAAGGGACTTGAGTCACTTTGACTCAATTGAACCCCAGAGTCCTGGTTTATCCAGCCTGGCAGGCAAGCAGGTAGACCGGGAGATCCCTGTAACCCCCAGACGTTCTGAAGGCTGCCTAAGTATCTGCAAGATTATGTAAAACAAATGAGAGTTTGTGCTATCCAGGGGGAAGGGGTGTAATGTATTGGCATTGTATGTATAATTCACTTGCTTATGTTAAACTGTTGCTTAATGGTTGACATACTTTCTGTATGTTGTAACAGTTACTGAACTGAGCTAGACTTGCTGTCTCCAGGCAGTTAAGTAGGTTTGGGGCAGGAAACTGCTTCATCAAATCTATTGGTCACCGCCTAGAGGCCAACCGTATAAATAGCTGCACAGCAGCTATTAGCTTGCTTCTGTTATGTTCTGACTGAGAATAAACTTGTTGCTATTTGAACACTTCATCTCGCTTAATGCCTTCAAGAACTGAATGCATAACAGTATCCATAACCTACCCCCTACCCCCCAACCAGGTAGGGCAGGCTAATGTAATGGGGAAAACATGGTTCTGCAGGTAACCTGGCCTCCTGGTAGGTAGACATTTTGCACACCTCTGATCAGATTCTGCAGCTCTGGAAAAGACTTCATTTGTGCAGTGATTTGTAATCAGCAGCCAGGACTGAATGCAGTGGTGGGATTGAAATATGTGGACAACTGGTTCTCTGTATGGATGCTGCTTCTGGAAGTCCATTCTAGGCCTAGGCAACAAAAAAATAGCTTCCGGTTCTGCCAAAGTGGTGCAAACCAGCTGAATCTCACCACTGATTGAATGTAATATGTTCATTTTCTGTTTTGATTCAAATCACAGCTGGCTAAGCGATATGGAAACATCTACACAATATGGTCAGGACACATGGCTATAGTGGTCTTCTCTGGATTTCAGGCAGTCAAAGAAGCCCTTATTCAAACTGAAGATTTTGCTGAGCGGCAAATGACTCCCTTTTTTAAAGAGGCCTTTAAAAACAAGGGTAAGTTTTCATGATGCTTAAGGGGTAATTTATCTGGTAAAATAGAGAATTCTATACTGTTCTGTTCTGCTCTGCTCTAGTGCATGAGAAGAAAGGAAATCTCTAAATGTGGGGACCTTGGTGCTCTCTGAGCTTGCTTTTTTTGTTGCAGCACTGCCTACTATCACTGATGATGTTACTTAGTTAGGGTAATGACACATCTGCAAGAAAATAAGCAGCCTCAGAGAGCACCAAGGACCCCTCATGTCAATCCTGAGCTACAAATATTCTCCTTCATTAATCTCTCTAAATGTATCAGACATTCTAAAGTTATTTCTCCAGGATTAGAATTGGGATTTAATTCATTTCTAAAAGGTGTCATTTTAAACATTGAAATTATCTCATCCAGGCTGCTGGTTAAACCTCTGGTGTTCTCTTGTCCAAGGTTTTTTTTAAAAAAATTCCTGGTTGTGCAAGCTATTAGTTAAAAAAAAAAATGGAATTCATTATTAAGGGGCAAAGTTCTAATAATGGAAAACTGGTTGTGTTCAAGTGAACTTTGAGTCTCTTTTAAAAAACCACCAGATTCCAGAGGAAACAGTTTGGAGAATGCTGCTATAGTCTCAGTTGACACCGAAAGATTATGAGAGATAACTTGCTCTGTTCCAAAACATAATTCTGATGTAACCTAGTAATGAGGCCACTGCGTTATGCTCTTTCTGCACCTTTACAATAGGGCAAAGAAGTACAGGTAGTCCTTGACTTACGACCACAACTGAGCCCCAAATTTCTGTTGCTAAGTAAGACATTGGTTCGGTGAATTCTGCCCCATTTACGATCTTTCCTGCCATGTTTGTTAAAAGAATCACTGCAGCTGTTAAGCGAGTAACACAGGGTTGTTAAGTGGATCTGGCCATCCCATTGACAGAAGTTTGAAAAAAGTGGATCGTCACATGACCCCAGGACACTGCGACCATCATAAATATGAGTCAATTGCGAAGTGCCTGAATTTTGATCACATGACCACGGGGACGCTGCAACAGTCATAAGTGTGAAAGCCCCCTTTCCCCCAGTGTAACTTCAAATGGTCACTAAACGAATGGCTGTAAGACAAGGACTACCTGTAGTTGGATTTTATGTTAGTGGTAAAATATCCAACAGTTGCTCTCTCCTACATGGGATGTTAGGAAGCACTTAAATTATCTTTATTGAAAAAGACAGAAAATCAAACCATCAGATAAACAGATTTGAGCCAGAGTGTTCGATCAGGATCTTCCTTTGCAAATCTTTGCAGATTGGGGTAGATGATATATATTATAAAATAAATAAATAAGAGAGAGAGAGAGAGAGAGAGAGAGAGAGAGAGAATTTATCCATAGCACAAATTCTCATCACTGTGTGATCACGAAGAGAGGATCAATCAATCTATTCTCCAAAGCATCAGAAAGCAGGATAAGAAGCAAACTCATTTTCGGGGAGGGGAAAAATGAAATAGTGTTGTAGACTTTTGGTTTCTCTGCCGCTGTTCAGTATAAACCATGAGATTTCAGAGCAGATCTACAGTAGCCTTATTCTGGTAGTCACACTTATACCGGGCAGAAGCTGATTTTGCATAACTGATCCTGGTTTTTTGCTGGGAAAAAAAAACAAAACCAAAAACCAAGGGATCTCCAAGATGGCCAAGTAGAAGTTGCATGAGAACACACTTCATCTAAGCCAGGGGAATTCTGGGACACAAGTCTTGAAGTTGCCAAGGTTGCAGACTCCTTGATCTAAGCTACCTAACAATACTTTAGTGATAATTTTTGTGAACATAATGACTGACTGGTTTCTGATGGCTTCAGGTATTATATTTTCAAATGGTCAAAACTGGAAGCACCAAAGACGGTTTGGCCTAATTACTATGCGAAAACTTGGACTTGGGAAGAAAGGCATGGAGAATCGGATAGAAGAGGAGGCCCATCGGTTGGTGAAAATCTTTGCACGTGCAAAAGGTATGTTGTCTACAATCTCTGTATGCTTGCTTCAGAATGATATATCTGGTGTTTCATTAATACAGAGTACAGAATAACAGAGTTGGAAGGGACCTTGGTCTTCTAGTCCAAACCCTGGCTCAAGCAGGAGACTCTATATCCCTCCAGACAAGTGGCTGTCCTGTTTCTTCTTAAAAGCCTCCAGTGTTGGAACACTTTTGGAGGCAAGTCATTTCACTGATTAATTGTTCTCACTGTCAGGAAATTCCTCCTTAGTTCCAGGTTGCTTTATCCTTGATTAGTTTCCATCTGTTGCCTCTTGTCCTGCCTTCAGGTGCTTTGGAGGACAGCTTGACCCTCTCTTCTTTGTGGCAGCCCCTCAAATATTGGAAGACTGCTGTCAGGTCTAGTCCTTCTTTTCATTAGACTAGACATACCCATTTCCTACAACCATTCTTCGTATGTTTTAGCCTCCAATCCCCTAATTACTATAGGTCATTACTAACACCTTGAGATTCAAGGTGTTAGTAATGACCTATAAAGCCCTACATGGCATGGGTCCGGATTATCTATGGCAACACCTGCGGCCGGCGTCAACTTCCCTCCGTCCAGTGCGCTCCCACAGAGAGGGTCTCCTCAGGGTGCCTCCGATCAAAGAATGTCGATTGGTGGCCCCCAGGGGGAGGGCGTTCTCTGTGGGCGCGCCAGACCTTTGGAACCGCTTGCCGGTGGAGCTCCGGATGGCTCCTGATCTTCGCTCCTTCCGGCGCGATCTAAAAACTTATTTATTCAAGCAATCCGGCCTGGTTTGATGGGCTAAGGGACGGGATTTTAAATAATTTAATTATTGTTTATTGTTTTATATTGGGCATTACATTTAATTGTTTTTTAACTTTTGTATTTTGTTTTTTTAGATATTTATTGCCCTGTTCACCGCCCTGAGTCCTTCGGGAGAAGGGCGGTATACAAATTAAATAAATAAATAAATAAATAATCATTTTGGTTGCTCTTCTCTGCACTCTTTCCAGAATATCAATATCTTTTTTATATTGAGGCTTTGTATCAAAGTTTTTTTTTTTTTAAAAAAAATCAAGGTTGATCCTTTCCATGTTCCTACTGTCCACATGAACTGTGTCCCAACTGAATTCAAGGCCTACAACAGGGGAATCTCTTATTCTGCGTACCAGACCAAGACAAGAGTCAACAATTTCACTGTATCACTCCCTATGTTGATAACCTAACTGTCCCGTGGCCCATTTTTTTCCCAGCCTTTCAATAAAATAGCCTTCTGCCGGGTCTCCTACAAACTGAATGGTTAAAAATAAGTGTTGCTTGATGGATTCCCAACGGCAGGTAGTCCTTGATTTGCAACCATTTGTTTAGTAAGTATTCAAAGTTATAATGGCACTGGAAAAAAATGACTTGCAACCAGCCTTCATGCTTAACAACAGTCACAACCTCCCCATGGTCACGTGATCAAAATTGGGAGTCTTGAAAACCAATAAGCATATATGACAGTTGCAGTGTCCCAGGGTCACATGATCATCATTTGTGGCCTTCCCATCAGGCTTCTGACAAGCAGCATCAATGGTGGAAACTGGATTGTGGCAACAATTGTGGCAAAATTGGCTGAGAGTCACTTAACAACTGCCTTGCTTAGCAACGGGAATACTGATCACAGCTGTGTACAATTGTCTACAGGTATGACCTGTACTGCCTGACTTTTGTCCTGAAATCCCACTGATAATATAAATAGTTAAAATTAGAATAATATCAGTCTGATGGTGATTTTTTTTTATTTCCAGAACAGCCACTGGATCCTTCTTTGCCTGTCACCACTGCAATCTCCAATTTGATTTGCTATATGGTTTTTGGATACAGATTTTCTGCCAAAGATGAAAAATTCCAGAAAATGTTAATAAACTTGAATTGCTATATGAAATTTGGAGGCAGCTTTATTTACCTGGTGAGTTGTCTTCTAGAGACCCTGACTCTATCCTCCATCCTCTTGCTGATCATTTTTATTATAGAGATTCATTTATCAATGTAAGCAAAAGAGGCCAGGGTTTTAAAAAGGAGTTTCAGCTGTGGAGGGCAGCTACAAGGTATCAGGAAGGCAGCTTTTTCAAGAACTTGCTGAGCCCTCCATGCACACCTCTTCAGGACTCATCAATTTCCTGACAGTTAGAGCAATTTATGAGTGGGACGGCTTGTCTTCAGAAATAGGGATCTATGGCAATTTTCCACAGCAACTTACCATGGGACAACTCGCTGTGGGAAAGTGTTACACTAATATCAAAGAAATGTAAAATGTAAAAAGATGTTGAGACTCTAGAAAGAGTACAGAGAAGAGCAACAAAGATGATCAGGGGACTGGAGGCTAAAACATATGAGGAGCAGTTGATGGAATTGGGTATGTCTAGTTTCATGAAGAGATGGGTGAAGGGTGACATGATAGCAGTCTTCCAATATCTCAGGGGCTGCCCAAAAGAAGAGGGAGTCAAGCTATTCTCCGAAGCACCTGAAGGCAGGACAAGAAGCAACGGATGGAAACTCATCAAGGAGAGAAGCAACCTAGAACTAAGGAGAAATTTCCTGACAGTTAGAACAATTAATCAGTGGAACAACCTGCCTCCAGAGGCTGTGAATGCTCCAATACTGGAAGTTTTTAAGAAGAGACTGTTCAGCCATTTGACTGAAATCGTATAGGGTTTCCTGCCTGAGCAGAGAGTTGCACTAGACCTCTAAGGACCCTTCCAACTTTATTGTTGTTGTTATTGTTATTATTATAAATGGTGGAATAGAATAATTAAAGAGATGATGCAAAAGGAGGGAGAGAAGGAAATGTGAAAGGCAAAAAATAAAATATTTTTTATTTTTAAAAATAATTAAATTGAATTGTTAAATTGTCCAGTGGCAAGTTGTGCATGGTGAGTTGTCCCGCGGCAAATTGGCCATGGTGAATTGGCTGCAGCTAATTGTCCTATTCCTTAGAAATTGTGGATGCTCCATCAGTGGAAGTTTTAAAGAAGAGACTGGAAAACCATTTGTTTGAAAATGGTATAGGTTCTCCTGCAAGGGGTTGGACTAGAAGACCTCCAGGTCTCTTGCAACTTTGTTATTCTGTTATTCAATAATTTACCTGAATGGGAAAGAAGATAAGCCAGCAAAATATTTCCAGAAAAGATCATAACTTGGTTTTTGGGAGGCACCATAGCCTACCCATCTATCATTATGTTTAATCATTCAAGTTTATTTTTTACTCTATGAATACAGTCTTATAAAGTGAAAGTTACAGTTTTCTATTGTGGATTCAAAATCTGAGTGTGACCTTCCAGACAAAACTATAAAATATGAACTAGTCAAATTAGGTAAAATATGTATCTCTGATCAGAATAACAGAGTTGGAAAGTACCTTGATGTCTTCTAGTCCAACTCCCTGCTCATGACCCTATACAATTCCAGACAAGTGGTTGTCCAATCTCTTTCGAGTGCTTGGTTCTGAAAGCAAGTTGTTCCGCTGGTTAATTATTCTCACGGTCAGGAAATTTCTCCTAGGTTGCTTCTCTCCTTGATTAGTTCCCACCCATTGCTTCTTGTCTTGCCTTCCGGCGCTTTGGAAGATAGGTTGACCCCTCCCCCACTCTTCTTTGTGGCAGCCCCTGAGATCTTAGAGCACTGCTGTCATTCAGGTCTGCCTGCTGGCATCCAGAAGTGGTTTACCGAATATATTACATAGCCTGAAGACTTATGAATTCATCAGACAGTATTATCAAACTGGTAAACTCAAATAATCGGCTGATGTGATAGGATTTCCCCACCCACCCCTCTTTCCTTTAGCTGTATGAATTGTTTCCATGGTTGATGAAACATCTTCCTGGGCGTCACCAGAGAGTGTTCCGTGCTTTAAACGATGTCATCTCATTTGCCAAGGAAGAGATAGAGAAGCACAGACAACTTCAGTCACTGCACGACCCACAGGATTTCATTGATTACTACCTTCTTCAGATGGACAAAGTAAGTGTCTGGCATTCTGGAAAGAAATTTTTTGTGGGTCTTCAGAACTCAGAATGGCATCCTACTTTGCTAAGGACAGCATACTGAGTAATCTTGCTGCATTGTTCACATGTACAGGTACTCCTTGACATACCACAGTTTGTTTAGTGACTGAAATTACAACGGCACTGAAAAAAAGTGACTTGTGACCATTTTTCACCCTTTAACCATTGCAGCAGCCCCATGGTCATGTGACACTGAAAAAAAGTGACTTGTGACCATTTTTCACCCTTTAACCATTGCAACAGCCCCATGGTCATGTGATCAAAATTCAGATGCTTGGCAACTGACTTGTACTTATGACAGTTGCAGTGTTCCGGGGTCACGTAATATTGTGAACTTCTGACAAGTGAAGTTAATGGGGAATCCAGATTCACTTAATAGTCATGTCACTAACTTAACAACTGCTAGTGATTCACTTAACAACTGAGGAAAAGGAAGGTTGTACAACGGGGCAAAACGCACTTAACAACTGTCTTGCTTAACAACGTAAATTTTGGGCTGAACTGTGGCCATGCCTTCCTACACCTACTGTTGCTTGAAGCAGGTTGCCAGAAAGCTGCAGGCCTGTGTTGATTAATTAAGTAGACATTTTGTCTCCAAATATCAATTTACTGAGAAATCAGATGAAATGGGTGCAATTAAACAGGGATATCTGCGGTGCCAGCAAGAGATTTCATTTATTTATTCAATTTACATGCTGCCCATCTTACCTATAAAATCTATAAAACGCTACTATGAAACATTAAAACAATGAATAGTAAAGCTAAATTTGGTTTAAAATGGACAAAGCTGGGAAGGAAGGGTGCAAGATGCATACGGGGGGAGGGGGAGAGGGGGGTATCTTATGTTAGTCTAGGGGTAAGCAACCTTGGCTCTTTTATGACTTGTGGACTTCAACTCCCAGAATTCCTGAGCCAGCCTGGCTCAGCTTGGAAGCCTCTCCCTTTTCCCTCAGCATGGCTGGCTCAGGAATTCTGGGACTTGAAGTCCAGGAGTCATAAAAGAGCCAAGGTTGCCTAGCCCTGTGTTAGTCCATTAGAATGTCCTGCCTTATTGGGGCCCCAGGCCAGTTGGCAGAGCCCGGTCTTCGGGCCCTTTTTTGAAACCCATTTTTATACGCATCCGATAATATTTGCATTTAGATTGCTCCTAATCACTTTCCCCTATGTAACAGAATGAAATGTTCTAGTGTACTGTAGTTTTTTCGTACCTTGAGTTCTGAAGAATGTGATGGGAATTTTCTAGCATGTGAAAGTCATCAAGCTGAGGTGACTCAGTCTAATGTATTCTGCTCAAGGATGCTAGTGTGATCTAATACAGGCGGTCCTCGACTTACAGCCATTTGTTGAGTGACAATTTAAAGTTACAACAGCACTGAAAAAAGTGATTTATGACTTTTCCCCCCACACATACAACCGTTACAGCATCCCCGTGGTCACGTGATCAAAATTCAGACGTGGGGCAACTGGTTCATATCTATGACGGTCGTAGTGTCTCCCTGGGGGTCACGGGATCCCCTTTTGCGGCTTCCTGACAAGCAAAGCCCACGGGGAAACCAGATTCACTTAACAACCCTGTCCCTAATTTAACAAATGCAAAGTCAATGGGGAGGAAGACGGATTTGCTTAAGGAGTGCGTGATTCACTTAAGAGCTATGGCAGTTTGCTTAACAACTGTGACAAACCCCCTTTTTTAAAGTCGGGTTTCGACTTATTTTACAACCACCTTGCTTATCAGTGGAAATCCTGGTCCCAGTTGTGGCTGTACGTTGAGGACTAACCTGTTAAAGATGTCTTCTACACAGGGAGGACCTTCCTCCAGCACAGCTGTCAATACGTGATGAATTGGGATTGTTAAGTTGATTTCATATTTTCTATTATCTACAACAGACCAAAGGTGCCCCTGAGTCTGCTTATGATGAAGAGAACCTAGCTCAGTGCATTGTTGATTTTTTTATCGCAGGGACAGAGACCACGGCCACCACCTTGCAGTGGGCACTGCTACTCATGGTGGCTTACCCGGAGATCCAAGGTGAGACTCATATATTACAAGGGCATGGAAGGCCTCTCTCGATCCTGAAACTGAGGGTTGCTTTTATTTCAGCGGTAGATTCCAAGACTTCCTGTTTTTTAAATGGATGAGGAATAATTGTTCATCTCTAACAAGGAACTATACAGAGGATATTCAAACCCCGCAAAAAATGCTACTTAATGGAACTGAAGGCAAGGCAAGGGAGGGTTTAAAGATGGTTAACTAAATTAAATATCTAGAACTAAGGAGGAATTTCCTGTTAGAACAGCTAACCAGTGGAACAACCTGCCTCCAGAAGCTGTGAATGCTCCAACACTGGAAGTTTTTAAGAAGAGACTGGACAGCCATTTGTCTGAAATGGTATAGGGTTTCCTGCCTGAGCAGGGGGTTAGACTAGAAGACCTCTAAGGTCCCTTCCGGCTCTATTCTATTCTATTCTATTCTATTCTATTCTATTCTATTCTATTCTATTCTATATTGGGGAAGCTTTAAAGGGAGCTATTGTGCAAGACAGAGTGAGCGCCTGTTACTCGTCCCAGCTTCTGCCAACCTAGCAGTTCGAAAGCACATAAAAATGCAAGTAGAAAAATAGGGACCACTACGGTGAGAAGGTAACAGCGTTCCATGGGCCTTTGGCATCTAGTCATGCCGGCCACATGACCACGGAGATGTCCTCGGACAAGTGCTGGCTCTTCGGCTTTGAAACGGAGATGAGCACCGGCCCTTAGAGTTGGAAACGACTAGCATGCATGTGCGGGGGAGCCTTTACCTTTACCTTACCTATTGTGCAAGACAAATAATCAAAAATCAAGATAGCCTTTGACCTTGTCTGCTCTATGACATCGTTTTTCCATTTGCCCTTCTGTTTCTCAAAGAAAAAAAAACACACTACAAAATGGGATTTGGTTATGATTAAACAGGCTCTGCAGCATTTTGGACTGGAAAACCATTTGGTATAGGATATCGGGTCTCCTGCCTGAGCAGGGGGTTGATGATCTCCAAGATCCCTTCCAACCTTGTTATTCTATTCTATTCTATTCTATTCTATTCTATTCTATTCTATTCTATTCTATTCTATTCTATATTTATTTGATACGAATATGTATTTTTTTCCTGTTATTTTCCTCTCCTACATCAGATTTTTCTCTCGTTCTTATAAGAAATTGGGCTACCCAGTCTGAGCGGTTGATCTGAGCTGTCAAAGTTCAAATCCTTACAGCAGACATGTCAAACACAAGGCCCGGGGGCCAGATCCGGTCCCCAAAATGGTTTCATGTGGCCCGCGAAGCCATCCTGGAAACAGTGAGGGAACGGCCCCCACTGCCTTGGCTCTGGCCCAGAGATCCTCCTTCTGCCAGACACCCTCAGATCTGTCCCACTCCTGCCCAGGCCCCCATAGGCACCCTTGATGCGAACGATGTAGAGCTGGCCATGCCCACCCAGTAGGCCATACGCACTCTAGCCACGCCCACCCAGTACGCCACGCCCACCCTGGCCATACCCACCCGGCCCCCTGAGGGCAACCGCAATGCTGATGCGGCCCTCCATGAAATTGAGTTTGACACCCCTGCCTTACAGGATGGTCATCACTGTATTCTTTGCTGCCATCTGTTGGTTGTCTGGATTTTTCAGCTCAAATATATGGCGGCCCTTCATAAGAGTAAACACACAGAACATGGATCCTAGAATTCTTTCCAAGTCATGACATCAGTTCCGTGGCAACTCAAACATCATGTGACTGTGCTTTTTTTTGCTGGTTTCCAACATTTTTTTGCAAAAAAAAAAAAAAAAGGATTTAGGAATTGAAGTCCACCTATCTAGAAACTCCTCAAGGGTAGGCCAAAAAATGGTGCTTTTTCAAAGAGCAACTGGTCTTTCTTTGTTTTTCCTTGAAGATGTTTCATTTCTTATCCAAGAAATTTCTTCAGTCACAACTGAAGAAGCCTCTTGGATGAGAAGTGAAACATCTTCAAGGAAAAATAAAGAAAGTCTAATTGCCTTTTGGAATAGTACCTTTGGATCAACTATGACCTGGATGACTGAGAATTTCCATAGACATTCCATAGACATAGAATTTCCATACAGATCCACCACCTTATGCTTTGTCATCATAGATCGGTTCTGACTCAGGTTCTTTGTGAATTAAGTTCCATGTTCTTCATTGACGGCATCAATTGTAGTGGAGTATCTGAGATAATTTAAGATGAGATTGGACAATCATTTGTCTGAAATGGTATAGAGACTCCTGCCTGAGTAGAGGTTTGGACTGGAAGACTTCCAAGGCCCTTTTCAGTTCTGTTCCTCTGTTATTCTGTTATAATTTTTCTTTTCTATTATGCCCTTCAGAGAAAGTCCGCAAGGAAATAGAAGATACACTGGATCCCACCCATTCAATCTGCTATCAAGATCGGGTGAAACTCCCATATACCTATGCTGTGATTCATGAGGTTCTCCGTTTGAAATATGTGTTAATTGTTGGTGTCCCCAGGCAAAGTGCCAGAGACGTGAACCTCTATGGATATCACATTCCAAAGGTACGGAAGTTGATACAAGAACAATGAACATACCAAAGAAGACTTCCATTAATAAGGAATTTAGTGCAATGGACATGTTGAAAGTTGAACATCCCCCCCCTTTTAAAAAAAAAATCTGACAGTCAAGAAATTGATGTATTGAATGCAAGTCATGATTCAGTTGCTGGGAAACATAAGACAAAAATTTGGCCTCTTTTTTCAATAACTTGAAAAAACTTTATTGCAGTCATTAACCAGCAAAATTTTTCAGTAATATACTCGGACATTTTAGTGATCAAGATTAGCTGAAACCTGCTTCATTATTTGATGAGAGTGGTATTAGATTAATTTAACTTGGTTATTGACTTCATCCATTTTCTGTGCTTTACAATTGCTTTCACCACAAGTGACAAAACAGTCTAGGATTCCGTGCCACTCTAAGAATCCCCAAATCTAACCAAAGTTAAGACAGACTAGTTGCTGTGGTGTGAATGTGGCTAATAAAGCTGTAGCTGATCTGGTTAAATGCCTTGTATGAACACAGTTAATGAGATGCCCTTCATAGGAGAGTTCCAGTTACCTGCAAGTGGCTACTCCTGCCTTCCTCCTTTGCACAAAAACATCATTTTTCCCCCATGTAAAAATGGTGAATAATGGATTTTCAGCTGACTTTCAAGGAACAAACCTTCCAATGGGAATGGGAATGCAGGAACTGGTTTAGCTTACATTTTAATCAAGTTGGCAGTAGGAGATAGTATTATCTTTTTTTATATAATTAGGGGAAATTTGCTAGGAAGAGAACCAGTTTGATCTAGTGGTGAAGGCACTAGGTTAGACATTTGGAAAGTATGAGCTCTACTGCCACCTTGGACATGAAAGCCAGCTGGATGACTTTGGGCCAATCACCAGGAGTCTGTGAATTTTAGTCCCATCTTAGGCATGAAAGCTGCCTCAATGGCTTTGGGCCAATCACCAGGAGTCTGTGAAT
>JAKJMR010000847.1:153630-172287 GCA_024449315.1 Daboia siamensis
CTTCTTCTTCTTCTTCTTCTTCTTCTTCTTCTTCTTCTTCTTCTTCTCCTCCTCCTCCTCCTCCTCCTCCTCCTCCTCCTCCTCCTCCTCTTCCTCCTCCTCCTTATTATTATTATTATTATTATTATTAGTTGTCATCATTATTTATTTATTATTATTTATTATTATTATTACATGTGACTCTGGGCAGCGAACAGTATTAATAAATAAAACAATAACAGTCCCTGAAATTAAATCTTCAGGAAAAAGGTGAAAGATACAACTGTCATTAAGCAATACATCCAGGAGACGGGAGCCTTCACACATTTGGGAGGCCCCAGGTCTGGGCACAGAACTAAGCCTTTTGGGGCCTTGGGGACCCTAATCTATTCCAGAAGGCAGGTGCTACAACAGAAAAGTTCTTCCTAATGTCCATCTTGGACCTGTTAGTTCTGGTCCTGCCTAGGCAAGAAGAGGAGAACCAACAGATGTTGAGTTCTGCCCCATTTGACAACCTTTCTTGCCATAGTTGTTAAGTGCAGTTGTTAAATTAGTAACACGGTTGTTAAGTGAGTCTGGCTTCCCAATTGAATTTCCTTGTCGGAAGGTCTCAAAAGATGATCACATGACCCCAGGACACGGCGACCGTCATAAATATGAGCCAGTTGCCAAGAGTCTGAATTTTGATCACATGACCATGGGAATGCTGCAATGGTCACAAGTGTGGAAACCGATCATAAATCATTTTTTCCAGTGCTATTGTAACTTGGAACAGTCACTAAAGATTGAGGACTACCTGTATTGAAGACTGTAATATTTTTAAAACAACACCTACATTTATATTCATAATCTAATTTCTTTGGTTAGCCTTCAGGATTTAATTCCGAAGCTTTCTTTGCTTTAAACATCTTTACATCTCAACATACAGCAGTTAACATTTATAGACTGTTTATGTTTTGCAACACAACACTTTGACTTTTTCTATGTTTACCATGTCTCATATAAATGTATCAAATATAAATATGTATTTGAATGATAATTGGATTAGATAATTACATGGAACTGTAACTATGTACTGTTAAAATACATTGGACTTTTTTGCCTTTTGTTGTGTTTGATTTCACTTTTTTTTTCTTTACTTTGATGATCTATGGATTTTTACTTTTGTGGAATTTGTTTTCATTTCTTTTTCAATGCTATGTTGTTGAGTTGTCAAATTCCAAATGCTAAGTATATATACTGCTCAAAAAAATAAAGGGAACACAAGATAAGACTTCCTACTATTAAATGCAGTACATTGTGTTGTTTATGTGTTCCCTTTATTTTTTTGAGCAGTATATTTCAAAACAATGTTATCGTCTGAAAATGTTAGTTTTTGATGCAAAGTCACATTTATATAGTCTACTAGGTAAAGGTAAAGGTTCCCCCGCACATGCGTGCTAGTCGTTTCCGACTCTAGGGGCCGGTGCTCATCTCCGTTTCAAAGCCAAAGAGCCAGCGCATGTCCGAGGACGTCTCCGTGGTCATGTGGCCGGCATGACTAGATGCCAAAGGCGCACGGAACGCTGTTACCTTCCCACCGGAGTGGTCCCTATTTTTCTACTTGCATTTTTACGTGCTTTCGAACTGCTAGGTTGGCAGAAGCTGGGACGAGTAACAGGCGCTCACTCTGTTACGCGGCAGTTAGGATTCGACCCGCCAAACTGCCGACCTTCTGATTGACAAGCTCAGCGTCCTAACCCACTGAGCCACCGCGTCCCTCAATAGTCTACTACTTTCGCCTAAATTAAGTAAAGGGCATTGTTAAGACATGTGTTTTAAAGAAGTATTATCCTTATTACATCTACAACAAAGGGCTGTTCTAACAATCTTGTCCTATACAGGCATAATGGCGTCCAATAAATTCTAAATATTATCTTTTGTTGTATAACCCTTACACCATGGTCCACTGGCACTTCTGATATAGAAGTAAAAACAGTCTCAGATTTTCTAGATGATACAGGCAAATCTAATCCCCCCCCCCCATTCATCTCATAGCATCTGTGAATCAAACTGATTTATTAATAACAAGTATTTATAGAAACTAATAGTGCCTGTTTTAATTTTAAAAGATTTAACAAGTTGCTTTAGTATCTTGGGTGTCTCAGAAGTTGAAAATTGTGTGGATCCAATGTTGTTAGCGAATACTTCAATTGTAAATATTGCCATTGTGTTATATCTGATAGATGATCTTTGTCCCTTGACACAGAATATGATAAAAATGTACATTAACCTATCAGTTGATCCAAGGTCAATATCCCCAATTTTTTCCATATCATCATCTTTTCCCCAATTTTTAAACCTGGGTTTCCCCATAAAATCAGTTTAGCATGGGAAAAAGGGTCAAACTTTTTAAAATTAGCTTTCTAACTGATGTTCTTTGGATGCAGCATTCCAGGTGTGGTCTTACTAAGGATTTATAAAGTGGTACTAATACTTCAAGGGATGCGGTGGCTCAGTGGGTTAGGACGCTGAGGTTGTCGATCAGAAGGTCGGCAGTTTGGCGAGTCGAATCCTGAGTGCCGCGTAACAGAGTGAGCGCCTATTACTCGTCCCAGCTTCTGCCAACCAGTTCGAAAGTACGTAAAAATGCAAGTAGAAAAATAGGGACCACTATGTTGGGAAGGTAACAGCTTTCCGTGCGCCTTTGGCATCTAGTCATGCCGGCCACATGACCATGAAGATGTCCTTGGACAAGCTTTGGCTTTGAAACGGAGATGAGCACCGACCCCTAGAGTTGGAAACGACTAGCATGCATGTGCGGGGGAACCTTTACCTTTACCTTACTAATACTTCACGTGATTTTGATTCAATGCCTCTGTTTATGCAGCCAAGGATTGTATCAGCTTTTTTGGCGGCAGCTGCTGCACACGTTTGGCTCATGTTTAAGTGATCATCCATTAGGACTCCATGATCCCTCTCACAGTTACTGTTTTTGGGCTAGGTTTCACCTAATCTATACACGTACCTTTGATTTTTCCTGCCTAGGTATAAAACCTTGCTTTTCTCCACATTAAATTTCATGTTGTTGGATAAGGCCCATTGTTCAAGTTGGTCAAGACCTTTTTGGATTCTGAGCTTGTCTTCGGGGATTTTGGCTACTCCTGCCAGCTTACAACAGTTTGTTTACTCACTATTAAAGTTACAATGGCACTGAAAAAAGTGACTTGTGACCATTTTTCACGCTTATGACCATTGTAGCATCCCCATGGTCATATGATCAAGATTCAGACCCTTGGCAATTGACTCATAAATATGACAGCTGTAATGTCCCAGGGGTCATGTGATCATCTTTACGACCACCTGACAAGCAAAGTCAATTGGGGGGGGGGGAAGCCAGATTCATTTAACAGCCATGTTAGGTAAAGGTAAAGGTTCCCCCGCACATGCATGCTAGTCGTTTCTGACTCTAGGGGCCAGTGCTCATCTCTGTTTCAAAGCCGAAGAGCCAGCGCTTGTCCGAGGACTTCTCCATGGTCATGTGGCCGGCATGACTAGACGCCAAAGGCGCATGGAACGCTGTTACCTTCCCACCGTAGTGGTCCCTATTATTCTACTTGCATTTTTACGTGCTTTCGAACTGCTAGGTTGGCAGAAGCTGGGACGAGTAACAGGCACTCACTCTGCTACGCGGCACACGGGATTCGACCTGCCAGACTGCCGACCTTCTGATCGACAAGCTCAGCGTCTTAACCCACTGAGCCACCGCGTTAGTACCAGCCGTTACTAAGTCACAATTGCAGGGATTCACTTAGCAGCTGTGGCAAGAAAGGTCATAAAATGGGGTAAAACTCACATAACAACTGTCTTGCTTAGCAACGGAAACTTTGGCCTCCACTATGGTCCTAATTTAAGGACTACTTGTTTTCCACTTGAGATTTCACTTCTTGTTCTTAGATCGCTTATAAATGTTACGTGCTGTAGAGGGCAGTGTTACTCCATACACTTATTTAAAGAAGCAATTATTTTCCCAGACAATCCATTTGTTACAATTATATTATAGTACACAATGTAATAATTGTGAACAGTTAACCAAACTAGTCCCTGTGCAAAGGAAAAATAGGAGAAACTGACATCACATGAAATGCTTTTTTTCCCCCTATGTTTTTGTTTATCCAGGTAGGGAAAGTACAGTGGCCTCTGATTGGGTTTAACTGAAGGATGCTTTTCACAGTGGTATACTGGTAATTGAAATTGTTTACTGGGCTGCAGAAGTGATGAGGACAAAGAGCTGAGGACACAATGGCGAAAAGAAGTCCGCAAGACACTTCTCTCCTCTTGAGGCGCAAATGGGGAAAATCCTTTAGGCCAAATAAGAACAAACCTCAAATTGTGCATGTTGTATCTCAAGAAGTAAAATTGGTTGCTTATCCAAGCTCATGATCCACAAGGCCTTTGCTTTAGTCCTCCTTCAGGGTGAGTCAATAGATGGCAATGAAGACATACAGAAAATTCTATTTTTTTCCAATTTCATTCGGGGACTCACTGGTCCACTTATGGTACCCCACTTCTGGGATTATGACTAACAGCTAAAAGGTATTAATACTTTCCAAATTTCAGTGGAGCAGCATATTCTAAAACAGGAATAGGCATGCCTAGCTGTGAGGGTCACTTGGACAATGATGATCTTAGGAGCTTTCCCAAGCTATGTACCTATTCTTCTTGAGGGATTTTAATCTGATTTGGAATGGCTAAATTCTCTAATTCTCATAGTAAGGAATCATCTGCGCTCAAGATCTTCACCTTGCCAGAGTTCAGTCTTTCAATTCAAAATAACAGAATAATAACACAATAACCAAAGTGGAAGGGATCTTGGAAGTCTTCTAGTCCAACCCCCTGCTCAAGCAGGAAACTCTATACCATTTCAGACAAATGGCTATCTAGTCCAGGGGTGTCAAAATCAATTTCATTGAGGGCCCCATCAGCATTGCAGTTGCCCTCAGGGGGCCAGGTGGGCGTGGCCTGGGTGGGCATGGCCTACTGGGTGGGTGTGGCTAGAGTGTGTATGGCCTACTGGGTGGGCGTGGCCAGCTCTACATCGTTTGCATCAAGGCTGCCTATGGGGGCCCGGGCAGGAGTGGGACAGATCTGAGGGTCTCTGGCAGAAGGAGGGTCTCTGGGCCAGGGCCAAGGCAGTGGGGGCCGTTCCCTCACTGTTTCCAGGATGGCTTCGTGGGCCACATGAAACCACTTCACGGGCCGGATCCGGCCCCCGGGCCTTGTGTTTGACATGTCTGATCTAGTCTCTTCTTAAAAACTTCCGATGCTGGAGCATTCACAGCTTCTAGAGGCAGGTTGTTCCACTGATTAATTGTTCTCACTCTTAGGGAATTTCTCCTTAATTCTAGGTTGGTTCTCTCTGTAATGTATTGGGCTTGTTTGTTAACCCCATGTGGTAATGGCTGGTAGGCTGCTGGAGCAGGGAGCTAGCTAATGGCTCCTAGCATCTCAGACAGCCCGTCTCCAGTGCTGTTATTGGTTGCCCCTAGGCGGCAATAGGTTGCTTCAAACCTATTGGCCGCTGCCTAGGGGCCAGGGTATAAATTGCTGCATCTGCAGCCCTGTTCTCTAATTCAGATCCTGCAAGCAATAAACCATGATCTTTGCTGAACTCACTCGCCTCGTCTTCACTCCTGCGCAATGAACCCAGTACACAACACTGGCGACGAGGGTGGGATCCTGCTTCTCCGTCGAAGCTGAAAGTCACTAGGGGAGAGACAGTGCATACCTGGTGGGAAAAAGAAATCCCCCCCCCCTACGCTCAGCTAGCTAAGCCATGCTAGCAACCACACACTCAGAAGACCAGTCCCTGGGCAATGGAGAGGCAGGATTTGAAAATGCTGAGATCCAGCCGCGAAGACCAGTAGAATGCCCAAGGTCGGAAGGCTGCAAGAATTCGACATCAAGCAACCAGAAGGATGGCCCTCGTACCTGTCCCAGGTCGAGAACTACCTTCGGGTGAACCAGGTCACAGAGATAGACTGAAGGCTGCCACGCTGCTTTGTGTGTGCGGCCCAGCGATGTTCAATTTGGCCGAAAACCTGTTTGCGTCCATGCTGTTGGAATCCATCTCCTACGCCGAACTGAAGAAGAAGCTCGGAGAACACTTCCAACCAAAGATGTTGGTGATTGCATGGCGCTACGCTTTTGAACAACGAGTACAGCAGCCTGGAGAGACCGCATCTGAGTACATTGCAGCCTTGAGGTAGGCTGCACGCCTGTGTCGATTTTCAGACATCGAAGAGCGACTTCGAGACCAGCTCATCTACGGCCTCCGCAACAGAGAACTGCAGCAGAAACTTTTTGCCAGAGAGGTCCTGTCATTCACAGATGCCCAGAATGAAGTCATGGCGGACGAAGCTGCTGGTGGAGCTGTCCGAATGATCCGGCCCTCCAGAACGACGCAACGCAAAGAAGCCATCCACCATGAGGATGCAGAACTCACCGAGGACTCTGAAGAAGACGCCAAAGTCGACAAGTTGCACAGGCAGCCTGACCAACAGCTCTGCAGCAGCAAGCAGCAAGAGACTACTTATAAGGCAGATCTCTTGCCTAGATGTCCAGGTTGTGGCGGCCACCACCAATGCTCAGACTGCAGGTTCTGGACAGTCACGTGCCGGGCCTGCGGAAAAACCAGCCACATCGTATCAGTCTGCAGAGATCGCCAGAGGGACCGGCCATCGAATCGCCAGTCCTGCAAATTCTTCATCTTGTCAGGAATCAACCAATCAAGCAACCAAAACTTATGGATTATCAGCCACCTATTTCTGTACCCAAATGTAAGTTCAGGCCATGATGTGATGGAATGAGTAAGGAATGAATGAACTGTCAATGAAAGAAAAGTTTCAGGAAGGACATTTAAAATAATCCCACCTTGATTCTCTTTGGAATAAGATGTAATCCAGAGAACTTCTGAGAGGATTTCAAGGCTCTGTTATTATACCCAACCACAATAAAGAGCATTCCTGAAACACCTGCTGTTCTTGTTTCCTGACCTTGCCTATCTGGAACGACTGACACATCATAGTGTCTCCTGATTCAAATGTTATGGAATTAAAGCCTCTGATAACCATCTCTCCAAAGGCTTCATACAGAAAAATCTTCTAAAAGTCTAGCCAAGTGATGGTGAACCTTTTAGAGACCGAATGCCCAAACTATAACCCAGAACCCACTTATGTATCGTTGGGTGTCGGGTGGGCATGGTCAATTGGATGGGTGTTGGGTGGGCGTGGCTGTGGTGGTAACAGCAGACTGGGTGGGACTAAAAAGTTCAATCAATAAGTTCCAATGTAGTGAGATCTTTTTTTTCCTGCGAGAAGTTGAAATTGATCAATTGAAACATTTTTTTTTTTGCACACGGTGATGCAGGCCTAAAGTGAAAAGGTTTTTAAAAACACAGCTGAAGGTCCAGAACTGGTGTGACAGTGTGCGTGCCCACAGAGAGGGCTCTGCATGCCACCTGTGGCACACATGCCATAGGTTCGCCACCATGGGTCTAACCAATCCTTTTGTACAGATAGCTGAACTGACCTATAGATCTCATGTTCTCTAACCATAAAAATCTGGCAATACACTGATGGGATAGAACCTGAGTTGTTTATTCAGTACTTAAGTAAAAGATCTTGGGTTATTAGCTCAGTAGAGAGGTTGACTCATTGTGCAGCTGCTCAGCAGCTATTTTTAAGAAGAGGTTGAAATATGCCAGCACTTAAACGTCCTTTGCAAATCTATGGGGCATCACTAGTGGAATGCAGCACAGTCACTGCATTTGTAAAAGCCCATCAGAGCTAGAAAAGATAGAAAAGAGGGCTTGAGCACATGTCTTACAAGACAAGAACAGAATATTTGCAAAGCATGACAAGGTAAGGGAACAAATTTATCAGTCATAGCCATAAGAACTGCCTGAAGTTTCTTCAGAGCAAGGACGTAAAACATTCCCTCTCATTCTGGCCTTGTGTGCACTTTCCCCCCAAGTAACTAATCTGAATGTGTGACTATGTATTACCTAAGTAGGTGTATGCAAAATAGGATTCTGCGTAGGTGTGTGTTTCTGATCTCTTGGAATAGTGTTTAGATGTGATTTGGATGCATGTGTGCTTTGAGGATGATTGGCTGGCTGCATAGCCAGTTTGGTCTAGTGCAGGGGGCCCAATCTGTGGGCTGTGGCTCACTACCGGTCCATGGCCTATTTGTAACTGGGCCACATGAGTGGCTGGCTGCTGCGTGTGTACATTCATGCATGCATGTGAACAGCCCTACTCACGTGAACGTCATAGGCGCTTGCAGCCCCACTCGCGTGAAGGTCAAGGGCACTCGGGGCCTCAATTGCATGAGGATTGTACTCTACTCTCCTACCATCAGGTAGGAGATATAGGAGTATAGCCAGCCGTACCAAAAGGCTGAAGAACAGCTTTTATCCATGGGCTGTTAGGCTTTTGAACGGGAAATAATTTTATAAACTTTATGCATGATTGACTTGCGAGGCTGGTGTGTTGTGCAATTAGCTCACATGGTGTAATAAGATGGAGGGTTTGTGTCACTGTAAATTGGGGGTGGGGGCACGAAGAGAGGCTCAGCCATTCTCAATGTATACATGATTGTACTTTGACAATAAAGGTTCATTCATTCATTCATTCATTGTAGGTGCTTGTGGCCCCACTCGAGTGTACATAACAAGCACTTGGAGCCTCATTCGCGCGAGCGTCATGGGTGCTTTTGGCCCCTCTCGCGTGAGCAACAGGTACTCATGTGAGCACACATGCACTTACCCCTCACCCCTCCCACAAAACTATCCCCTCTTTCTCCTTTTCCTCCCCTTTGGGCTGCCAACCTGGAAAGAACAGAACAGAACAGAACAGAACAGAACAGAACAGAACAGAACAGAATAGAATAGAATAGAATGGGACCTTGGAGGTCTTCTAGTCCAGCCCCCTGCTCCAGCAGGAGAACCTATACCATCTCAGACAAGTGACTGTCTAGTAGTCTCTTCTTAAAAAATCTCCAGTGATGGAGCGCCCACAATTTCTGGAGGCAAGCTGTTCCACTGGTTAATTGTCTTCACTGTCAGAAAGTATCTCCTTAGTTCCAGGTTGCTTCTCTCTTTGATCAGTTTCCAACCATTGTTTCTCGTCCTTCCTTCTGGTGCTTTGGAGAAGAACCTCCCCCCCTCTGCCTTGTGGCAGCCCCTCAAATACTGGAATACTGCTATCATGTCTCCCCTATTTCTCCTTTTCTTTAGACTGGCCAACCCCATGTCCCATAGCCGTTCTTCATATGTTTTAGTCTCCAAGTCTTGGATCATCTTAGTTGGGAAAAGATTGGGTAACTCTGGTTTAGTGGTTAAGGCACCCAGTAAGAAAGCAAGAGTCCCTGAGTTCAAGTACCACCTTAGCTCTGAAGGCCAGCTGGGAGACTTTGGGACAGTCTCTCAGCCCAACCCACCTCACAGAGTCAGGAGCATGGTGACTCATGTAATTAGGATGCTGGGTTGGAGGTTAGCAAGCCTGTGTTGAAGACCCAAGTGCTGCTGTGTGAGCTCCCATCATTTGCTCCAGCTCCTTGATGGGGACATGGAAGGAGCCCCCACTCCCAGGCATCACCTGGGCAATGGTGATGTCACCAGCTAATCCTTTCACCCAGGAAGTGCCTTAAAATGGTTTCTCTGACACGTATAGGATGGGACCTCACAGGGTTATTGCTGGGAAACTAG
Source organism: Daboia siamensis (assembly GCA_024449315.1). Taxonomy (NCBI): domain Eukaryota; kingdom Metazoa; phylum Chordata; class Lepidosauria; order Squamata; family Viperidae; genus Daboia; species Daboia siamensis. The sequence continues at coordinate 163,358 of JAKJMR010000847.1, forward strand.
GAGCAAGAAGGAGTACTAGATATGTTCACCACCTTGCGTTGTTTATAAAAATAATAAAAGTGGGATTTACATTTTTTTAAAAATAAAAATATACTCCAAGCTAGATCAGGTGACCAGGAGAGAGGGGTGCCTAGAATGAAAGAGTTGATGATGCCCTGTGACACCACTTAATGGTTTCTCTTATAGTAGACATATCAAACTCACAACATCACGTAATGTCGCGCAATGTATCGTGACTTTTTCCCCATTGCCGGCAATGGGGTGGGCACGGTTTCGGCGTGATGCATCCGGCCCATGAGCTGGCAATTTGACATGCTTGTCCTCTTTTCCATCCCACATATTTTATTGATTTTTTAAAACATAAATCACTTAATAGTTGGTAAACAGTGTGTTTGCTGGGTTTACATTTGTAAAGAAAAACATTAACAATTGGTTTCTATAATCCCTAATCCACATAGTACATTTAGTTGATTTCCACTTTTCCCCAAAATGTCTTCTTTGCAAACCTTGAAATAATATAGTTCTTATTATTTTGATAAATAACAGTTATATATATGATTCCCCCCAATATTCCTAGAAATAATGATCGCATCAATATAATATTTCTTTTCTATCTAATCATTCTGGTTGCCTCATCTTATATTCTGTTACAGTCCTTGTTTAGATTTGTTTCTCCCATAAAGTTCAAAGTATTCTTGCTGGTTAAGATTTTCTCAACAGATAAATACATTTAAAGATTTAAATCCATTTTTCCCATATAAGCAAGGGACGTGGTGGCTCAGTGGGTTATGACGCTGAGCTTGTCGATCTGAAGGTCGACAGTTTGGCGGGTCGAATCCCGAGTGCCGCGTAACAGAGTGAGCGTCTGTTACTCGTCCCAGCTTCTGTCAACCTAGCAGTTCGAAAGCACGTAAAAATGCAAGTAGAAAAATAGGGACCACTCCGGTGGGAAGGTAACAGCGTTCCGTGCGCCTTTGGCATCTAGTCATGCCGGCCACATGACCACGGAGACGTCCTCGGACAATCGCTGCCTCTTCGGCTTTGAAACTGAGATGAGCACCGGCCCCGAGAGTCGGAAACGACTAGCACGCATGTGCGGGGGAACCTTTACCTTCCCATATAAACCATCTCAACACTTTTACATTTCTTAAAGAATAGGTAAAAACAGTAAAGAAAAGGAAAAGAGAGCAAGAGTAAAAAAACATAAAAAGTAACATAATGCTTAAAATATATATTCCTCCTAAGCTAATATATATTCATTCCCAAAATTTCTTATTCTTTACCATGATTAAAATATATTTAACCATATTCAAACAAATGTTTCTTTTTTAAATATTCTCTCTGGTAGATCCCATCATCTATTTTCTTAATTTTCATTTTGATCTTTTCCCTTTGACCAGTACCTTTCTTAAGTTAAGTTTAAATTTATTATATTTGTATACCGCCCTTCTCCCGAAGGACTCAGGGCGGTGAACAGGGCACATATAAGATACAGAAGTTAAAAAAGAATTAAATACAAAGCTCCAGTTAAAACAATAAATAATAATGTAAAAAACCAGAATAAAACCCCAACACAACCCCCATCAGGCCAGGCTGGCTTGTTCAAATAAATAGGTCTTCAGATCGCGTCGGAAGGAGCGAAAGTCGGGTGTTTTGCTGAATCAAAATTTTTTCCCATATATTCATGACTGTTGTTGTAGGTATAAGAAGTAAATCGAATAGAGTCTTTATGTGAGGCTTTTGCCTTTCCATGTTTCTTGGAAATGTTTTTCTCTTTCTCCTTCTTTGCTTCTCGTATCACTTCCTTTGTCTCTGACGTTTTCAACATCTCTACATTCCATTTTATCCAATCTGGTTTTTTTTTGTCCTCGGATTAATTTTGTAGTCTTAAGGGATGAGTTGTTTTCCCCCCAAAATCATGTTGTTTTTGCTTTGTTAAGTTCCGTCTTTGAGTCTCTATTTTCAATTTTATGTCCACTGATTTGTTTTGTCTGCTCCTTCTCTGTTGTTGTTTCCTGGAAGTTTTTTTTGTTGTAAAATTAACTTAGATAGATTTATTTGTATTTCCAAAGTTATTTTGGATTTCTTTTTGATTTGAACTCAGTGTTATTTGAATTAATTGCAGTATACTATATATCTGCTCCTGAGAGGTATTTATGTTTTCTTGGTGTGTTCTGTCTACATGTCTCTGATCCACGATGACCAAAAGTTGGAGTTTTCCTTCTTATCTGCAAATAGATTTAGTGTCCTGGTTAAATAGATATTTGTAATCCAAAGAATTCAAAAATATATTTTTTCCCTAAAGTTTATAATTCTCTTTTTGTCTGCAGCCCAGATTGTTGTCTTTTTTTGTCACAGCTATTCTTTATTATTAAAGCTTTGAAGGTCACAAACACAGCTTTTCCACGGTTTTGGCAAGTTCTCTATGGAAATCATTCCTGTCATAATCTTCACCCACCACTAGGTGTCAGCATCTATTTAGTTTTCAATATGAACAATGGTCTTTAAAATGAGTCTTAACCATTCAACAATATTAAACTTGTTCAAAGTTAAATTTAAGCTTTCAAGTTTATACATTTATTTCACTACCATATATTTTGATTCTCCATAGAAATTTTAATTTGCTGCTTCCATTAGTATAAGGATGGGGCAGAAGTCCCCCTCCTTCACTTTCAGAGGTATTTTGCTTCTTGGGGATCTTTTCCAGGAAATTAAGTGTAAAATAGAGAAGGGAAAATCAGATTCCTCACCCAGTTTTAAGCACGCTGTTTACTGCAGTGCTTTTTAGTTCTTTTGGACTCCGGTTGCAAGTAGCTTGGGCTGATCAATGAAATACAGCCTTTCTCCTGTTGGGTTAGAAGCCTTTCCCCAAGACGAACGGAATGACTGCCATCATTCCAGAGTCGCCAGGGCACCCTTCTTTCTTCGCCGCCTCTCTGGGGCAGCTTGGACCCATTTGGGTCTCCAGGCAGGATGAAAGTTAGCTGTGGGGGTGCAGTGGTCTCCAAGCCTGCAACCAGTCACTACTGCACAGGACCTGAAGTCTTCTTGACATGCCTGTCCTATAGGGATGTATGGTGGTGGTGGTGGGGGAAATTGGGGATATGTTTTTTCCAGCTGCTTTGTCTCTGCTTAATTTTGAACTTAATCATTCTTTTACATGCTTTAGTCCTGCTCCATTCTATTTTCAGGGACTTTGTCTGGTTGATAGACTGGCTGACAGACATAGTCCCCTCCCTCCCTATATAAATTCCTTCCAATATTCCATTAGGTGGGAAAGGATCACTGACATGTATAAAATAATGGGCATCCATCCATCTCTCCAAACAGCTGGGACAATTATGGCCCTACCCTAATTAGAGTTAAGCCAGTATTTATGCTTGGTTGCATAGATACTGGACTTAGCCTTTTGCTCAGATCAATTCTTCCTTGAAGAACAGGAACTCACAACTATGAGTAGCAATTATGAGAGTGAACTACTTCAATAATATCTATGGAGATTCTCAGTCATCCAGGTCATAGTTATCCCAAAGATGCTTTTTCACAAGGCAACTGGACTTTTTTTTTTCTTTGAAGAGATTTCACTTCTCATCCAAGAAGCTTCTTCAGCTCCAACTGGATGGTGGGGAATGGAAGGATTTATACTCCTTGCAGACAACTGGTCATTTGCATTCTTTTAGAGAGTTGTTGAGGTCACCTGGAGGTTTATCTGTGTCTTCAGGGTCACTTGAGTAGTGCAAATGGGTGTGGAGCTTTCTTGGAACTGCTGAAAGGACCGTGTTGTAGACTGAAGATAGATGATGTCATATCCCTCCCCCTCTGTTGAGAGAAGGCTGTTCAATTTTGACATAGATGGCCTCTTTGACCCCTCTTTCAAACCAGAGTTAAAGAGTTTGGAAGAGTTAGCAGTAAAAGGAAATAAGGCTACCAAAGAACACAATGGCTGGACACCAGCCAGAGCAGAGAACAACTCAAAGAAGAAGTGCAAGATCAGAAGATGTGGAGAGAGACCTGGCCCACAGAATCACCAAGAGTCAGACACGACTGAATGGATAACATCATCACATCCTCATTAATAAGCTTTTCTATGGCTAGGGCTCCACAATCTCACTGTTGTCATGAACAGGTCACTTCCTAATTAAGGATGTCTCACATTGATGACCAAGCCTTCCAAAGGAAATGGGTTATTTCGAATGGCTAGCTTGCTGGATTGGGCAGGATTTCAAGAAGCTTTGGAATGTTTTGCACTTAGTTCTGCTAGAGTTAATCTGCCAATGCCCTGTTGAACTCTCCAATGTAGTAAATATACTCCTTTCTTGGTATCTTCTCCAGCCAAAATTAGCTCCATGAAATATAGGACAATAGGAGCTTAAATGACAAGGTAGGTGATTAGAAGGCAAATAGAGGAGAATCATTGTGAAATGGATGACTTGCCACAAACTACTTTAAGGCCTAGGCTGTGGCAATACATGCTGTTATATACATAGGTTCATCAGGTTGGTGCAGCCACCTTCAACACCAGGTGGCACCTGTCAGGTGCCCTGATTGGTCAACCTGTCCGGCGGGAAAATAGAGTAACTGGGTTGGTTAGCTTAAGGGGCATCGGCATTATAAAAGGGGCAACGGGGGGCCTGCACATCAGTCTATCTTGTAATCAATAAACGTCTCTACGTACTACCCTGTCTCATTCCTGTCTCCACACGGTCGGCCACTCCATAACCATGGCAACGAGGATGGGATCTTGCGAAGTGCTCTAAGCCTGATCTCCGGAGAAGCTGGACAGCCTCTGCTGCATGGAGTGGAGAGTGGAAAGACAGCAGTGCACTGCGGGAAATTCGAAAAGCTGTCAGACTAAGGCGGAGGAATGTCGAAGCTCGGCATCGTGAGGGAATTCGACATATGGCACCCTGAAGAATGGGAGGCTCACATGGGGCAAGTAAAGGGATACTTGTTAGTCAACAGCATCACCGAAGACCGCAGGAAAGCAGCAGCCTTGTTATCCCTCAGCGGACCGACGGTGTATAAAATAGCTGTGGGTCTGTGCCATCCCACAGCAGTTGCCTCTGTGTCTTACACCAACATAAAAAAAGACTGAGCCAGCACTTTATGCCTAGACAATCCGAGCTCTATTGGAGAATGAAATTCGAGCGTCGGAATCAGCTACCGGGCGAATTCCTCACAGATTTCGTAGCAGCGGTACGAGAAGCCACTTGCTGATGCAGGTTTGCTGACCTGGATGAGAGGATCCGGGACAGAGTGGTACTCGGACTAAGAGACAAACATTTACAGCAGAAGGTGATTGCAAAGCCCACCGGGGATCTACAAGAGGTCCTGGATGACTTAATGACCCACGAAGTCACTGACCTAAGAGACTCCCTCCGACCTAACAATGGTGTGAGTGGCTCTGTTCACCAAGAAAACATTGTGGACGGCGGAGTGGGAGACCTTGAGTTCGAGGCAGAGATCGACGAAATAACCCAAAGGTTCGAGAGGGCACCAATCCGGAACGACTGCCGCGACACCACCGGAAGACCAAAGAGGCCAACAACAACCAGATCACCAAAGGACACAACCAACAGCCGCAGAGACACAGAACAAAAATGCGGCAGCTGCGGGGGAAACCACCCGAGAGCATCGTGCAGATTCCGCAGCAAGATGGAGATCGATTCAGGAGCCTCTGTCTCCATAATTTCGTGGGAGACATTGTCTTCAACCTCGGACAGGAGTGGCTGGCAGGTTCACCTCAAACCCACTCCAATTCAGTTAACCGGCTTCCAACAGGCCCCAATTAAATTAAAGGGTAAAGCCACCATAGAGGTATGTTTTAAGGGGTTTAAGGGTCCGTTGGAAGTGCTAGTAACTGAGGGCAGGATAGCTAGCTTGATAGGGCTTAACTGGTTCAGGGCATTAGGTATCTGGCTATGGGGAATCAATGCATTGGCATTATAAAAGGGGCACTGGGGGGCGTGCACATCAGTCTATCTTGTAATCAATAAACGGCTCTATGTACTACCCTGTCTCGTTCCTGTCTCCACGCAGTCAGTCACTCCATAACACATGCAGCATTGTCTGTTGATGTCCTTGGTCTCTGAGATTGGTTGTTTTTTACTGCAGATGTTTCATTATCCAACTACAACATCTTTGGTCCTAGTGAGTGTGAGCTGTGCATCCTGATTTTATAAGTAGCTTGCCCTGCCATTTTTGGGGAGAGGCGTAGTGTTCTCCTTGGTAGTTCCTTGATTAGGAAATTGTTTTCTGTGAGATTATTTGGCTGCATATCTGGGTTTTGGTTGCTGTCTTTGTTTCCTTACTAGCTTTTTAATTGTCTCTTTTGAATGTTGTATAAATGTAGTTTATATGTATGTGCCTGTTGATGGCTGATTTGTCTGAGTGTCAAGCTTTCAGGAATTCCCTAGCATTTTTGGTTTTAGCTGGGTCTGTGATGCTCATAGTTACCCAAACTATGAGTCTGACCATGTGTCGTGAAATTTTCATCAAGTCTTCTGACTGCTAGTTGATGTTCATAGATGTGCTCTGCTGGTCTTCTGCTTGCTGCCCTACATAGTGGTTACAATACTTACACTTTATGTTGATGGCTTTTTGTCCCCCCCCCCCCCCCCGGGGCTATTAGGAGTTTGGTTGATTCCATGTGTCCTTTTTGGTTTATTCCATCTGTGTTGCCCTGGCAAGTTAACATCTAGAAGATATTCCCCAAATTAATTAATTTGAATCCCTTCCATGTCAAGTAGACACTGAAAAGCTATGTATGACAATAACAGTTTTAAGCACTAGTTCTGCAAATTTAGCTAAGAGCATATCCACAGACTTTGGATCTATTTTAGCATGTGATGCCTAAAAGAATGTCTTTTTCTGTGTGATCCAATCATTTATTAAGAATATCAGGAAAGGTCCATCTTTGGAGGCCATAATTTGATTAGGTGATACAGGCAGTCCTCGACTTACAACCATTCATTTAGTGACCATTCTAAATTACAACAAAACATTTAAAAAAGTGATTTATGACCGTTTTTCATACAACTGTTGCAGCATCCCCATGGTCATGTGATCAAAATTTGGATGCTCAGCAAGTGGCATGTATTTATAATGGTTGCAGTGTCCCTGGGATCATGTGGTCCCCTTTTGTGACCTTCTGACAAGCAATATAAATGGGAAGCTAGATTCACTTAACAACCATATTACTAACTGAATGATTCACTTAGCAACCATGGCAAGCAAGGTTGTAAGGTGGGACAAAACTCACTTAACAACTGTCTTGCTTAACCATAGAAATGTTGGACTCAGTTGTGGTCATAAGTTGAGGACTCCCTATAATTTGGGACCAAGCTTCTTAGGTATTGCCTCAGAATTGCTTGCTGCAGTTGAAAGAATCTCAAATACATAAAATGGCACTTTACAGGTTCTGTAGGAGAACAGAATGTGGAGCGGCTGATGATTTGGCATAGTTTCATAGTTTGACAGAATGGTGGCTTGCCCTTCCTGATGTGAAATGGGATGCAGAGCAAGCTAGAGCTTCAGATAAATACTCACAACCTTTTTTTGGGGTGGGTGGGTGGGTGGAGGAGTTTCAAACAAGGACATGTGCTTGGGACTTGATTTAGACCTATCACAATATGGAACTTATCTATAGTCTCCCAAGGAACAACCTAAGATTGTCCCAAAGGTATAATTATCTTTACAGGAAATGAGGTTGTGCTGCTTATATTTAATTAGAAATAAATAATTTTGTAGCTACCAATTCCAATCTAGGTGTTCAGGTGAGCATCACTACACACAAGATAATACTTTGGGTTCGCAGGGCAATTATCATCCACTCTTTTGCAATGCTTAATCAAGCCAGGCAATCCATATGAATGATCACAAGGTCCAAACACCCTTACTGGTCTCGAGTCACAATGGCCTAGTAAAGATATTGTTCAGCAAAATAATTCCAGTCACCTTGGACCTCAAAGTAAAGCCAAAGGGTGGCACGGAGAGGTGAGAAATAACACTGAACAAGTGCCAGTGAGATGGAGAAGGAATCTCCTCTTGCAATCTGACTGGCATTTGCCCACAGCACTTCATTAAGAGAGGTTGGGAGCTTGTTCACTAGCAAAGAAGAGGTGAAATCAATAACAGGGACATTTGTGTCTCCTACTCCCCCGTCGCCCAGTTTGTGGGAGTGACTATATATTCCAAGTTGTTTATTTGGGCACATTAGGATTATGTTGTCCAAATAGGGAGGCAACCTGCTTCTCCATTCCCAAACAGAGTACAGACAAACATCTACCTGCTCCCTCATAATTAGGCCTTCTTCTAAGACAGGGGTCTTCAAACCTGGCCCTTTTATGACTTGTGGACTTCAACTCCCAGCATTCCTCAGCTGAAGTCCACAACTCATAAAAGGGCCAAGTTTGAAGACCCCTGTTCTAAGGGGTCTGAGAATTGTGCAAGCACCATTCTTGGAAGGATGGAAGGAAGACTTTGCTGTCTGTTACATTTTTCAAGAGGGCATAGCATGGTGTATTTGCTAGGAAGGTCTTGAAGAAGCAAATCTGATAACCCTGGCCACAAGAGAACTTGCACCTGAGTTTTCTTTCCCAATAACACCCTAAGCAGAACATCTATTGCAGATGGAATTCAGTCTTTGAGATGCTTTTCTGTGCATCCCCCTTAACTTGCTTACAGCTGGGTAACTTAACAAAATGCAGTGTGCATTAATGTCACATCTGTTCATGCACAAATGCAGGGTCTACTGAATTTTCTTTCATCTTATTGCTCTCAAATTTCCCAAAGGAATTAATTGTTAGAAAATGAACTGAAAACCTATGTGGTTGTATGAACCACATTTATTCTGAACTTGCTTTATGGATAGCAAAAACATTTGAAGGAAGGAAGGAAGGAAGGAAGGAAGGAAGGAAGGAAGGAAGGAA
>JAKJMR010000848.1:92461-103694 GCA_024449315.1 Daboia siamensis
ATTCCAGTCCATATTTTCTATTCTATTCTATTCTATTCTATTCTATTCTATTCTGAAAAAAATCATGGTTCAGTCTGAGAGTTTGGTCTATCAGGCTAACCAGTGATCAGAAACAGGAAGATGAATAACAGGATACAATGCTGTTGCTTAGCAACAGAAACCTTGGGTTCAATTGGGGTGGCAGGTTGAGGACTATTTGTAACAGAGTTGGAAGGGACCTTGGAGGTCTTCTAGTCTAACCCTCCACCCCCACCCCGCTCAAGCAGGGGACCCTAGAGCATTTTGGACAAACGGTTGTTCAATCTCTTCTTAATAAGCTCTAGTGTTGCTGCCAGATGTAGCTTCCAGCTGTTCAGTGTGCTATTTCTGACAAGCAGCTACAGGCAATCCTTGACTTACAATCGTTCATTTAGCGACCATTTGAAATTTCAACAGCGTTGAAAAAAATGACTTATGAGCAAGCCTCACATTTATGACCGTTGCAGCACCCCCTTCGATCAAAATTCAGACTAGCCAGCAGTCTGCAGTTAGTCCTCATCTTACGAGCACAGTGGGACCCATTTCTGTTAAGTGAGATATTTGTCAAGAGTGCTTTTCCCCATTTTACGACTTCTCTGGCCACCATTGTTAAGTGAATCACGGCAGTTGTTAAATGAATAACATGGTTATTAAGTGCCTCTGGCTTCCCCATTTGCTTGTCACAACAGCCCTTGGGACACAGCAACGGTCGTAAGTATGAACCAGTTGCCAAGTATCTGAATTTTCACCACCTGATTATGGTGATGCTCTAAAGGTCGTAACTCTGAAAAATGCTCCTACGTCACCTTTTTCAGGACTGAGGTAACTTTGAATGGTCACTAAATGAACGGTTGTAAGGCGAGGACAACCTGTATTTTGGAGATAAACAAGATAAATAAATATAGATTCCAACAATGGATGGGAGATATAACTGAGATGTAACTAAGATATAACTTAATTCTATAATTCTATGGATTCACTATCTTTCAGTTGCACAGTATATGAATTAATCATTTCAAGGTTTTCTGACCGCAGCCTAAAGCCACCTAAAACCACAACCGCAGATTTGGTAATAATAGTCTCATTGTGCATGTTTTTATTTATTTTCAACATATATATATATATATATATTACAGCCCACACAAGCTGTTGACGAATTTTTTAAAACCAAAAATGTGAAAACAGCAGAGTGCTTGCGATTCTCTCTCCTTATTGTTGACTTTCATGGTTTCCTGTTGACAATCAGGGAGACTTGAGGTCACCGGAGCATGTGCAGAGAAACACACTCAGCCAAGAAGGGCAGGATGGTCCCATGCACGTGCACACGCACGCGCGCGCACACACACACACACACACACACACAAACACACACACTTGGCTATCCAAATACCTCATTTTGACAGATTTGAACACTGGGCACTATCTAACAAAAGGAAATTCAATGGTGAAAAAAGTAAGGTTCTACATTTAGGAAAGAAAAACCAAATATACAGGTATAGTATAGGTCCGTGGTGGCGAACCTATGGCACGGGTGCCACAGGTGGCACGCAGAGCCCTCTCTGCAGGCACGCACGCTGTCAGCTCAGTCCTAGGCCTTCAGCTGGGTTTTATAAAACCTTTTCGCTTTAGGCCTCTGCAAAAAAAGAGAGAAAAAGTTCAATCAATCAATCAATTTCAACTCCTCGTGGGGAAAAAAAAAAAAGATCTAACAAAGTTGGAATTGATTGATTGAACTTTTTAGTCCCACCCAGTCTGCCGTTACCACCGCAGCCACACCCACCCCATGGGCCACGCACCGACAATACATAAGTGGGTTTGGGGTTGCAGTTTGGGCACTCGGTCTCTAAAAGGTTAGCCATCACTGGTATAGGTGGTACCTTGCTCAATAGTAGTAACCGTGAGAGGGATCTCGGAGTCTTAGTAGACAACCACTTCAATATGAGCCAGCCATGTGCTGCAGCTGCCAAAAAAGCCAACACAGTGCTAGGCTGCATTAACAGAGGGATAGACTCAAGATCACGTGAAGTACTAATACCACTTTACAATGCCTTGGTAAGGCCACACCTGGAATACTGCATCCAGTTTTGGTCACCACGATATAAAAAAGATGTCGAGACTCTAGAAAGAGTGCAGAGTAAAGCAACGAAGATGATCAGGGGATTGAAGATAATAATAATAATAATAATAATAATAAAGTTGGAAGGGACCTTGGAGATCATCTAGTCCAACCCCCTGCTCAGGCAGGAAACCTTATACCATTTCAGACAAATGGCTGTCCAGTCTCTTCTTAAAAGCTTTCAGTGTTGGAGCATTCACCACCTCTGGAGGCAGGTTGTTCCACTGGTTAATTGTTCTAACTGTCAGGAAGTTTCTCCTTAATTCCTGGTTGCTTCTCTCCTTGACTAGTTTCCATCCGTTGCTTCTTGTCCTGCTTTCAGGTGCTTTGGAGAATAGCTTGACTCCCTCTTCTTTGGGGCAGCCCCTGAGATATTGGATCACTGCTATCATGTCACCTCTCACTCTTCTCTTCATTAAACTACACATACCCAATTCCAGCAACCGTTCCCGATATGTTTTGGCCTCCAGCCCCCTAATCATCTTTGTTGCTCTTCTCTGTACCCTTTCTAGAGTCTCGACATCTTTTTTACATTGTGGTGACCAAAACTGGATGCAGTATTCTAGGTGTGGCCTTACCAAAGCATTGTAAAGTGGTATTAGTACTTCACACGATCTTGATTCTATCCCTCTGTTAATGCAGCCTAGCACTGTGTTGGCTTTTTTGGCAGCTGCAGCACACGGCTGGCTCATATTGAAGTGATTGTCCACTAGGACTCCGAGATCCCTCTCACAGTTACTACTATCGAGCAAGGTACCACCTATACTATACCTATGCATTTGATTTTTCCTGCCTAAATGTAGAACCTTACTTTTTTCACCATTGAATTTCATTTTGTTAGATAGTGCCCAGTGTTCGAGTCTGTCCAGATCCTTCTGTATCTTAAGCCTATCTTCTGGAGTATTGGCTATTCCTGCCAGCTTGGTGTCGTCTGCAAATTTGATGAGTTCCCCATCTATCTCCTCATCCAAATCATTAATGAAGATATTGAAGAACGGTTGCAGGAACTGGGTATGTCTAGTTTAATGGGGGGGAAAGGAACAGGGGTGACATGATAGCATCTTCCAATCCCTGAGGGGCAGCAGATAAAGAAGGGGAGGAGGTGTTCAACCTATTCTCCTGAAAGCAGGACAAGAAACAATGGATGGAAACTAATTAAGGAGAGCAGTGGCCTAGAAATAAGGAGAAATTTCCTGAGAGGGAGAACAGTCAATCAGTGGAACAACCTGCCTCCAGATGTTGCGGAAGAGACTGGACCGCCATTTGTCTGAAATGGTAAAGGGCAGGGCTAGGCAACCTTGGCTCTTTTATGACTCTTGGACTTCAACTCCCAGAATTCCTGAGCCAGCCATGCTGAGGGAAAAGGGAGAGGTTTCCAAGCTGAGCCATGCCGGCTCAAGAATTCTGGGAGTTGAAGTCCATGAGTCGTGAAGGGGCCATATTTTTCCCCATGCTGGCTGAGGAATTCTGGGAGTTGAAGTCCACGAGTCATGAAGGGGCCATAGTTCCTCCATGCTGGCTCAGGAATTCTGGGAGTTGAAGTCCACAAGCCATTTGTCTGAAATGGTATAGGGTTTCCTGCCTTAGCAGGGGGTTGGACTAGATGACCTCCAAGGTCCCTTCCAACTTATTATTATGATAATGATGATGATGATGATGATGATGATGTCATGAAGGGGCCAAAGGTTTTAACGTGCTGGCTCAGGAATTCTGGGAGTTGAAGTCCGCAAGTCATGAAGGGGCCATAGTTCCCCCATGCTGGCTGAGGAATTTTGGGAGTTGAAGTCTGAAAGGCATGAAGGGGCCATAGTTCCCCCATGCTGGCTGAGGAATTCTGGGAATTGAAGTCCGCGAGTCATAAAAGAGCCAAGGTTGCCTATCCCTGGTATAGAGTCTCCTGCTTGAACAGGTGGTTAGACTAGAAGACCTCCACGGTCCCTCCCCAGAGGCAGTCCAGAAGGATTCCATGACCAATGCTATCAAAAGTAGCCATGGTGGCACAGTGGTTAAGATACAGTACTGCAGGCTACTTCTGCTGACTGTCGGCTGCCAGCTGTTTGGCAGTTCGATCCTGACGGGCTCAAGGTCGACTCGGCCTTCCATCCTTCCGAGAACCCAGATTGTTGGGGGGCAAATAGGCTGACTGTGTAAATCGCTCAGAGAGGGCTGTAAAGCACTGTGAAGCAATATATAAGTCTAAGTGCTGTTGATAGCTCTAACTCTGCTCACTGCCGGGAGTTCGATCCTCACCGGCTCAAGGTTGATTCAGCCTTCCATCTTTCTGAGGTGGGTCAAATGAGGACCCAGATTGTTGGGGGGGCAAATATGCTGACTCTGTAAACCGCTTAGAGAGGGGCTGTAAAGCACTGTGAAGAGGCATATAAGTGCTAAGTGCTATTGATAGTGCTAAAAAGTAATTTGTGGAGCCGAATAACCCTTTAACTCTGTTATTTCGACTAGATGTGTACACTTAATTAAGCCACAGAGCTGCTTTAATCGGCTCTGAACAAAATAGGATTCCAGCTCTGGTTGGAGATTTCCAAATTCTTTTGACCCCCAAGCTGCAAGACTGCCGTGGGGTGAGGGGTGGGGGGTAGTCATCAACATCCATATTCCAACTCTGGAACACCCCCTGAGTCAGACAGAAAAGCTGAGTAGTCTTGACAGACTTTACTAATGCTTTCAGACATCCCATAAATTAAAAACAGATCCCGGAGCAAAGTTCCATGCCGGGTTGCGACTACAAGTGTGCGCAGCTTTGGAAGAGAATCTGTATTAAATGTGCTTTGAGCCAGTGCTGAGTGAGCCAGTTTGATATCCCTGTATTTTTAGAATGAAGTCATGCTATTGCTAAAAAAGATTTATGCTCAGCCTTTGAGTCTTTTGGCTCCCTCTGAATTTTTCTTAGATCCAGTCTCATGTGGTAGATCCAAAACAGAGACAGGAAAAGAGAGAGAGAGAAGTCAACAGAATCCCTTTAAAAAAAAAAAAGAGTTTAATTGAAACTCCATTAAAAGGGATGCATAACTTCCAGTGTATTTAACCGGATGGTGATGAGGCTCAGAAAATCAGCTCTGATTTGATTTGATGTTCCAATTCCATTTAGAAAAATCAATCCACTCAAATCAGGGGTCCTTGGTGCTCTCTGTTAGTTTTTGTGCCAGCCATGGCAGTTCCCCAAAAGGGTCATCAGATGGGAGCAAAGAGGCATCTTTGCTCCCACTGATGGGTCAGGGGTCTACGGCCCCTGCAGCCCCATTGGAGAGAGTTAATTGGTAAGGGAGGGGCTGAGGACCCCCATAAATACCTCTGCTCAGGGGGCTGCTCTTGTTCTGCTTGCTTGCTCTCTCTTTTGTTGCTCTCTTGTGGGAATGATCCATGAGCTCAATCCAGGCACGGATGCCTCCATGCCAGGGAACTCTTTCTATTTACTTTATCGTTAAATAAAGCTTCATTTGATTGCATCCCTGCGTGCTGCTTTTTACTTGGAAGCTACCTTAACGAACCATCGGTCTCGTGAGGCCATCTCACACTCTCTGATTGTTTTCTTGCAAACATTTCATTACCCAAGCTAGATAACATCATCAGTGCTAGAAGGGAGGGGGGGGGAATGGAGAAGGAGAAAGGGCGGAGGAGGAGGAGGAGGAGGAGGAGGAGGAGGACTGTGGTTCTTGGTGCTTTCTGAGCTTTTCGTAGTTTTCTTGCAGATGTTTCATGACCAAATTAGGTAATATCATCAGTTTAAATCCCACTTCTTCCTAGAACTGATGATGTTACCCAGTCTGGTCATGAAACGTCTGCAAGAAAACTACAAAGTTCAGAGAGCGCTAAGGAACCCACAGTCATTGTCCTCTTCCTCCTCCTCCTCCTCCTCCTCCTCCTCCTCCTCCTCCTCCTCCTCCTCCTCCTCCTCCTCTTCCTCTTCCTTCTCCTCCTCCTCCTCCTCCTCCTCCTCATCTTCCTCTTCCTTCTCCTCTTCCTCCTTCTCCTCCTCCTCCTCCTCCTCATCTTCCTCTTCCTTCTCCTCTTCCTCCTCCTCCTCATCTTCCTCTTCCTTCTCCTCCTCCTCCTCCTCATCATCATCATCATCTTCCTCTTCCTTCTCCTCTTCCTCCTCCTCCTCATCTTCCTCTTCCTCTTCCTCTTCCTCCTCCTCCTCCTCCTCCTCCTCCTCCTCATCTTCCTCTTCCTTCTCCTCTTCCTCCTTCTCCTCCTCCTCCTCCTCCTCCTTGCTGGCACTGATGATGTTCCCTAGTTGGATCGCGAATTCTAAATGGATTTGAAAGCATCCATTTTCATCAGACTTCCTGAACAGATGTGGAAATTCAGACCGGGTCACTGAAGATATCAGCTCTCTTTTAACAGGTTCTCTGAATTCAATATTTTAATTGATTGATGGGTTGATCGATTAGGTGCCATCAAGTCATTGTTGACTATTAACAATTCCATAGATTTTCTCCATGGAAATCTGTCCCCAGCCTGGTCCTTCAAGTCCCTATGAAGATCTGTCCCCAGTCTGGTCCTTAAGGCCCTCCAGTGCTTCCACATCACTGCTATAACTGAGTCCCTTCATCTTGTCTTTCTATCCTCCTTTCCCAAATCATTTTGAATAGAATAAGGAAAGAATGGAATAGAATAGAATAGAATAGAATAGAATAGAATAGAATAAAAATTAGAATTGAAGAATAGACTAGAATAGAAATTAGAATAGAATAGAATAGAATAGAAATTTATAATAGAATAGAATAGAATAGAATAGAATAGAAATTAGAATTGAAGAATAGAATAGAATAGAATAGAATAGAATAGAATAGAATAGAATAGAATAGAATAGAAATTAGAATAGAATAGAATGGAATAGAAATTAGAATTGAAGAATAGAATAGAATAGAATAGAATAGAAAATTAGAATTGAAGAATAGAATAGAATAGAATAGAAATTAGAATTGAAAAGAATAGAATAGAAATAGAAATTAGAATAGAATAGAATAGAATAGAATAGAATAAAGCTGGAAGGGACCTTGGAGGTCCTGTAGTCCAGCCCCCTGCTCAAGGAGAAAAACCTATACCATCTCAGACAAGTAACTGTCCAGCCTCTTCAAAATCTCCAGTGATGGAGCGCCCACAATTTCTGGAGGCAAGGAGTTCCACTGGTTAATTGTCCTCACTGTTAGGAAGTTTCTCCTTAATTCCAGGCTGCTTCTCTCCTTGGTTAGTTTCTATCCATTGTTTCTTGTCGTTCCCTCTGGTGCCTTGGAGAATAGTTTTAATAGTTTTCTTCCATTGGGTTAAAAATAACCAACTGCCGGTGACTTTCACAGAGGTTTTCAGGCTATGCAGGCTAAAGTGTATTAAAATAAAGTCTGCAGGCCACCAAACTCTGGAACAATGGATTAGATTAGAAGAAATATTTACCACAATATTACATACGTATCCATATCCATAATTCAAGAGGCAGCGTGTGAAATTGGGCAAAACCCACTCAAGTTTAGCTCGTTCCTTCAATAGCCTGAAATTAGCAGTTTTTTTCAAATGTGAAAAAAAGAGAATAGGTCACACTCGGAAAGCTGGAAAGCTAGAGGCCAGTAATAATCTTTGATATTAATTTTAGAGCGAAAAGGCTAAGTTCTCACTCTTTCATACAGCTATGAATGACGGAGAGGTTATATCAAGGAAGAAATTCTCCAGACTTTTAATTCTCAGAGACTTGCCACTGGCAAAAATCGCCGAGGGTCATGAAACTAATCATCAGAAACTTCACATAAATTTTAGGATTAAAAAAATGGGCTTTGGGCTTGATCCAAGGAGCGTTTTGTTTTTTTTTCCCAAGTCAAGCTGTAGTCTGGAGAAAGGAATCTGGTTGGAGAGACGTGACCACTGGGGCCAGAAAAATTAACTCTTGAGCTCTTCAAAGTGTAAAGTTTTGAATTTTTTTTAAAAATTTGGTCACCACGATGTGAAAAAGATGTCAAGACTCTAGAAAGGGTACAGAGAAGAGCAACAAAGATGATTGGGAGACTGGAGGCTGAAACATACAAAGAACGGTTGCTGGAATTAGGTAGGTCTAGTTTAATGAAGAGAAGGACAAGGGGGTGACATGATAGCAGGGGTCCAGTATCTCAGGGGCTGCCCTAAAGAAGAGGGAGTCAAGCTATTCTCCAAAGCACCCGAAGGCAGGAAAAGAAGCAACGGATGGGAATTGATCAAGGAGAGATTCAACCTGGAAATAAGGAAAATTTTTCTGACAGTGAGGACCATCAACCAGTGGAACAGCTTGCCTTCAGAGCTTGTGGGTCCTTCAACACTGGAAGCTTTCAAGAAGAGACTGGACAACCATTATCTGAAATGGTGTAGGGCAGGGGTCTTCAAACTTGGCCCTTTTATGACTTGTGGACTTCAACTCCCAGAATTCCTCAGCCAGCGTGCCTGGCTGAGGAATTCTGGGAGTTGAAGTGCATAAGTTACAAGAGGGCCAAGTTTGAAGACCCCTGGTGTAGGGTCTCCTGCTTGACTGGAGGGCTCGACTAGAAGACCTCCAAGTTCCCTTCCAACTCTGTTATTGTTATTGTTGTTACTGGTATAGCATCCACTGCTTGAGCAGGGGGTTGGACTAGATGACCTACAGGGTCCCTTCCAACTCTGTTATTCTGCATTAGGGGTGACATGATAAATGTCTTCCAGTGCTTGGTGGGCAGCCACAGAGATATGGAGGTTGACTTATTCTCCAAAGCAACAGAAGGCAGGATAAGAAGCTTCAGAGGGAAACTTATCAAGGAGAGACGCAACCTGGAACTAAGGAGAAATTTCCTGACAATGAGAACAATTAACCAGTGGAACTGCTTGCTACTGGAAGCTGTGGGTGCTCCGTCACTGGAGGCTTTCAAGAAAAAATTGGCCAGTCATTTGTCTCAGAGGGTACAAGGACTCCTGTCTTGGTTGGACTAGAAGATTTCCAAAGTCTGTTCCAACATTGGGGTTCTACTTTTCATCTGCCCGATTGCTAATATGTCAGAGCTTTCTTTACAAAGGGACGCAGCCCTTGGAGTAAAAATACTCTGCCTCCCTAAGAAAAATGAGGATCACGGCTGATGCAACTCTAAGCAAAGTCCATTTATGGTCAAAGGGTTGGAATGGAAAGCATGCAGCTGAAGAGGAGATCTTTAGTATCCATAAAGATGGGACGCAGGGCCCATGAAAGCCTCTTTAATCTTTTCAGCGTTTCTCAAAGTAGTAATCTACACACTGAGTTTCAGGGCTGTAAAACCTTATCCTTCTTCTAAGCAAAACTAAGGCAAAGTGATAATCCAGATAAGTTAATCTTTGGCCACTCTGGGTTGGTGCTGAGGGGTGCTTGAAAGTAAAATAATGTGTCAGAATAACAGAGTTGGAAGGGACCTTAGAGGTCTTCTAGTCCAACCCCCCCCCCCTCGGTTCAAGCAGGAGACCCTACACCCTTTCACACAAATGGCTATCCAGTCTCTTCTTAAAGATGGCGCACCCACAACTTCTGAAGTCTGGTTAATTGTTCTAGCTGTCAGGAAATTTCAGACGCAATTTAACAACTGAACAACAATATGTGATGTTTTGGTTATACATAAGAGTTTGACCAGGGAACACAAGGGCTGGGTTTGCACACGCTAAACTATGATTTGCTTTACCCTAGTTCAGGGGTAGGCAACCTTGGCTCTTTTATGACTCGTGGACTTCAGTTCAGGAA
Source organism: Daboia siamensis (assembly GCA_024449315.1). NCBI lineage: Eukaryota > Metazoa > Chordata > Lepidosauria > Squamata > Viperidae > Daboia > Daboia siamensis. The sequence continues at coordinate 102,313 of JAKJMR010000848.1, forward strand.
TTCTGGGACTTGAAGTCCACAAGTCATAAAAGGGCCAGGTTTGAAGACCCCTGAACTAAACTAAACTATAAACTAAACTAAACTAAGCTAAACTACAGGTAGTCCTCGACTTAACAACCATCCATTTAGTGACTGTTTGAACTTACAATGGCTTAGTTCAGGGGCAGGCAACCTTGGCTCTTTTATGACTTGTGGACTTCAACTCCCAGAATTCCTGAGCCTGCTGGCTCAGGAATTCTGGGAATTGAAGTCCACAAGTCATGAAGGGGCCATAGTTCCCCCATGCTGGCTTAGGAATTCTGGGAGTTGAAGTCCCCAAGACAAAGGGGCCACAGTTTCCCCCTATGATGCTCAGGAATTCTGGGAGTTGAAGTCCCCAAGACAAAGGGGCCACAGTTTCCCCCTATGATGCTCAGGAATTCTGGGAGTTGAAGTCCACAAGTCATGAAGGGGCCACAATTTCCCCCTATGATGCTCAGGAATTCTGGGAGTTGAAGTCCACAAGTCATGAAGGGGCCATAGTTTCCCCCATGCTGGCTCAGGAATTCTGGGAGTTGAAGTCCACGAGTCATAAAAGAGCCAAGGTTGCCCACCCCTGCCCTAGTTTATTGTTGAAATCCTAATTAACTTGGATATAACTGTACAACTGTAACCCATTCCATACGGTTTGAAGCTAGTGACTGGCGTCACACTGTATCTAAACGCCAAACCACAATCATGGTTCGGTCCAAGGCACCAACACAGCCACTGCGCGAACTGCAGAGTTTGCAAAGTTGGGAACATTTGTGTTTTGTTAAATTCATCCTCCACACTTACTTTTAACAGCTTCGTTTTCGTAATCTTTGACAGTCATGCATTTGGGATTTTGGCGTGTTTCGTATTTGCCTGGAAAAGGGGGAGTGAGTTCTACATTTGGCTAAGATTTGCCATCTTTCGTCTTCCCTGGATGATCATCTCCCCCAAATTTTTCTTTGGGGCGAGCAAGATAATCACTGAGCAGGATGTGTTGTAAGAAGGACGAGAAATCTCTGCTTCTGGGACAAATAATCTCTTTTTGCAAGGCAATTTGACTTTATTGTGCTTGGAAAAAGATACGGCTTTCCGTTTGTCAGGACCGTGAGTCACTCCCATGCTAGTTTTTTGAGGGAGGATCTGAAGCTGTCTTTGGGGGTTTATTGTAGTCAAAGGGGGATGATGGTGGCTTAGTGTGAGACGTGACTACCGGGGTTGCGGTCAGGACTGTTTTCTTTAATGAGTCACCAAAAAGAGACGAATAGATTCAATTGGTGTTCATTCTGTCCCAAATTTTATACACAGGTAGGCCTTGATTTACAAAATAGAATAGAATAGAATAGAATAGAATAGAATAGAATAGAATAGAA
>JAKJMR010000848.1:113117-124798 GCA_024449315.1 Daboia siamensis
ATAATAATAATAATAATAATAATAATAATAATAATAATAATAATAATAATAATAATAATAATAATAAGTAGTAGTAGTAGTAGTAGTAGTAGTAGTAGTAGTTGAAAGGGACCTTGGAGGTCATCTAGTTCAACCCCCTGCTCAGGCAGGAAACCCTACATCATTTCAGACAAATGGCTGTCCAGTCTCTTCTTAAAAGCTTCCAGTGTTGGAGCATTCACAGCTTCTGGAGACAGGTGGTTCCACTGGTTAATTGTTCTGTCAACTGTGAATTGTTCTGTCAATTCCTCTTTAATTCCAGGTTGCTTCTCTCCTTGATGAGTTCCCATCCATTTGCTTCTTGTCCTGCCTTCAGGTGCTCTGGAGAATAGCTTGACTCCCTTTTCTTTGGGGCAGCCCCTGAGATGTTGGAAGACTGCTATCATGTCACACACACACAGACACACCCCGTCCTTCTCTTCATTAAACTAGACATACCCAATTCCAGCAACCGTTCCTTATATTTTAGCCTCCAGCCCCCTAATCATCTTTGTGGCTCTTCTCTGCACTCTTTCTAGATTATCAACATCTTTTTTACATTGTGGTGACCAAAACTGGATGCAGCATTCCAAGTGTGGACTTACCCAGGTATTGTAAAGATCATCTTGGTGATCTGTAAAAGCCACTGAATCATCTCTGGGGCTTCAAACACTCACTTTCAAGGAAAATATATATATATATATATATATATATTCTGCAAGGCTTTATGTATCAGAATTAATATCAGAGACAGGTGGCAAAGCCCATCTGAGGGCGCCCTCTAGAGTGAGAACCAAGACACGACACCGTTTTTCGGGTTTCAAAACTTCAGCCAGTGGCGAATTCTGTCTACTGGGTGGTTTAATTATACAAAACACTAAAATCACAATATAAAAATATCGACACAAAATCGTCTTAGAGCTTTCGAGGAGCGCCTACTTAAAAGTAGTACTATCAGCACCGGGGGGAGGAAAAAAAAACACACAAAACAACTCAAACAGAACGAAGAAGATCAGAACGAGAACCGAAACACAAAACAGCAATTCAACCGAAGGGCCGTTATATACAAGATACTTCCAAAATCGTAAAATGCTTATTTATAATGAAATCTATACAAAAGAGTTAAAAACTTCCTATGTACAGTTTCTCTGTGTGGATACACAAACACATTCTCTCTCTCTCTCTCTCTCTCTCGCACACAAACAAACGCACATACACACACATATATAAAAGCGGTGTCTTCATTATTAAAGTTTGGGGTTCTCCCCCCCCCCCCTTAATTCTTTTTAATCTCGACTTTTTTGTAACGGTAAAACCCCAATGTATTTTCTTGGGCAAACTAAATCTATTCGTTCGAAGGAGGATCCCCCCTTTCAATAGAGTCAAACAAAATGATTAAAAAGGCCGTTGTACATTTTTAAAGTCTCCTGCATAATTGTACGAAAAATTGTGTGGTTTTTCATTCTTTCTTTCCTTTTTTTTTTTTTTTAAAAAAAAAAGCCTTTAAAGAAAGAAAGCCGAGTCCGAATATTTACGCTCGCGCCCAAATTCTAATCTCGGATGCCCAAAGTTAGACCAATTCTCGTTTCACAGCTTAAATATGAAAAAGATACTGAATGGGTCCTGGCTCCGTTACACAAGACCAGGAGTGGGGAAATTGAAATATTCTAGATAAATAAAAGCAGGTTTTTCATCTTGGGGCTTTGTGAAATGTTTCATCCGTGGTTGGTAAAAGTAAAAAAAAAAAAAAAACTTGTGAAAATTAGGGGAAGAGAAGCATCAATCGCCGTGTGGTGTCTATAGTTTTTGAGACTGTGTGTTTTGTTTTAAAGGCTAATCTTTCGAAATTTGCTCCGGCTTTTGTTTTACAGGCTAATCTTTCAAAATTTAGCTTATTTAACCAAATTTAACCGATTCTCCATCTCTCCCTTAAAACAGCACATCAGCACGCTCCGCTGCCTTCGGTTCAAAGAGACTCAGGCGAAGCCTTTTAAAACAAAATCAGCCTTTGTGCTGAAAACTCATCCCAACGGCAAACTCGCGGTCCACTTTGTGCCTTCGAGAGAAAGCAGGGTTAGGGTAAAGTTTGGTGGCTTAAAAAAATTTTAAAAAAAAAAGCCAAGTTATTTCAATAGAAAATCCAGAACGTGGTAGCGAACGAAACTTCAATATACCATAATGGGGGATGGGGAAGAAAATAATAATAATAATAATAATAATAATAATAATAATAATAATAACAATAATAATTAAAAAAAAATCACTGCATGTCTCTTTGCTTTCTTGCGTCCAACGAAAATACATTCCACTGTCGTCGGGTTTCCCCGGACCAGACGTGAGGCCGCGCCCGCCCAAACCGTTTCGCGATCCCGGCCTCGCCAATACTGTCGTCTTTAACAAGCCAGCTATCTTTTGTCAGCCCGTGCGAAGACCTCGGAGAGGCAAAGTGCTTCTGGCGACTGATATTAAGAGCTTCCCGGACGCCGACGGCCGCGGCCCTCCAAAAAGTGCACCCCGGTTTCCAAAATGGACTTAGGTCTGTTCCGAAGTCTGCATCGGGCTGGGCTCCGTCCCATCTTCGTTGCCGCTGTCCATGTCCTGATCCATGACGGTGTCTTCCTCGTCCAGGCGTTGACTGGTGAAGTTGTTCATCTCCAGAAGACCGCTGGGTTCGACCACCACGTTGGAGGTGGCGTGGCAGGCGACCGAATACTGCGGGATAGTCTGGAAGAGGGGAGAAAACAGGCGTTAGGGGCCTGTGGGCAAAGGGACTGCCTTGCCTCCAGAAGCGGCGGATGCTCCAACGCTGGAAGTTTTTAAGAAGAGCCTGGATGGCCATTTGTCCGAAATGAGATAGGGTTTCCTGCCCGAGCAGGGGGTTGGACTAGATCAGGGCTTTTCAACCAGTGGTACGGGTACCACCTGTGCTACATGGGCACCTGGCAGGTGGTACGCGACCATCCTAGAAAAGTGGCAGCACGGGAGGGGAATGAGCTGAACCGGGGGCAGCACCGCACAAGCCTGAGCGAGAGACGGCTAGAGCTGCAGGGCTGTCGGGGCTCAGCGGAAGCGCCAGGATCAGCACCAGGATCCAGCTGGAGCTCCGCACTGATCCTGGTGCTTCTGAGCCCAGAAGAAGCACCGATCAGCTGGAATGTTGCAGCATCTCCAGGGTCTTGTGATTTACATGCAGATGCTTGGCAACCGATTCATATTGATGACGGTCACAGTGTCCCAGGGTCATGTGAAGTTTTTTATTTATTTATTTATTTTATTTTTATTACATTTATATCCCGCCCTTCTCCGAAGACTCCGAAGTGACCAAAACCTGCTGCAACCACCCAGCAGACCGGGGGGGGGGGGGGGGGAAAAAAAAAAACCAAACAGCCCCCCCCCCCTGCTGCCAATGAGATAGGGTCCCCTGCTCGAGCTGGGGGTTGGACTAGAAGACCTCCGAGGTCCCTTCCTTTCAAATAAATCATGGCCTGCATTGCTGCTCTCTAAACAAGAGGTCCCCATCCTTTTGGGCACCAGGGACCGGTTACGTGGAGAGAGGTTTTTCTGTGGCCTGCAAAGTGCGTGGTTTTCTGTGCCACCTGCATCTCGTGGATGGGGCTTGGCTTGTTTGGGCAGACCGGTTGCCGGCATGCCGCAGCCCGGTACTGGTCCACGGACCGGGGGTTGGGGACCCCTTCTCTGGACCAAACATCCAGTCTAGATTTGACTTTAACAGACCCATCGCCCGCTCACCCATGGCAACGTTGTTAGATCAACCCTGAGTCAAACTTAAATTTTCTAGAGAGGAACTGGGGGATGGCCGACAGCATTGGAAGGGGGTAAAAACGAAAAACAGGGCAGCACTCTGACTTTCAGGATGCTGGAGAAGCGCCAGCCGCTGCCATCCACGGATGTCAGGAAAAGCCTTCCCTGCCCGGTACTAAAAGAAGAAAAAACGGATTTGCTCCTTGATCCAGAAGAGAGAGGGAGAAGGTCAGGCAAAATAAAGAGAGCCACGTTGGTCTAGCGCAGGGGGTGGGCAACCTTGGCTCTTTTGTGACTGGTGGACTTCAACTCCCAGAATTCCTGAGCCAGCATAGGGGAACTATGGCCCCTTCATGACTTGTGGACTTCCTGAGCCAGCATGAGGGAAACTTTGGCCCCTTCATGACTTGTGGACTTCAACTCCCAGAATTCCTGAGCCAGCATAGGGGAACTATGGCCCCTTCATGACTTGTGGACTTCAACTCCCAGAATTCCTGAGCCAGCATGGCTCAGCTTGGAAACCTCTCCCTTTCCCCTCAGCATGGCTGGCTCAGGAATTCTGGGAGTTGAAGTCCACGAGTCATAAAAGTTGTAAAGGCTGAGAGAGACATTGAACTAGAGCAGGGTAGGCTACTTTGGCTCTTTTCTGACTGGTGGACTTCAACTCCCAGAATTCCTCAGCCAGCCATGCTGAGGAGAAAGGGAGACATTTCCATGCCGAGCCATGCTGGCTGAGGAATTCTGGGAGTTGAAGTCCACGAGTCATGAAAGGGCCATAGTTCCTCCATGCTGGCTGAGGAATTCTGGGAGTTGAAGTCCACGAGTCATGAAGGGGCCATAGTTCCCCCATGCTAGCACAGGAATTCTGGGAGTTGAAGTCCATCAGGCATGAAGCGGCCAAGGTTGCCTACCCCTGGTCTAGTGGTTAAGAAACTGGAAAGCAAGAGACCAAAAATTCTAGTCTCGCCTTAGCCATGAAAGCCAGCTGGGTGACTTTGGGCCAATCACCAGGAGACGGTGAGTTCTAGTCCCGCCTTGGGGATGAAATCCAGTTCAGTGACTTTGGGCCAATCACCAGGAGACGGTGAGTTCTAGTCCCGCCTTAGGCACGAAAGCCAACTGAGTGATTTTGGGCCCAGTTGCAAGGAAACCGTGAATTCTAGTCTTGCCTTACACAGGAAAGCCGCCGGGGTGACTTTGGGCCAGTCCCCCCCTCTCATCCCAACCCACCTCGCAGGGTGGTTGTTGCAGTAGGGAAAACAGGCGGAGGAAGGGGTGCGGGCTACATCTGCCACCTTGAGCTATCCGTCGCAATAATGCAGGCGGGATACATGCGTTATCCATAAATTAAAAGAAAATAAACCAAAAAAGCGCCTCCGATCGGCTGAACGCTCGGGAGCCAAAGGGTCTCGCGGTCCTGCCTTACCTGGATCAGGATTTCAGCCGCCAGCTCCTCGGCTTTCTGGGGAACGACGTTCTGGATACGGATGAACTGGCTGGCTGGAGCCGGGGGGTTCGGCTTCCTCTCCTGCAGAGGCAGCCCCGTGCCGAGAGGTCCCGAATGCGAGTCCAGGGTTTTCAGCTGCTGCAGCACGGAGGCTGTTCCCAGGGTGGGCACCCCTCCCGGGGCTGCCTTCAGCACGGAGGTGGGGGTCGCTTCGGCCTCGCCGTGAGGGTGGGCCGGGGGGCAGGTCTTGTGCGCAGCGTCCCCTCCGGCGCCGGGCTCTATCTGGGCCTCCATCATGGACATCTTCAAAATGTCCGCCATCGCCGACTTAGCAGCCACCTGGCTGGGGAAAAGGGGCGGGAGGGGAGGGGTCACCTTGGAGACCGTGGGGGGCTGATGCCCTTCGAAGGTGATCTTGGTAACAGAAGATCCTTGGGTTATTATGGGCTGGTGCACCTGAGAAACGAAAAGAGGGATTGCAGAGAGTTACGGGCGGTATAAATCAAGGAGGTGGGAGGGGGGTGTCAAGCTATTTTTCCAAAGCCCCTGAAGGCAGGACGAGAAACAATGGCTGGAAACAGATTAAGGAGAGAAGCAACCTAGAACTGAGGAGGAATTTCTTGGGAGTGAGAACAATTAACCAGTGGAACTGCTTGCCACCGGAAGTTGCGGGTGCTCCATCACTGGAGGTTTTTAAGAAGAGACTGGACAACCATTTGTAAGAAATGGTATAGGGGGGTTGGACTAGAAGACCTCCAAGGTCCCTTCCAACTCTGTCATTCTGCCCTTCCTTCCTTCCTTCCTTCCTTCCTTCCTTCCTTCCTTCCTTCCTTCCTTCCTTCCTTCCTTCCTTCCCTTCTCCATCACTGGAGGTTTTTAAGAAGAGACTGGACAACCATTTGTCAGAAATGGTATAGGATCCCCTGCTTGAGCAGGGGGCTGGACTAGATGACCTCCAAGGTCCCTTCCAGTTCGATTCCGATCTGGGCCCTTATAGGTAGTCCTCAAGATAACAACCGTCATGGAGCCTGCTGTGTTGTCACAATTCTTCTTCCGTGCAAATGCCACGGCCGTCAAGTGACTTCTACTTTTTTTGCAGTGGTTGTTGAGCGGGACTGCCCCCGTCATGAAGTGAACGCGGAGGTCTGCAAGTGCACACCCAGGGAGTACCTGGCGTCTGTGTCAGAATCCCATTTATGTCATATTCATAAATGTACGTTTAAAACATTATTCCATGGATCCTGCCCTCTCCCAAAGAGGAGGGAACGGATGTGTACTGAGCCTGTATTAGGCATTTCAAAGGAAAGGAGAAGCCTTTTGAACTGGGGGAGCAAAAGGGGGGGGGCTAGCACCAGGTTCGCCTGGTGCGCCAGTTGCGGCCCTATCTGGACCGGGATGCCCTGTGTACGGTCACTCATGCGCTCGTGACCTCTCGTCTGGACTACTGCAACGCTCTCTACATGGGGCTTCCCTTGAAGACCCCTCGGAGGCTCCAACTGGTACAGAATGCAGCCGCGAGAGTTGCCTTGGGAGTTTCCCGGTACTCCCATGTTACACCTTTGCTCCGCGAGCTGCATTGGCTACCAGTTGTCTTCCGGGTGCGATTCAAGGTTCTGACGATGGTTTACAAGGCCCTGCATGGCATGGGTCCGGAGTACCTTGGGGATCATCTGCTGCCGGCGTCAACTTCCCTCCGCCCTGTGCGTTCCCACAGAGAGGGCCTCCTCAGGGTGCCGCCGGTCAGGGAATGTCGGCTGGTGGCCCCCAGGGGGATGGCCTTCTCTGTGGGCGCCCCGGCTTTATGGAATCAGTTGCCGGTTGAGCTCCGGATGGCACCTGACCTTCGCTCCTTCCGACGCGATCTGAAGACCTACTTATTCGAACAAGCCGGCCTGGCCTGATGGGGGATGGGTTAGGGCTTTTATTGTGGGTTCTGTTTTATCCTATTGTTTTAGGGGCATCTTGTACTTTTAATTTTTGTATTATTGTTTTTTAACATGTATCGCCCTGTTCACCGCCCTGAGTCCTTCGGGAGAAGGGCGGTATATAAATAAAATTATTATTATTATTATTATTATTATTATTATTATTATTATTATTATTATTATTATTATTATTATTATTATTATTATTATCATTATCATTATTATTATTATTATCTGGCTTGTGTCACGGAAGGGAGCAATAAACATGAAAGGTCCTAAGTTCCTTTTTCCCACGAGAGGGATGATATGAGGTAAAGGATGGGGGACTGACCAAATGGGGTTAAGGGGGGGTTGAATCGGGAACTCTTTATAAGGGTTTAGTTCGTGGAACAATATTAAGTCCTGTCTTGTATTCCTACAACCAAGCATGTCATAGTAAAGATTCCTTTTGGACTAGATTTGGCTCCGAGAGTTTTGTCTTCCTAAGACGTGGTTTGGGGTGGGTCCTGACATGCACATTTTGTCTGTGTGGTGTGGCTGTACACACATTTTCTGTTGATTTGGTGGCCCTCTTTCTTTTCGGGCTGGACCTAGATGGAAGACTTATCTGTACATAAACAAATAGAGGTGGCCCGCAATCGAGCCCAAAATATATGTTGCTAAGCGAGACAGTTGTTGAGTGAATTTTGCACCCATTTTACGACCTTTCTTGCTCACAGTTGTTAAGCGAATCACTGCATGTGTTAAGTTAGCAAAACGGCTGTTAAGTGACTTTGCTTGTCAGAAGGTTGCAAGAGGGGATCACGTGACCCTGGGGAAAATGGCAACCGTCATAAGTACCGGTCAATCATCAAGTGAATTCTGACCAGGTGACTAGAGGGATGCAATGGTTGCAAGTCACTTTGTTTTCAGTGGCGCTGTAACTCTGAACGGTCACTAAATGAACCATTGTAAGCCAAGAACTACCTGTGTAGGTAGGTAGGTAGTCACTTAATAACCGCGTCGTTAACCTAACAACTGCCCTGATTCACTTATCCACTGTGGCAAGAAAGGTTGTAAAATGAGGGGAAACTCATTTAACCACTGTCTCCCTGTACAACGAGACACGCTGACCCCAGACGCCCCTCCGTGTACGAACCCCAAAGGATGCTCAAACCTTTGGCCGATGTTTCAATCTATTCTATTCCATTCCATTCCATTCCTATATTCTATTTTCTATTCTATTCTATTATTTCTATATTCTATTCTATTCTATTCTATTTTATTCTATTCCATATTTTCTATTCTATTCTATTCTATTCCATTCCATATTTTCTATTCTATTCTATTCTATTCTATTCCATATTTTCTATTCTATTCTATTCTATTCCATTCTATTTTTCATCCATTCTATTCTATTCTATTCCATTCCATATTTTCTATTCTATTCCATTCTGTTATTCTATCCTATCCTATGCTGTATTTCTATTCTGTTCTGTTCTATTCCATATATTCTATTCTATTCTATTCTATTCTAATTCTAATTCTAATTCTACATCCATTCTACTCTATTCTATCCCATCCTGTTCTGTTCTATTCTATTCCATATTTGCTATTCTATTCTATTCTATTCTATTCTATTCTATTCTATTCTATTCCATCCTCTATTCTGTTCTGTTCTGTTCTGTGCTATTCTATTCTATTCTTATTTCTCTATTCTGTTCTGTTCTATTCCACCCCACACCAGGAGGAAAAGCCTTGGAGAACAGGCGCTTTGGGACAAGAATTGTCAGCGTTGGCCTCCTTCTCTCTCTCTCTCTCTCTCTCTCTCACACACACACACACACACACACACACAAAGAAGCCAAGGGCCAGGTCAGTCCTTGGCTGGGCCCACGCCCGCCCGCCCTCCCCCCTGCCCTCTCCTGGCTCTCACCTGGCCCGTGGGCTGCTTCTCGGGCGCTGCAGGGAGCTGCAGCTGGCCCTGGGGCTGGACGTAGATCTTCTGGGCCGTGGGGGCTTGTTGGAGCTTAGGCAGCTGTTGGGTGGTTTTGACCGCCAGCACCTGAACCACAGTCTGCTGGGGCTGGGCGACCAAGGTGGGCAGCTGCCGCTCGCGGGGGACGGCCGGGGCGCCGGCCTGCTGGGAGTCCAGCTTGGTAGGGGCCAAATCCTGCTGGAGAGGTGCTAGTTTCTGGTGCCGGATGGAGAGCTGAGGCAGCTGGGGCAGCTTGGCGGCCAGCTGCTCCGTCTGCAGGTGGATGGTTTGCTTCTGCTTGGCCTGGAAGCACTGCAAGGTCTTGACCTGGAGTTGGGTCTGCTCCAGCTGGGGCTGGCCGAACTTCTGCTGCTTCTGCACCTGGGTCAAGGCCGAGCGGTAGAAGAGTCCCGTCTGAGGGTCCAGGGTGTCTTCCACTTCCCCCTCCTCGGCGCCCAGCGGCTCGCTGTGCTTGGTGAAAGCCGTGTGACTGCTCAAGGCCTGGAAGTCAGAAGGGAGAAGACAGCCATTAAAGGGTGTGTGTGTGTGTGTGTGGTCTGGACCATCCTGGGGGGGGGGGGTTTTCCCCCGGAATGGGCTTAGGTACCGCCCGCATCCTCTTTAGCAAGCGTGCTCCGCAACCTCACTGATGGGGCGGGGGGCGGGGGAGAACGAATGAAGGTGATTGAAGGTTTGGTAGGGGGGGATCCCTTGGCCCACCCAACCTTGTTAACAGAAAGGAGATCTGTCTAAGAGGTCCTTTGGTGCTCTCTGATCTGGGTTGCTTTCATGCAGACGTTTCATCACCCGACTAGGTAACACCATCAGTGCTAGAAGGGAAGGAGGTTTGGGGAATGGAGGAGGAGGAGGAGCACTGTGGGGTCCTTCATGCTCTCTGAGCTTGGTTGCTTTCTTGCAGACGTTTCATCACCCAACTAGGTAACACCATCAGTGCTAGAAGGGAAGGAGGTTTGGGGAATGGAGGAGGAGAACTGTGGGGTACTTCATGCTCTCTGAGCTTGGTTGCTTTCTTGCAGACGTTTCATCACCCAACTAGGTAACATCATCAGTGCTAGAAGGGAAAGGGGTTTGGGAAATGGAGGAGGAGGAGAAGGAGGAGAAGGAGGAGGACGACAATGACGACGACTGTGGGATCCTTGCTGGTCTCCGAGCTTGGTTGCTTTTTTGCAGACATTTCATCACCCAACTAGGTAACATCATCAATGCTAGAAGGGAGTGGGGTTTATTCTCTGCAAGCAAGCTACTTGTATATAAACAGGGAACAAACCCCACCCCTTTCTAGCACTGATGATGTGATCTAGTTGAGTTACCAAGTGTCTACGAGAAAACAACCAAGCCCAGAGAGCACACCCAAGGACCCCACAGTCCTCTTTCTGGCAACCCTACTCCCTTCTAGCACTGATGAAGTTCTCTAGTCGGGTCGTGAAACGTCTGCAAGAAAAGCACCCAGCTCAGAGCGCAACGAGGACCCTTCCTTTCAGCCTTGAGCTGCAAGTGTTTCCTTCCATCGTCGCTATTTAAAGGAGGATTCAAGTCCGGAAAGGATCCAGTGCGTTAACAATTCACCGGCTTGAATGAAAAAGGGTGGATTTCCCCTTTAAATCCCAAAAGTTATTCCAGGACTCTGTGGCCTCCTGAACCTCTGGCTTCTTCCTCAGCAAGGAACAATGGAAGACAAAACATCTGCATTCACAGAGAAAGAACAACGATCTGGGGTTCCCGCCACGGGGCTTCTCAGAGCCGTAAGGAAACCTATCTGTTCTGGAGGATTCGGGGCTGGGAAAAAGACGGTGAAGGGAATGCTTTCAAATTCCGCACAAAGGAATTTCCATGTCTAAAGCAGCGCTCTCCCCACTGTTTGCGGCCTGGCAGACCGGCTGAGGGGGACAGGAGGACCAGGCCACAACAAGCAGCGGGCCGGCACGCACGTGCACGCACGCACAGCCTGACTCGCGCATGCTGAGCTGCGCGCGCTTGAGCACGCGTGCTGGCCCGCCGCTCATGGAATTTGTCAAGTTGCATGCCAGCCGGCCGGTTGCAAATAGGCCACAGCCCGGCAGTGGGCCACAAACCCGGGGAGTGGGAACCCCTAATTGAAAGCATTCCCCCTCCATCCAGGACGTAGCACAGAAGCGTTGCTTGAGCAAGGTCCATAAGATTATCTGGGACACCACACGTCCTCTTCACGGCCTGTTTTCCTTGTTCCCTTTCTGGGAGGAAGGTAATTTCTCTCTCTCTCCCTCTTTTTCCTTTTCTCTCTCTCTTTCCATCCTCTTTTCCATCTCCACCTCCACCTTATCTCCCTCTCCACCAGCTCCACCTCCACCATGTTATCTCATTCTCCATCTCCATCTCCATCTCCGAGTAAGTTTGGTTGCTCAACAGCGAGAAACTCGTGAAGCGGGCACAGCAGCGCCTGCATTTCCTGCGTCGCGTGAGAAAAGCACATCTTCCTTCTGCTGTCCTCACCACTTTCTACGGGGAGGACGATCGAGAGCATCCTATCATACAGCATCACGGTCCGGTTTGGAAGCATCCCTGCTTCGGACAG
>JAKJMR010000848.1:124808-140623 GCA_024449315.1 Daboia siamensis
TTTTTTTTTTTTTCCCCTTCCCTTGATCCGTTCTCCAATTCAACAGCGGCGTGTGCCTACTTACCAGAAACAAGATTGCTGCTGATGATCTTGCCTCCCAGGGTGGCCAGGGATTTGGGGACGACCGTGATGATGCCGCCGCTGGTGGTCTTCACATAGGTGGCTGCGCCAGGCGTGCCCGTCACCCGGGCCCCTAGGGAAGGGCTCATGGTTGGACGGGTGTAAGTGGCTTGAGTCCCTGGTGTAAGGACACACACACACATACACACACACACAAAAGAGTAAGATACCTGGTTCGAATGTCACCTGGGAAGGCTAAGAGGAGAGGAGTGTGGCTAAAACTTGGCAAAAAGGTGTCTTTTCTTTCCACCCAAATCACAGGCCTGCAACCTGTGGCTCCGGAGCCGCATGTGGCTCTTTCAGCTGTCTCCTGCGGCTCCCAGGCTTCTGCTATGTGTAGTCCAAAAAAAAAAAAAAAGTGGGACTAAAAAAGTTCAACCAATCAATTCAGATATGCAGGATAGGTGCATATCTCGCCTTGGCTCCACTCTTCAGTCAAACCCTGTTCTGCACATGCGCGCATGTACGCGCATGCGCACACAGTTTTTGCGGCCCCCAGTTTTTCCTATTGTGAGGGAACCGGTTCCGAGTGGCTCTTTCACTGTCTCAGGTTGCTGACCTGGAGCCTGTGGATGATTTTTGAAGACCTGTGGGCCTCAACTCCCAGAATGCTTCAGCTTGCCAAAGTCACCACTGTGGAGAGATGGAGGCAGAGAACCTTCGAGAACCTTTCCCACTTTGGTCTAGTGGTTAAAGATACTGGGAGAAGGGTGAGTTCTAGTCCCGCCTTAGGTATGAAAGCCGGCTGTTGACTTTGGGCCAATCACTAGGAGACAGTGAGTTCTAGTCCCACCTTAGTTATGAAAGCCAGCTGGGTGATTTTGGGCCAATCACCAGGAGACGGTGAGTTCTAGTACCACCTTGGGCATGAAAGACGGCTGGGTGACTCTGGACCAATCACCAGGAGACGGTGAGTTCTAGTCCCGCCTTAGGTATGAAAGCCAGCTGGGTGACTTTGGGCCAATTACCAGGAGACAGTGAGTTCTAGTCCCGCCTTAGGTATGAAAGCCAGCTGGGTGACTTTGGGCCAATCACCAGGAGACGGTGAGTTCTAGTACCACCTTGGGCATGAAAGACGGCTGGGTGACTTTGGACCAATCACCCAGGAGACGGTGAGTTCTAGTCCCGCCTTAGGTATGAAAGCCGGCTGGGTGACTTTGGGCCAATCACCAGGAGACGGTGAGTTCTAGTCCCGCGTTGGGCATGAAAACCGGCTGGGTGACTCTGGGCCAATCACCAGGAGACGGTGAGTTCTAGTCCCGCCTTAGGCATAAAAGACGGCTGGGTGACTCTGGGCCAATCACCAGGAGACGGTGAGTTCTAGTCCCACCTTAGCCATGAAAGCCAGCAGTGACTTTGGGCTATCACCAGGAGACGGTGAGTTAGAGCTTTGTGTATTTATCTCCAAGCAGGCTCCTATTTTAAATCTCTGAAAAAAACAGCCCAGGTTCCAGGCAGTTCTGAATTTACAGCCACTCATTCAGTGACCCTTTGAAATTACAGTGACACTGAAAAAAGTTGCTTATGACCGGTCCTCAGCCCCTAACCCTAACCGCTACAGCATCCCCACAGCTACGTGATCAAATTTGGCCGCCCGGCAAACCGCCATGTATTTACCATAGAGTTGCGGCATCCCAGCGTCATCCGCTCGCCCTCCGAAACCTTCCCAGCCGGTTTCAGACAAGCAAAAGTCAACGGGAGAATTTGCATTCGCTTAACGCAGGGCTCTTCAAACCCGTCCCTTTCACGGCTCGTGGACTTCGCCTCCGAAGTCCACGAGCCATAAAAGGGACGAGTTTGAAGAGCCCTGCATTAAGCGAATGCAACGATTCGCTTAACAACCGTGGCAAAAAAAAAACAACCCAAAAGTTGTAAAGCTGGGCGTGGCTCACTTAACAATCGCCTTGTTTAGCAACGGAAATTCTGCTCACAACCGTGGCTGTAAATCAAGCACTACCTGTAATGGGATTGTAAACTGGCCCATCGTTTTTTTTTTTAAACACACACACACACACACACACACACACACACACACACAATGCCCTCAACCTGAGAACACACGAGCGAGTGTGTGAGTGTGAGTGTGAGTGAGCTCAGGATAATACGGCTGGCGGAGACGAACAGAGCGCAAAGAACGCCGGCAATATCAATGTGTTCCCTCGTCTCCGGCAAATTTGACCCTGACGACGTTGGTAGTTGGCTAACGAAAGCTAAGTGTATTAATTTTGACTCTATCCCGGGCTTCGAGTAGCCTTTTCTAGCATTTAATTAATGTGCCCGGGATTCGTAGTTTTAGTTTAATTAAAGAGAAATATATAGACGCGTAAAGATATCGCTTGTTCTGCCCTGTGAAGATCAGTTGGGGAGTCGGCAGCCGGGCATGACTGGCCAGCTCCTCTGTGTCTGACCACCGTTGGTAGGAACGGTCACTTGCCCCCCACCCCCCACCCCGCCCAGCTTGACCCGCTTTGGAAACTGGCCAGGACGGGCAGGTGGACTCACCGGCAGGAGCTGTGACCAGTTTGGTGGTCATGATGGTCCCGTTGCTGCTCACCACCATGATGGGGGAATTGCTGCTGCTGGGCAGAGTCGCCGTGACGGGCTTGGGGAGGATTTTGCTGGGCTGCACCTGTTGAGTGATGATTTTGACCCCTGGGGAAGAGAGGTTGGAGGGGGTGGCAAGGAAAATGGAGGGAGGGAAATAGGGAGGGAGGGAGGAGAGATAGGAAGGAAGGAAGGAGGGAGGGAGGGGGGAAGGAAGGAAAAGGGGGGGAGGGAGGACAGAAAACCAGAGAAAGTTTAAGGATACATCTAAGATCCCAGAGCAAACTGACAAAATGTTAACATTCAAAGCACAGGCCGTCCTTGACTTACAACCGTTGGTTTAGTGAACATTCAAAGTTACAACCGCGCTGACAAAAGTAACTCGCGACTCACACAACCGCTGCAGCATCCCCACGTGATCAAAATTCGGCATATGACGGTCGCAGCGTCCCGTGTGTGTGTGTGTGTGTGTGTGTGTGTGTGTGTGAGAGAGAGAGAGAGAGAGAGAGAGAGAGAGAGAGAAAGAAACGTGACCCCCTTTTGCCACCTTCCGACAAGCCAGGTCAGTGGGGGGACGCCGCGGATTCACTTCCCAACCCTGTTCCTCGCTTAACGACTGCAGCGACTGGCTGAACAAGCGTGGCCAGAAAGGACATAAAAAGGGGACGGCACTCGCTGAACCACCGTCTTGCTTAGCCGTGGAAATTCGGGGCTCCATCGGTCGGGGTGTGCGTGTGTGTGAGCGTGTGTGTGTGTGTGCGTGTAAAAGTCAAGGACTTCCTCTATCTGCCCCAGCGTCGGGACGGTCCGTTCCTTGTTTGACCAATTACCTGATTCTTGCTTGATCTGGATGGTGGGCTTAATGGTGGGGGGCAGCGGAGACTGCTGGGTGGGTGGGGGTGGCTGGGCCGGAGACGGGGCGGCCGGCGAAGCTGAGGTCAGCTGCTGCTTGGGAAGCTGGGCCAGGATCTGGGCGGACGTCCCCACCAGGGCCTTGGGGGAAGGCAGCCTGGCCGAGGCCACCTTGATGGCGGAGCTGCACACACCTGGAAGAGAGAACGAGGGGGGGGGGGATGGGGGGGGTTACAGGACCGTTGTTGTTGTTGTTGTTGTTGTTGTTATTTCCCCCAATTTCCTTCTATTTTCACACAAACCTTGGAATACGCTACCTTCCCCGGAATTGGGCTGCTTTACAAAAGGACAACGAAAGGTAAGAATAACAGAGGAACAAAGAGTTGTAAGGCACCTGGGAGGTCTTCTAGTCTAACCCCCTTGCTGGAGCGGGAGAGCCCAGACCAGCGCTTCTCAACCTTTCCTTTACCACAGAGCTCCTTTAGATAACCTTGGGTGGCCCAAGACTGTAGCCGAGGGCCTTCAAGGCCTAACCCAAGATTTAAGTCGGAATCCCACAGGGGCTTTTTCAGCAGACGGCTGGCTGGCCTTTTTCTCTGAGGACGTTTCGCTTCTCATCCGAGAAGCTTCTTCGGCTCTGACTTCCATTCCCCCACCATCCAGTCAGAGCAGAAGCAGCTTCTTGGATGAGAAGCGAAACATCTTCAAAGAATAGACTAGAATGGAAATAGAATAGAATACAAAATATGGAATAGAATAGAATAGAATAGAATAGAATTGAATAGAACAGAATACAGAAGAGAGCAGAAGAGAATAAAAAAAATGGAATGGAATGGAATAGAACAGAATAGAGTAGAGTAGAGTAGAGTAGAGTAGAATAGAATAAGGAATAGAATAGAACAGAAAATATGGAATAGAATAGAACAGAATAGGAAATATAGAATAGGGAATAGAATAGAATAGAATAGAATAGAATAGAATAGAATAGAATAGAATAGAATAAAAAATATAGAACAGAATAGAATAGAAAATACAGAATAGGGAATAGAATATGGAATGGAACAGAATAGAATAGAAAAGAAAATATGGAATAGAATAGAATAGAATAGAATAGAGCAGAAGAGAATAAAAAAATGGAATGGAATGGAATGGAATGGAATAGGAGTAGAGTAGAGTAGAGTAGAGTAGAGTAGAACAGAACAGAACAGAACAGAACAGAACAGAATAAGGAATGAATAGAACAGAAAATATGGAATAGAATAGAATAGAATAGAATAGAATAGAATAGAATAGGGAATAGAGTAGGGAATATAACAGAATAGAATATAGAACAGAACAGAAAATATAGAATAGGGAATAGAATAGAATAGAATAAGAATTAGAATAGAATAAGGAATGAATAGAACAGAAAATATGGAATAGAATAGAATAGGGAATAGAATAGGGAATAGAATAGAATAGAATAGAATAGAAAATATAGAATAGGGAATAGAATAGGGAATGGAATGGAATGGAATGGAATGGAATGGAATAGAATAGAATAGAATAGAATAGGAGAATAAAGCAGAAGAGAATAAAAAAAATGGAATGGAATGGAATAGGAGTAGAGTAGAGTAGAGTAGAGTAGATTAGAATAGAATAGAACAGAATAGAATAGAATAGAATAGAATAGAATAATAATGGAATGGAATGGAATGGAATAGAATAAATAGAATAGAATAGAATAAGGAATGAATAGAACAGAAAATATGGAATAGAATAGAATAGAATAGCGAATAGAGTAGGGAATATAACAGAATAGAATATAGAACAGAACAGAACAGAACAGAAAATATAGAATAGGGAATAGAATAGAAAATATGGACTAGAATAGAAATAGAAATAAAATAAGAGCTGGAAGGGACCTTGGAGGTCTTCTAGTCCAGCCCCCTGCCAGCCCTCCGGCTTGGGACAGGCCACAGACCAGTAGTGGGGTTGTGGCCCAGGAGTTGGGGACCTTCCATTCTTACTCAAATTGGCCATCTTACCCTGTGCCACGGTTGACATAACCACAGAAGGTGTGGAGGACACGACGGTGGTCACCGCAACTGTGCTGGGCATGGAAGACGGTGTGGAACAGCCCCCTGGGGTGGAGCCAGGTGTGGTGGTGGTGGCGGCGGCGGCGGCGGTGCTGTTGTTGACCAGAGAGGAGTGTGAAGCCGTTATGACCATGGGCTGCTTCTGGGTGGTGGATGCTATCACCGACGTCGGGACGAGTTTGGTGACAGCTGCGTAGTTGTGAGATTTTGAGAGGATGTTGGGGACAAAGGTGGAGCTGGGTGATGTGGTCACGATGATTACCTGAAGGAGAACATTGAGAAGCTTTTGGCCACAGAGGCAAAGGTGCTCATTTTCCTTGTTGTGCCTCCAGGATAGTGCTCGAAAAGGACAGACCTAAGTACAGGCAGTCCTCAGCTAACAACAGCTCGTTTAGTGACCGTTCAAAGTCACAATGGCCCTGAAAAAAGTGACTTGTGATCATTGTTCACACTTTATGACCGTTGCGGCGTTCCCGGGCTCACATGACCAAAATTCAGACACCAATAGCTGTTAAGACTTGTATACCGCTTCACAGTGCTTTTACAGCCCTCCCGTAAGCGGTTTAGAGAGTCAGCATATTTGCCCTCAACAATCCGGGTCCTCATTTTACTGACCTCGGAAGGATGGAAGGCTGAGTTAACCTTGAGCCGGTCAGGATCGAACTGACGGCAGTGGGCAGAGTTAGCCTGCAATACCGCATTCTAACCGCTCCGCCATCGGGGCTCTACAAAGCTTGGCAACTGAGTTATATTTACGACAGCTGCAATGTCGCGGGACCATCTGGGGAAGCTAGATTCACTGAACTGGGAAGCTCTTCACTAACTTAACGACTGCAGTCGTTCCCTTAACAACTGTGGCAAGAAAGGTCGTAAAAGGGGGCCAACCTCACTTAATAAGTGTCCCTCTTAGGAGCACAGATTTTGGGCTGTAATTCAAGGACTACTTGTAGTTGGAGTGGCTCAGCCCACCCACCCCCTCAGAAGACCCTGACCCAACCCTTTGATAGAGTAGGATGGCGAACCTTTTAGAGGCCGAGTGCCCAAACTGCAACCCAAAACCCACTTATGTATCGTCGGGTGCAGGGTGAGCGTGGCCCATTGGGTGGGCGTGGCTGCGGTGGTCACGGCAGACTGGGTGGGACTAAAAAACTCAATCAATCAATCCCAACTTTGCGAGATCTTTTTTTTTTCCCCACGAGAAGTTGAAATTGACTGAGCAAGCCTTTTTTTTCCCTTTCACACGGCGGCAGAGGCCTAAAGCGAAAAGGTTTTATAAAAACCCAGCTGAAGGCTTAGGACTGGGGTGACGGCGCGGGTGCCCACAGAGAGGGCTCTGCGTGCCGCCTGTGGCACACGTGCCACGGGTTTGCCACCACGGGAGTAGGAGAAGCTTTTTTCCCCAAACCACCCCGATCCCAGCTCGGACCTTCTGGGTTGTGGTGTTGGTGGTCGGCGTGGAGGAAGGCTTGGTGAAGGTGATCTTCACGGGAGACATGTGGGGTGGCAGGGAATTGGCAATGCTTTGCATGATGCTGCTCATCTTAGGGCTGCCTCCTACGGGCACCGTGATGGTCTTGGTGACCGGGGGGATGGCTTTGGGGACCTCTTTCAGGAGCACGGGGGAGGAGCTTGAGGAGTTGGTACGGCGCCTCTTGCGGGGTTTCTCGTCCTCATCCGAGCAACTCACACCTGCAACAAAGAGCAGAGACTTTGGATCCTCGTTCTCTTGATCCGGAGGATCCAAATAAAATCATTTTATACAGCCTTTTACAGATGGAGAGAGAGAGAGAGAGAGAGAGAGAGAGAGAGAGAGAGAGAGAGAGATATTGATTTACAACTGTTCACGGCATGTGCATTTTAGCCCCTTGGAAGTTTTGCAGACCAACACCTCCTACGCCAGATGGCACAACAGAAAGGTTTAATTAACTACAGCAGGGATGTCAAACTGCCGGCCCGCGGGCCGGACACATCACCGGGAAACCACGACTGGCAATGGCGAAAAAGCTCTGATATTGTTGTGATTCAGGGTCAGCCTGTGGGTTCGGCAGTTGGGTCGGACGATTCAGAGGAGGAGGAGGGGGGTGTTGGAGAGCTTGCTGAGGATAGCCCTGAAGCTCCGCAGAGCCATCAGCCAGGCCCCTCCCATCTGGTTACTACGCAGACCCAGCTGTGTGAGCCTGACAGTGTGGATGAAGATGACCCACAGCTGGCCAAGGATGCCCGACGCAGGAGGCAGTCAATCAGGAGTAAACAGAGGAAGGCAATGGGGCACCTCGGAAGGAGGCAGAGAGAAGCCATGCCTTGAACTGTTTAAAAGGGGAATGTGTGGGAGGGCTGGTTTGCTGAAGGCAACCGTTTGAAGAGCTCCTGTTTCAGTGGTTCGTGTTTTGGTTTTGTTCTGTTTGCTCTGTTTTGTGTCAATAAATTTGGCAGGCTTAGTTCCAGCCTCTTGCCTTTGTAAAGGGGTTGTCCCTGCCTTTTCTGCAGGGCCGGTAGTAGGCTGGTACAGAACAGATATGTTGCGCGACGTCACAAGTTTGACATGTCTGAAGCACAGGTAGTCCTTGACTTCCAACCGTTCATTTAGTGACCATTCAAAGTTACAATAGCCACGGGAATCTTACGGTTTCACACTTGACTTGTTGCAGCATCCCCATGGTCACCTGAACAAAATTCGGAGACTCGGCAACCGGCATGTATTTATGATGGTTGCAGTGTCCTAGAGTCATGTGATCACCATCTCTAACCACCATCCCAGCCAGCTACCGACAAGCAAAGTGAATGGGGAAGCCAGATTCGCTTAACAATCAGGTTACTAACTTATCAACTGCAGTGATTCACTTGACAACTGTGGCAAGGAAGGTCGTAAAACAGGGCAAAATTCACTCGACAGCTGGCTCACTTAGCAACAGAAATTTTGGGCTCAATTGTGTTCATAAAGCAAGGACTACCTGTAAAAAAATCTGGACTCAAGTGAAGCACGCGATGGCGTCTTTGAAACCTGAGCCCAACAACTCCCAAAATTTGTATGTACACTTGCTTCAAAAAAATGGCTCACAACTTCCCAGTTGCAATCTGTGACCTAGGCATACCGCATAACACCATATAAGGCGATAAAACGATCTCTTATAATCCCTTTCTCTCCAAGGAATGTAAACACCAATTCCCTTCTTGCTCATGATCCCAGCACTGGAATGCACATTTTAAAGGGTGGAGGGAGCTGAAATAAAATTATAAGCTCACCCCGGGGGGTGTGATGTTCCACTTAGCGACCAAGTTGCCAATCCCAATTGTGGTCGCCCTAACGAGGACTATCTACCCGGCACAATCAAAACGTTCTGTCCTGCCACCTTGAAAATGACCTTTTCCAAGAGGATTAGAAATAGTCTGAACTTCAAAAAAAAGCTGCTTGAATTTGCCATTCCAGACTTGAACTGCTGGACTGGCATTGAAGCATCCAGCTTTGAGGCCATCACCAACAAGTTCTGATCATCTATCTCTTAAGCTCTTTCAAGTCCAGCTCTTCCATTTCAACAGAAAACACACTTACTTTTAACGTAAACAGCACTTCCACTTGGGAGAACGACAACGTTGGAGGCTGGGCTGGCAGGTCTGGGGGACTTAACTGTCGCAATGCTGCCGCTTGGGACCGGGGTGGACGTCGGCGTAGAGGTGGTAGTTGTGTAGGAGTAACAAACCACTACTGGAGAGGAAGTCAAGAAACACGTTTCAGATGGTTTTCAAAATAAGCTCTGCTTCCTTGAATCGTGCTTGGGCCCCCCAGAGTCACACACAAGAGCATCCCTTGCCCTCAAAATCCCTATTTAAGGCTTGTTTGTGAAAACCCATCTCCCTTTTTGTCCCAAAGGCGCTACTGCAAGAGGCAACCGGACTTTCTTGGGTTTTTCCTTGAAGACGTTTCATTCTGATCCAAGAAGCTTCTTCGGCTCTGAATGTGGGGAATGGAAGGATTTATACGCCTTGCAGAAAAACTGGTCATTTGCATCCTTTTAGAGGGTCGTGGAGGCCACTTGGAGGTTTGTCCGTGTCCTCAGGGTCACCTGAGTAGGTATGCAAATGAGCATGGAGCCTTGTGGGAGCTGGTGAAAGGACCGTGTTGTACACTATCTTCAGTTTACAACACATTTTTTCCAGCAGTCCCAAGAAGGCTCCACTCAGGTGACCCTGAGGACACGGACAAACCTCCAGGTGGCCTCCACGACCCTCTAAAACAGGGGTTCTCAACCTTGACAACTTTAAGACTTGTGGACTTCAACTCCCAGAATTCCTCAGTCAGATTTGCTGGCTGAGGAATTTTGGGAATTGAAGTCCACAAGTCTTAAAGTTGCCAAGGTTGAGAACCCCTGCTCTAAAAGGATGCAAATGACCAGTTTGTCTGCAACGAATATAAATCCTTCCATTCCCCACATTCAGAGCTGAAGAAGCTTCTTGGATGAGAAACCCAAAGGTCTTCAAAGAAAAACAAAAGTCCAGTTGCCTCGTGAAAAACCTTATTTGGCTCACCCAAGAAGCTTCTTCAGTTCTGGCTAAATGATGGAGGAGAGTCAGAGCTGAAGAAGCTTCTCGGATGAGAAGCGATAGGCCAGACATGTCAAACACAAGGCCTGGGGGCCGGATCCGGTCCGCGAAGTGGTTTCATGCGGCCCGCAAAGCCATCCTGGAAACAGTGAGGGAATGGCCCCCACTGCCTTGGCCCAGAGACCCTCCTTCTGCCAGAGACCCTCAGACCTGTCCCACTCCTGCCCGGGCGCCCATAGGCACCCTTGATGCCAACGATGTAGAGGTGGCCACGCCCACCCAGTAGGCCATACGCACTCTAGCCACGTCCACCCAGTGGGCCACGCTCACCCTGGCCACACCCACCCGGTCCCTTGAGGGCAACCGCAGTGCTGATGCGGCCCTCAATGAAATTGAGTTTGACACCCCTGCAATAGGCCTTCGGGAACAAACAAAAGAAGGTCCCGTTGTCTCCTGAAAAAGCACCTATGGGATGGATCGTGGTCTGGATGACGGGGAATCTCCGTAGACGTATCTCCCTTCTTCCCAAGTCCCATGCTGTAGAAAACACAGAAACGCCACCTACCCTCACCTTCTTTGCTTCCTGTCTCTGCAGGGGAAGGCAAAGAGGCGTTGTGCTGGAGAGCTGCGTTGGCCACCGCGTTGGCTGTGACAGTGAAGGCTGTTTGAGGAACCAACCGGGGCATGAGAGGAACCAGCCGACGGCCTTCGATGGACCACTCGGAAGAGCTGTTAGGCCCGGACATGCTGAAGGGAAACCGGCAAGTTTAGAAACAGCCTGTTCACTTCCCACTTGAATTACTTCAAAAGTTTTCCCTAATCACAGCTTGCCTCCAGAAGTTGTGGGTGCTCCCAACACTGGAGGTTTTTAAACAGAGAATGGGCAACCATTTGTCTGAAATGGTCTAGGGCAGGGGTCTTCAAACTTGGCCCTTTCATGACTCGTGGACTTCAATTGCCAGAATTCCTCAGCCGGACATGCCAGCTAAGGAATTCTGGGGAGTTGACATCCACAAGTCATAAAAGGGCCACGTTTGAACACCCCTGGTATAGGGTCTCCTGCTTGGGTAGGGGGTTGGACTAGAAGACCTCCAAGGTCCCTTCCAGCTCCATTCTGGTTGTTTGATCGTATCAAATCCATATATTGGAACTTTTGTTTGAGGCTAAAACATACGAAGAACGGTTGCAGAAATTGGGTATGTCCCGTTTAAAGAAAAGAGGGACTAAGGGGTGACATGATAGCAGAGTTCCAGTATCTCAGGGGCTGCCCCAAAAAGAGGGAGTCCAGCTATTCTCCAAAGCGCCTGAAGGCAGGACAAGAAGCCACGGATGGAAACTAACCAACGAGAGAAGCAACCTAGAGCTAAGGAGAAACTTCCTGACAGTCAGAACAATTAACCAGTGGAACTTCTTGCCTCCAGAAGCTGTAAATGCTCCAACACTGGAAGTCCTAAAGGAGAGACTGGACAGCCATTTGTCTGAAATGGTACAGGGTTTCCTGCCTGAACAGGGGGTTGGACTAGATAACCTTCAAGGGCCCTTCCAACTTTATTATTATTAAATTTAATAAAGGAGGAAATTATTAGTGTCAACCACGTACTGGGCCCGGGGCCCTTAAAGGCAAAAGAGACGCTTGGAAATGTTGCTCATGCGAGATTTGGTTATAAAATGTTCATAAGGCGCCCATCTTACTTATGTGCAATCGTTGTCAAGCGTTCATCGTTGACCGCCCTCCGAACCTCTGCCCGGTGTCTTTCCGTTGAAATGCTGTCGAAAGACACGGATCAGATTGAACTTCAGATTTGCAAAGCGGAACAGACACTGAACAGAAGCAAGACTAAAATCAGGGATAGGCAACCTCAGCTCTTTTATGACTCATGGACTTCAACTCCCAGAATTCCTGAGCCAACACAGGGGAACTATGGCCCCTTCACTTAACGGCGGCAGGTGCGGCAGTTCCCGGGGCTGTCGTTAAGTGAACCCAAGCTGGTTGCTGTGTCCCATGGTCACATGACTGATATTTGCAATCTCTTGTAGCATTTTTTTTTTGGGGGGGGGGGTGGTGTTGGAAATCGGCAGCAAAGGTTGCAAACGGCGGTCATGTGACCTTGTTGTAATTGCCAGCCGGTTGCCAAGTGCCCAAATTACAATCATGCTGTGATGGCTGAAGCCACAAGAACCTGTTGTAAGAAGTTTCAAAATTAGTTTAATTTTTTGGGGGGGAGGGGGGGGGGTGGGGGGGTTTACCAATTAACAGGGAAGAGAGATGGAGTCGATCTGATTGATAAGAGAATAGGATTTTGTATTTGGAATATTTGTTAAGACAGAAGGGTTTATCGTAGTAATTTAGTAAGCATAGGTGGGAAAATTTGCATCCATCTGTAGACCCCGTCGAGCAAGAGGGGCAATCTGTTAGATATGAGTTTTATATTTATCGAACATTCAACCAGGGTGGAGGTTTGTTTAAATTGCACATCTGTTATATATACTCTCCCCCCCCCCTGCTTTTTTTTTAAAATCCAGTGCTGCTCATTTTGTTGATTCGCATTTGTATTTTACCTTTTGAAATGAATACCAAATTTCAAATATTTTTTTTTTAAAAAAAGGACCTGTTGAACATTGGTCTCCCACTGTAAATTCGAACGGTTCAGTGAACAAGTAGACTTTCAAATGAATCTTGCAGTTATTAAAGTAGCTTCCCCCCCCTCCCCCCAGCCTTGACTTTCTTTGGTTGCAAATGGGAATCACACGGCCCTCAGATGTCGCAACCCTTGTAAATGCAGGCTGGTTGCCAAGCGCTCGGATTTTGAACACGCAACTCCTAGAAATGTTGGGACGATTGTTGATCGTGAGGACCGGTAGTGAAGTGGCTTGTTCCAGTACTGCTGTAACTTCGGTCCTTAAATGAATGGATGTTAAGTCGAGGATTACCTGTAATCCTCTAGACCAGGGGTCTTCAAACGTGGCCCGTTTGTGACTTGTGGACTTCCAACTCCCAGAATTCCTCAGGCCGGAGGAATTCTGGGAGTTGAAGTCCACAAGTCACAAACGGCCCACGTTTGAAGAGCTCTAAAGGTAGAATTTTCTTCGGATGAGGGAAGAAAACCACCCACTTCCTGCATTTTTATATTTATTTTTTTTGCATCTATCCCTGAATCAGCCTTCCTTAGCACAGAGAAAGCCACCCGATTCAGGATAACCTGGATTTACCTCAGCACTCTGGAAAGTTCTCCCAGAAGGTCCCGCTTCTCCTTCGTCAGATCTCCCTGGGCCCGCAAGGCACTGATCACGCCAGCGTAGGCTTCCAGTTCTATGCAGCGCAAAAAAGGAGGAAAGAGAGGTTGAGATTCGAAGGAAGTCCCAGGAAACAAGAAGGCAGGGGTCTTCAAACTTGGCCCTTTTGTGACTGGTGGACTTCGACTCCCAGAATTCCTGAGCCAGCATGGGGAAACTATGGCCCCTTCATCACTTGTGGACTTCAACTCCCAGAATTCCTGAGCCAGCGTGGGGGAACTATGGCCCCTTCATGACTCGTAGACTTCAACTCCCAGAATTCCTGAGCCAGCATGGGTAAACTATGGCCCCTTCATGACTCGTAGACTTCAACTCCCAGAATTCCTGAGACAGCATGGGTAAACTATGGCCCCTTCATGACTCGTAGACTTCAACTCCCAGAATTCCTGAGACAGCATGGGGTATACTACGGCCCCTTCGCGACTCGTGGACTTCAACTCCCAGAATTCCTGAGCCAGCATCGGGTAAACTATGGCAGACATGTCAAACTCAAGGCCCGGGGGCCGGATCCGGCCCGCGAAGTGGTTTCATGCGGCCCGCGAAGCCATCCTGGAAACAGGGAGGGAACGGCCCCCACTGCCTTGGCCCTGGCCCAGAGACCCTCCTCCTGCCAGAGACCCTCAGATCTGTCCCACTCCTGCCCAGGCCCCCATAGGCACCCTTGATGGGAACATTGTAGAGCTGGCTACCACCACCCAGTAGGCCATAAGCACTCTAGCCACGCCCACCCAGTAGGCCACGCCCACCCTGGCCATACCCACCCGGCCCCCTGAGGGCAACCGCAATGCTGATGTGGCCCTCAATGAAATTGAGTTTGACACCCCTGAACTATGGTCCCTTCATGACTTGTGGACTTCAACTCCCAGAATTCCTCAGCCAGCATGGGGTAAACTATGGCCCCTTCGCGACTCGTGGACTTCAACTCCCAGAATTCATGAGCCAGCATGGGGTAAACTATGGCCCCTTCATGACTCGTAGACTTCAACTCCCAGAATTCCTGAGCCAGCATGGGGTAAACTATGGCCCCTTCATGACTCGTGGACTTCAACTCCCAGAATTCCTGAGCCAGCATGGGGAAACTATGGTCCCTTCATGACTTGTGGACTTCAACTACCAGAATTCCTCAGTGATTAGAATGCAGTAGTGGAGGCTAATTCTGCCCACTGCCAGCAGTTTGATCCTGTCCGGCTCAAGGTGGACTCAGCCTTCCGTCCTTCCGAGGCTGTTAAAATGAGGACTCAGATCGTTGGGGGCAAGTTTGCTGACTCGGTAAACCACTTAGGGAGGGCTGTAAAGCACTGTGAAGCGGCATATAAGTCTAAGATCTGTTGCTATATTTTATAGTGCTTTGCAATAGGGGTCCCCAATCTTTCTGGTTCCAGGGAGGGAGGGAGGGAGGGAGGGAGGGAGAGAGGGAAGGAAGGAAGGAAGGAGTATTGCAAGCTAACTCGCTGCCCACAGCCAGGAGTTTGATCCTGGCCAGCTCAAGTTTGACTCAGCCTTCCATCCTTCCGAGGTTGGTAAAATGAGGATCCAGATTGTTGGGGGGGGGGCAAATATTTCTGACTCTGTAAAACTGCTGAGTGGGCTGCAAACCACAGCGAAGCGGTGTGTAAGTCTGAGTGCCATTGCTACTCCTTCCTTCTTTCCTTCCTTCCTTCCTTCCTTCCTTCCTTCCTTCCTTCCTTCCTTCCTTCCTTCCTTCCTTCTTCCCTCCCTCCCTCCCTCCCTTTTTGCGGCACAGGGATTAGAATGCAGGCTAACTGGCTGCCCGCAGCCAGCAGTTCGATCCCGACCAGGCTCAAGGTGGACTCAGCCTTCCATCCTTCCGAGTTTGGTTAAAATGAAGAGCCAGATTGTTTGGGGGGGGGGGCGGAGGGGGGAAATATCGCCGACTCCGTAAAAAACTGCTCAGAGAGGGCCGTAAGCCGCTGTGAAGCGGTATGTAAGCCGAACCTGTCAGTCAAAGAACTCCGATTGTCGGGAGCCAGAAGAGCCTTCGCTGCCTTCGGAAAAATCTTACCCTCCGGGGTAAAGATCCTCCCTCAGCCTCCTCTCCCTCCGTAAGAGCCTAACGACCTGGCTTGGCAAATTGGTCTGGGGACCAGCGGGAGACTGACTTCGACTCTGGAAGGGGCTGTTTGATTGACAGCAGACTCCCCCTCCCCTCTGCCCGAAAGCCTTTCCATGCATTTTAACAACACCTGGCCTTTTTCAAGCTTTCATCTATTATTATTATTTTTTGACGCTTCCGAGACTTTATTGTACACCGCCCGGTGTGCGAAGAAGACGGGCGGTTCTTCAATAGGATAAAACAAATAAATCCCACTTAGAATGGCATAAACCTCCCTGGAATCAGAGACGAATCATTTGATACCCCCCCCCCCC
>JAKJMR010000849.1:0-20663 GCA_024449315.1 Daboia siamensis
CCTGCTCAGGCAGAAATTTCTTTCATTAGTTTACTATTTATTTTCACACAGGGAGAAAAAAAAGATGTCCATGTATATTCAATCATGAAAAAAATATTTTCTCTTATTTATAAACTATAAGAGATTGGAGGGGAGTGTAATTATATTTGTGTAATTTCATCAAATATCACTATATTATGTGAGTGTTTGGCTAACACCCAAGTGTCACATTGTGTGAAGATATACAGTATGAGTATAAATAGAAAGCTTTCTCTCTCTCTCTCTCTCTCTCTCTCTCTCTCTTTCTCTCTTCTCTCTCTCTCTCTCTCTCTCTGTGTGTGTGTGTGTGTGTGTGTGTGTGTTTAAAATTTGTAGCCAATTTTTTTCAGAGACACAAAAAAGGTTGCACCTCAATGCTATACATGTTCTTTACAAAAACACAGCATGATTTCAAATACTCGAGCAGAGGACAAGGAGCTATCCCTCTAATTGTTGCAAAGTTAATTTTTTATAAAAGCAAAAAGCAGTCCTAGGGAATAAATCATACATGGGGAAATTGCCCCACCCACAAGGTGCTCAGAGAGTATTTAGGCATCTCTTAGAGTACAACTTCAAAGAAAAATGGTTTCATAAATTAGAAAAATAAATAAATAAAAATGACTGGACCTTCTGTCAAGAAATTTGAAATATTGGACATTTTAAGCTGCTATGAACTGATTATTCACCTGCTATTTGCCATTATTATCTTGAGGTTTTGCTGTGTACTTACTTAAGTACTTTACTTAAACAAAAGAGCAGAAAATATTAACTTTTCTTAAAAAAAAAGATCCTGAAATGACTACTTGAGGTTATAGTTCTATATCTGCTATTGATGAATACGTGAACTATTTATATTGTTCAGTTTGTTTGACAAACATCACAACAAACCTAAAGTATGCCTAGGGGGGAAAAGACTGCATACAGTTTAAATAAAGTTTAATTATTAATTATTTTTCAGCAAAATGGCTCTAAAATCTTGATGTCCTGTTAGCAGCAGTAAGTGAAATTTTGTCTCTACTGTCTCTTGTGTAGATTTTCATACAGCACCTCTTTTACATTTGACAGCATGCAGCCACCTCTACATGGGGCAATTTAGAAAGAAGCTAAAATCCACCCCCTCAAAAGTCAAACTTGAGTCAATTTGTATGAAAGGAAGAGCAACTTTCAGTTGTAGTTTCTTCATTTCTTAAAACCCATAATGTGTCCCAAGAGGAGGAGGACGAGGAGGATGAGGAGGATGAAGAGGAGATGGTGGTGGTAGTCTAGGGCAACTCACTATGGGCAATTTGTCATGGTCATCTCACCACAGGACAACTCGTGGCCAACTCACCATGGGACAATTCCACATGAGTAACTCAATGCAATAAATGTTATTTGCCACTGTTTCTTTGACATTATTTTCATTTTTGTCCATTTCCACAAAAATGTTGAAGAAATAGTGGCAGATAGCATTTATCACTTGGTTATCCTGCTTGGAATTTTTCTTTGTCAACTTGTCTGCAGTGAGTTGGTCACAGTAAGTTGTCATGTGGTGAGCTGGCTGGGCAAGATGGAAAGAAGGAGAAGGAGGAGGAGGAGGAAGAGGAGAAGAAGAAGGAGGAGAAGGAGAAGACTATCTAGGAAGCTGAATTAGCAGTTCTTCCTTGCTGCAAAATATCTGAAGAAATTCCAGTCAGAGGAATGGGAAAAACAACCTTTTTCCTATGGCTTTGATTGTTGCACCTTGAATGGTCTACTTTAGTGTCAAAGAAGATAATGTGGGAAATGAAAATTCATCTGTGCAAATATCTGGAAAAAAACAACAACAAAGAAAAGGCATGGGAACTAATGAAGAGGAAACAATCACTAAAAAAAAATGCAGGCAGTGGTAGATCCATCTATACAGGAACCAGCTAGGGAGGCTCAACCAGGGAAGGGTACAAAGGAGTGGCATGACCAGTCAGGTCTTGCATTGGCCATACTCTGGACTAAGCAACAGCCTGGCTTTGTTGCCAATCCACTGTTCCCTGGACTTGAATCTCTGTAGCTACCTCAAGAAATAGATTACAATAGATTACAAAGCAATTTGGAATTGTTCTTAGCATTCATTGAAAGAGTAGCTAAGTCTAGCTAATGCTAGAACCCAGCTCATGCATATGGGAAAACTTTTCTTTCTGCTTCCTCTGCTTATTTCTTTTAAAAAGATTTCCCTGCTTCTGTTAGCAAGAGGAAGAATTTTATCCAAGCTTGATCCTATGATTAAGCACAGCAGTTCTGCTGCTAATACTTATAAGAGAAGAACAATTAATTGGGGCCAAATTGCTGGAAACAGCTACACAGCCTGATGCCTCATTCTGAGGACTCCTTAGAAGGAGGGTTCAGCATGGGTATGGCACTGAAATCAGTGTTTCTCTCCATATTTCTTAGGGATTCCAGAAGGCTTGGTGTTGGAATAATAGTGATAGGATGAACAGGTATGAACAGCAGCAGAATATTCAAACTTCAGTGAGCGGTCTTTTTCTGAGTTTATCTGTGCCAGTGACAGGATTGGTGTGGATAACATGCCAGTTGACTCTTTTAAAGCTCAACATGCTTTCCTAGCTAAAGTTCCTCACCTTTTCTTCCATCTACAATGCTAAACATAATTGTCTCACATCAGCTAATGGGATGATAGCAATAGTAGTGCATCCAATAAGGATCCCCAGAATTGTATCACGGAAGAACAGACTATGCTAACCTACCACTTTCTAGTTTGTCACTGATTTTCAGCCGTATTTAAGAAATCATTGGACCTTCTGCAACATCATAGTCCTGTACAGTTTCAGTGAGTCTTCAGAAGTCATATGTGTAGGACTTCAGTAGTATGTAGCCATATTTCATGGACTGCATTACACTGACACAGTTTGTATGCTAATATACCTTATATTAATATTATTAATGGTCTGCTACATACATGCAACGTAGTTGCATAGTTACATTTTAAAAATACATTTTAAAATATTATTAAATGTATATGCTGCCCAACTCCAAGGAAGTCTGGGCTGTTAAATTTTCTTTAAATACTTAGGTATCTGCAATAAGAAATATAAAAGGAAAAAGGATTGATTTAAAGAATAAAGAACCAAAATGTTTTTTGCCTCCAAAAATGCAAGTCTCTTTAAAGCTGCTGTTTTTTAGTCTTTCTCTTCCAAATTTCTCTCCCTTTTCATTTGAGTTGGGTTTAGTACAGTGATGGGATGCAGCCAGTTTGTAGCACTTCAGCAGAACCAGTAGCTAATTTTTTGTTGCCCAGGCCTAGAATGGACTTTTGGAAGTGGCATCTAGACAGAGAACCGGTTGTTCACATATTCGAATCCCACCACTGGTTCAGTATGATGGCTATTACTACAAATAAAGGGATTAGCAGCTATGGATAAAATATTAAGTTCTTTGGGGCTGCTGATGCAAAGGAGAGAGAGAAAAACCAAGTGTTGTCTCATGCCCCATCATCTCCATTGGTTAGAAAAAAGTGCCTGGTCATCATTAGTCCAAGAAGTCTTAAGTCTGTTGCTGCTGGGGAAAAAAAAATACATTCTACTTTTGCAGCCCAGAGTGGATCTGGACCTTTCCAAAGAGACCATTGTTAACTTTCAATGTTTTCTTCCTCCTCTGATGAATTCATGGCCATGAAAATAATTTCATCTCTTTGATGCACATACAAAACTGGGTTGCAGTATGAGTTTTAATGCCAAGCAAATAATGACTGTTTCTTCTTCTTTTTGCATGAAAGCATTCATTGGCAGACAGGTACAAAGCTTTAATAGCAAGTAAAAGAAATGTACTATATAAACACCAGTAGAATGCACATTTTAAAAAGCCTACTTTGAATTGCAGAGACATATTTGTCAACTGGTGAGAGATGTTTGGGTGGGGGATAGATGGGAAAAACATAAACAGAAGAACAGCCAGTTTTTCAGGTACTGTAATGATGACCAGGGATTTCTGCTGCAGTTCCATAAGTGCATTTATTCCATCAAGGCACTTCTAAAATCCTCATTACTGGAATATCTGAGAAACTCACAAACATTAGGAAGTGTATATCTACACAAAATAGTAGGGAAGTACATTACCTTGATTTTACAAAAGGGACTCTGGGGCACAGATAGATTAAACACATTCTCCGTTGTACACACAGACAGCAGGCAACAGAGCTATGGTGTGAACTACAATTTCTGGTCTCTTGACCCAATAGCTTAATTTCAGCAAGTAGCATTTTTAGGTTTAGTTGCTTGAAATAATATAAAAGGGTAGGAAATCCATCCTAATGAAGACTATCTGCAGGCCATTATACATATTTGCAAACACCTACTGTAAAGGGTCAAAATACCAGTGCAAAGAAACTGAAAACAAGAAAATTTGAAGTATAAAAAAAAATTACAGAAATTAAGGGAAATTTTTATACAAGATTGTCATAATAAAAGAAAAAAACCAAGCATCTCCTGGAGAAAGAAGGTGTTCAGATGAATGTATAGAAGATAGAACAGAATAGAGCTGGAAGAGATCTTGGGGGTCTTCTAGTCCAGGGCCCTGCTCAAGCAGGAGAACCTGTACCATCTCAGACAAGTGACAGGCCAGCCTCTTCTTAAAAACCTCCTGCGCCCACAATTTTTGAAGGCAAGCTGTTCCACTGGTTAATTGTCCTCACTGTTTAGGAAGTGTTTCCTTAATTCCATGTTCCTTCTCTCTTTGATTAGTTTCCAACCATTGTTTCTTGTCCTATCCTCCCCTGCTTGGGAGAATAATTTGAGCTCCCCCTTCTTTGTGACAGCCCCTGAAATATTGGAACACTGCTATCATCTCACCCCTGTTTCTTCTTTTCTTTAGACTAGCCAAACTCAAGTCCTGCAGCTGTTCTTCGTATGTTTTAGTCTCCAGACCTTGGATCAGCTTAGTTGCTCTTCTCTGAACTTTTTCCTTAAGTTTCAACATTTTTTTTTTGTAGCATGGTGACCAAAACTGGTTGCAGTATTCTAGGTGTGGTCTTATTAAGGTTTTATAAAACAGTTCTAATACTTCACGTGATCTTGATTCTATGCCTCTGTTTATACAACCCAGCTTTTTTGGCTGCTGCTGCACACTGCCGTCTCATATTCAAGTGATTTGCCACTTGGACTCCAAGATCCCTCTCACCGTTACTGTTTTTGAGCCAGTTCTTGCCTAATCTGCACTTATATCTTTGATTTTTTCCTGCCTAAATGTAAAACTTTGCTTTTTTCCACATTAAAACTCATTTTGTTGGATAGGGCCCATTGTTCAAGTTTGTCAAGATCTTTTTGGATCCTCAGTTTGTCTTCTGGGGTTTTGGCTATTCCTGCCAGTTTAGTGTCATCTGCAAATGTGATGAGTTCCCCTTCTATTCCCTCATCTAATTCATTTATTAATATAGATAATAAATATAAATCTGTAAAAAAAGATTCTGGAATCATTTTTAACTTTGAAAATTGATGGGAATTATAAGGGTTGTCAGTGTGTTTTGGAGTGCAATTCAAGGTGCCCTTTATTACTTACAATGTCCTCCATGAGCCTAAACAGATTTCAGTTGTCCAGTCTAAGCAAACAGAAAATGCCTCGTGAAAGCCTGCTCCTATTATGAAATGAGATAGGAGAGATCACAAAAAAAGATAATCTCTGTGACAGTTCCCTGCCTTGGGAACAACCTTTTCCCCCAATCCCTTGGCTATTTTGGAAGGCCTTTGGGCCTCATTAATTTGCTGGACAAGGTTGTTTTTATGTAAAATTATTACATTTAAGATGTTGTTTGGATTAATATTTTGCATTAATGTTTATATTTTGCTTCACTTGTATACAATTTAGACTAAAGAAATACATAAACCTTATAAACAGAAAATGCTTACATTCTCCTGAATGAAGTGGCCTAAATGTACTTTTAAATAAATGAACAAGCAAATATAGTGAGCCAGTTTGAGTCATTGGTTAAGGCACAAGGCTTAGAAACCAGGAGACTGTGAGTTCTAGTCCTGTCTTAGTCACAAAAGCTGGCTGGATGATCTTGGGCCAGTCACTTTCTCTCAGCCCAAACCACCTCACAAAGTTGTTATTGTGGGGAAAATATGAGGACTATTAGGTATGTTCACTGCCTTGAGCTATTTATAGAAATAATAAAGAAGAGATTAAAATAATCTAAAGAAATATGGCTGTGAAATTTGAACCATCAGAAAGACTGAAGGAAAAATCCTGATGCCTTTGCATTATGGTGCTGGAGAGCTTGTCGATCAGAAGGTCAGCAGTTTGGCGGATCGAATCCCGAGTGCCGCGTAACAGAGTGAGCATCTGTTACTCGTCCCAGCTTCTGCCAACCTAGCAGTTCGAAAGCACATAAAAATGCAAGTAGAAAAATAGGGACCACTACGGTGGGAAGGTAACAGCGTTCCGTGCACCTTTGGTGTCTAGTCATGCCGGCCACATGACCACAGAGACGTCTTTGGACAAGCGCTGGCTTTGAAACGGAGATGAACACCGGCCCCTAGAGTTGGAAATGACTAGCACGCATGTGCGGGGGAATCTTTACCTTTACCTTTTAATATTTTTTTGCTCTATAGCTTTTTGACAGGAACCCTTTGGTGCCTATCAAGATCTCAGTGGCCTCCAGCTACTAGGTCTCATGGCTTTCAGTTAGACATTCTTACCGCATTATAACTGCCACCAAGAAAAGGCATAAATATAAGAGATGCTGTTCAGAATGTAATGACACAATGGCAATACCAAAAGAAATGGATTTAAGATGAAAGGAAAGGGCAGAAAATTCTGCCATAATGAACTGAGAACCATCTGGAGTGTTGGTTTTATTTCTGATACGTGATATTAATATGATTTATAATATGAGGGTTGCTGTAAGGTCTTTCTTGAGTCATAAGCAAGAAATAGTTCAGGGGTCTTCAAACTTGGCCCTTTTATGACTTGTGGACTTCAACTCCCAGAATTCCTCAGCCAGGCACGCCATAAAAGGGCCAAGTTTGAAGACCCCTGACATAGTCATTTATATAAAGGAAGAAAAAAGAATTTTGAAAAATTAAAATCCATTGACATTCATCCATCCCATTCATTGTTTGATTATATTTCCAGTTCATAATGAGGATTTCTGCAAATGACATAGATTCCGAACCAGTGTATTTGACATCAGAGTACCCTGAGACTCTTCAGATATCTCCTGCTGAAGGCTGCTAGCCCATAATGGGTATTTTAGAAATTTGTTCAGTCTATATTTCCTAAGGAGACTGATCTAATTTAAATTTC
Source organism: Daboia siamensis (assembly GCA_024449315.1). Classification (NCBI taxonomy): domain Eukaryota; kingdom Metazoa; phylum Chordata; class Lepidosauria; order Squamata; family Viperidae; genus Daboia; species Daboia siamensis. The sequence goes on from JAKJMR010000849.1 coordinate 7,291, forward strand.
CAGGATGAAAATGTGAAGTGCAATTTTAATTTAATTTAAATTTAATTTATAACTGCCCAACCCTAGTGGAATGCAGTTATTCTTTAACTTCAGTGCTTCTCCAAGTTTCATTTCAAAAGAATACATATGAAAACTATTGCAAAAATTCATATGGAAATATACATTATGTTTGTGCATGAAAAAAATATTTATGGAAAACAAAACATGATGATATTATTTTCATACATTGCTTTAAAATACATAGATTGCATGATTTTTTGCCCTTCTTTCCACTAGGGTGAAAACACCCGGTGATCAACCCTTTGCATCCACATGCACTATTAATATATGGACAACACACTGTCATGATTTCATCATTGTTGCTGAATAATTTACCATTCAATTAAGGTCTGTTCATAAATAGATTCTCAGCTAATGAGTCTAAATGTAAAGGTTGCCTAATCAGGGTTGTTATTTACACATTACTAATGTGTGTGTGTGTGTGGGGGGGGAACCTAACAACATTGATAATAAAAAATAAGACCAAATAGGACTTAGATTTTCACAATATACAGATATTCCTTGTTTAGTGACTGCCTTGTTTAGTGAACATTCGCAGTTACGATAGTAATTAAAAAGCAACTTTGAAACCAGTCCTTGCATTGACAACCTTTGCAAGTCTGCAAAGCAAAGGAAAGCTGAAGTAAGATCATAAGCACAGTTGCGGTTTTACTAAGCAACTGCTTCACTTAATGACCAAGTTGCCAGTCCCAATTGTGGTCACTAAATGAAAATTACCTGTACATACAATAGTAGCTAAAATTTTGGAAACCTTTTGAGAAAAGTGTATTTTTGAGGGTTGATGGCTAATAACACCATTTTTTTTGGAGTAGTACCATAAAATTATATATCAATGGAAAGATAATTTAATCAAGACTGTAATGCAACAAAGTTTGTTCAATTATCTGTATCTATGAAAAGGTATAGCCAAATAACCAGAAAAAGGAAGCACAACTTGCTTAGGTTGATACCAGGTAGCTTTCCTTCATCTGATTGTAGCCACTGAGTATGAGTGTTTAGAGAGGCAATCAGGTGTCATGTTGTTTTAGCAATGAACCAATCAGATCACAGTAGGATTCAGTTTTTGATGTCATGTATTAAAGCTGAGAGGAGGACATTTGTCAGTGTGTTATATGATCGCTATCAAGTTGGTTGGGGCTTTTTGTGTTTTTTCATTTAGTGAGCTTGTAAAACATAATAAAATTAAAGTAATGGTGCAAAGAGTTGACTGGTTGCCCAGAAAGTAATGTAAAATAGTATTATTAAGTGAAGAAGGCTACAGTTATAAAGAAATTAGAAGAAAAATTGGTGGAAACTTAACCAAGGGTGGCATTTCTACTGTACACTTTCCCCAAAAGGTTCCCACAATTTTGGCCGCTTCTGTAGTGCTATTTAAATCAAAATACACCTCACCCTTGTAAGATCACTGGCCCTTACTTAAATTTGAGATACCATTAAAAGTCTAATCAGGCAACTCAAATGGAGGCTTCTTGAGGAAGCAGTGCTTTAATTGATCAAGTAAAACAGCTGGGTGGAAAACAATCTAGAAGGCTGGCAGTGTTAAGTTCAGAAGTGCCACACCTTAGAAAGTTAGTAGCTGGCTGAGGAATTCTGGGAGTTGAAGTCCACAAGTCATAAAAGGGCCAAGTTTGAAGACTCCTTCATTATAAGGAAGACATCAATCATTCCTGTATACTCCCTTATTCCCTCCTTCAGTAATCCCATACATGTACATGTTTTCCAGGCTTGCATGAAATTTGTCCCCAATGCAAATGCTGATTACAGAAGCGAGATAGCAATAGTTAGGCTAAATTTTGTTGTTGTTGGTGGTGGTGGTGTTCCAGTTACAGAACCCTTCACCGTCATTGTGGATGCTGATCATGTATGCCTGTCCAGATGCTCATTCTTGATGGACAACCCCAAAGCTTCTTCTGCTTGTTCTCAGCTTCTCCCATTTAGGCTAAGCCTGTACTACCCTGTTCTTCCAACTGAAAACCTCCCCAAACAGACCACTGTACTAGTGACATGGCCGCTTTGCTCCCAACAGTGGCACAGACATAGCAGTAGCACTATTCTTTCCCTTTATTGTTTGCCTTCCTTTTTGTTCATTAAATAGTTGCATTACCCCAGTGCGGCCTCAACCAGTGAGTGCTACGCAATACAAAGGCAGACTCCCTGAGAGCCTCCTGTAATACAAATATTTATAACACTCAGACACCAGAAGAGGATTTTCAGTGCTGACTGAGATCATGACATGCCAAAACCTGGGCAAATGACTATAATTAAGACTTGAGGAATCGTGTTCTGCTTTTTATAAACAACCCAGCGTGTGATGGCAGCTCTTGTATGTCTGCAATGTGAGGAAAAACAGAGTGGGAAGGGGGGGAAACTGTTTGTCTAGGCAGGGAGGTTAAACCTTCAGAATTTGGAAACACAAGGCCTAAAGATTATGGAATATGAGCAACAGATTCAACAAAGGACTTACATCAGAGCAAAGAAAAAGAACCTTTGGAGGTAAATGGTGAAACCTCCCATTACTTCTGACTGAGATCTAGAATTGCTGCACCTGTGACACTTCCTTTGATTACACCTATGTGTAATGTTATTCTCAGCTTCTGAATCTTTTTTCAACCATATCTGTTATGTATTGGTATGCACAGTTGTTCAAAGCCTGATGCTTCCAGCAACAGATTGTTTTTCCCATCTTGTTTCGCATTACTGAAAACATGGAGGGGAAAAAAATGACATACAATTAACAATTATTTTTAATAACAGTTATTTAGTTACAACTCTGCAGGTCAGACTATCAAAAAAGAAAAAAAATGAGTTTTGGATTTAAGCCTAGAGGTGGGGACTCTACATGCTATGGCTGTGCTGCCCTAGCTATTGGTAGGTTCCATGAGCAGTAAGCTACAACAGCTTATAAGAATTGCTGTCAGGATAACATGATAAGGTGCTCCATATCAGCATCCATTGAGAATGGGGAAAAAAATGATTAAGAATAAAAATTATTTTGTCTATTTTCTTCCTTTCCCACAAAGTATGATGTTTTGGGCTTAAATAAAATTCCTTGAAGATAAGAGCAGTCCAACACCAGAACAGAAACACAAGAAAATATTCAAAGATGCTGTAGGCTGATACTTAAAAGAGTGATATGTTTCCAGCTACAAAGTAAGTCTCCCAAGGCAGAGATCTCCAACCGTGGCAACTTTAGGACTTGTGGAGTTCAACTCCCAAAATTCCTCAGGCTGAGGAATTCTGGGAGTTGAAGTCCACAAGTCCTAAAGCTACTAAGATTGGAGACCTCTGTCCCAAGGTATTTATGTCGTTCCTTTACTTCTCTGGTAGGGAACCTTCTTTTTCTTCTCTTGAAATAGACAGAGAGAAACATATGAAACCTTTAAGAGTAAAAGTATTTGTCCCTAGCACTTCGGGATATTCCTTCTTTTGGTTTGAGGCCTTATACCTGATCATGTCAACCAACAGGCCTCTTTTCCTTTCAGTCTGTGAAGCAAGCCAAGGAATTCAGAAGTGGCAGTCAGCAGATCCAACAGATGGAACCTAATTGCTGGGGTAGATGCAATGGACTCAGAACTGATATTAACCATGCCAGATTGGAAAGCAGCATCTTCTGCTTCCCGGTAGGTCAGAGTTGAGACTTATTGAGAGGTAGAGATTTATAGGCTTGTGTTTATTTTGAGTTAAATCGAAGTCTTTCCTTTTATATACAGTTAGAGTACTAGACCTCAACTGTAATGAATCAAAATAAGGAAATGTTTAGGATAATCTAAGATGGCCTTACCTTGCTTTTTGTTTTTGTTTTAATCAGGAGAAATGAAGACTTAATTAAAAAGGCAATGAATCTGCTACAGCAATCTGGGAAGCAGATACTGGGACCAGACCAAAAAAAAAAAAAAGGAAATGCACTCTGGCAAGGAAAACAGTAAATGGTATACACAAAAGATCAGACATTAGAAGATGTAGACTTGGAGACAAAGTGTACAAATAAAAGAAATTCAGAGCAGCTGAAATAGTTTGTGTATGTAAAGAGGTCTCCTTGATTAGGACCACTCAGTCCTCGCTGTACTATAATCACATCCATTCTCCTTGTAGACACATCACACACCCCCTCCCCTTTGTATGTACCACCTGCTATGCTGAAAGACATTAAACAATTTCTGGTGATACAGAAATATGATTAAAATGAAACCCAGCACAGCGAAACACTAAGCCGTATCATCATGATAAGAACAGAATAGGCAGCAGATACAATAAGGAAAGACAAATGTGTTGAGATAAAATGCCCGCATAAATAATAATAATAATAAAAGATTATGAGATGGCACTAAAAAGCTTTGAGCTGGTGCCCGTATATTCTTTAGTTATGCATAATCTGCAATAGACATAATGGATTCTTCCATTCTGTTTTTATTGTACTGTGAATAGCTTATCTCATTCCCCACTCAAATACTTAAAAAAAAATTAGTGGACAAGACATACAAAAGTAAAATTCATGTAAAAAGCCAAATGTATCAGTTCTCCTATTTATTTAAACTTCCTTCTGATTATAAATTCTTCCAGGAATGGCAAATACAATTTACATTGCCCTTCATTACTGAGATTTGTTTTTCATGTATTCATCTCTTTAAATAGTTTAAAACCATATTTTATTAAAAGTTAAGAGCTATTATCTTTAGTTATTGGTCTTATAAATCCCTAATACACACGCACATACAAACACATACACACACAAACATACACACAAATTTGTGTGAAGATTTATTGGTTTTTAGACCCAGAAGGAGGTTCCAACCTCAAACTAATATGTTAAAGGATGACAATGGACAATGATTCAAATAACATCAAAGAACAGCCAACATTCCTTAAAATATGTTCTTTATTTACAAATATTTGCCAATGAATCAAAGAGGAGTTTTCCTAAGTCTCTTCTGAATACTATCTTGTTTCCCCTGAATTATGAACTATTTCATTCCTCTTCGTTTATATATATATATATTGCCTATTTCCTTCAAGTCACCAACCTAATTCTCTACACTGGATGCTCACGATTATAGCATCATCAGAGACATTGTTGGAAGATCTAAAGAACCATGTTGGGGATGTGTCATCTTGGAGAAGTTCTGTCAGTGGTTACTAAAAGTAACAGTGAGTTGATGTCATATAATTAAAAAGAACAATAAACTATATGAAACAGAGTCAGTATTTGGGAAGCAACCCAAAGATGCTTTTTCACGAGGCAACTGAACTTTCTTGTTTTTCTTTGAAGATGTTTTGCTTCTCATCCAAGAAGCTTCTTCAGCTCTGATTGGATGGTGGGGAATGGAAAGATTTATACTCCTGCAGACAGCTGTTCATTTGTATTATTCTAGCAAGTTGTTAAAGCTACTTGGAGGATTATCTGTGTCTTCAGGGTCACTTGAGTAGTGCAAATGGGTGCAGAGCCTTCGTGGAAGTGCTGAAAGGACTGTGTTGTAGGACTGGAGATAGATTATGTCATATCTCTCCTCCTCTGTTGAGAGAGGGCTGTTCAATTTTGACACAGATGGCCTCTTTGATCCCTCTTTCAAACCAGTGGTCCTCTCTGTCCAAAATGTGGACTTTGCTGTCTTCAAAAGAGTGGCCTTTGTCTTTTAAATGCAGGAATCTTGTCCTGATGGGTTTGTTCTCCTACGTTGTACCATATGTTTATGAAGTTGTTGTTTTGTTTTCCCAATATACAGATCTGGATATGGCTCGCTGCATTGTGTTGCATTGCTCAGTTTGTGTCTGGATGTTTTATCCTTGGGGTGGACAAGCTTCTGTCTTAGTGTATTCTTAGGTTTGAAGTGAGCACGTATGTTGTGTTGGTTGAAGATCCTCCTGAGCTTTTCCGGTATCCCTGCAATGTATGGAATGACTACATTTATTGTTTTCTTCATCTGTTATGAAGGAGCTCCTGCTAGGTCTTTTTTGAGATTTGATGAAGGTCCACTTGGGATAGCCACACATTCTGAGGGCTTCTTTGATGTGTTTTATTTCTTTTTCTTTTCCTTCTTTGCTGAGGCCTTCAGCTCTGTGTTCTGATAACTCCCATTTTGTGCTCCAGTGGGTGGTGTGATTCAAAATGTAAATATTGATCCATATGAGTGGGTTTTCTGTAAATTTCATTGTTAAGGCTTCTGTCTTCCTTAATGTATACAGCACAGTCCATGAAGGCTAGACTATTTTCCTTAACATCTTCACGTGTGAATTTTATGTATCTGTCCACCAAGTGGATATGTTTAGTGAATGCTTCCAATTCCTGTGTTTTGATCTTGACCCAAGTATCATCCACATATCTATACCAGTGAATGGGTGGAATTCCTGTTATAACTATTACCTGGATGACTGAGAATCTCCATAGATATTTGGGAAGCAAATAATTGGGTTGTTACAACAGAAAAGGCCCTGTCTGTTCTGCTAGCATCTTCTTCTTCTTCTTCTTCTTCTTCTTCTTCTTCTTCTTCTTCTTCTTCTTCTTCTTCTTCTTCTTCTTCTTCTTCTTCTTCTTCTTCTTCTTCTTCTTCTTCTTCTTCTTCTTCTTCTTCTTCCTCCTCCTCCTCCTCCTCCTCCTCCTCCTCCTCCTCCTCCTCCTCTTCTTCTTCTTCTTCTTCTTCGCAGGATACACACAAAGCATGGACTTTAGACAAGCTCTTAAAAGATAATATATTTTTCCCCAGATATGATGGTTTAAAGGGCAAGGAGTAAATGGGAAGATAGCAACAATAATTTAGATGACTGAGGATCATTATTTTAAAATATAATCAAATGAGCATGCAATTGCTATCATATATAATTACTTTATAGTTTTACTGTAAGTTAGCTGACAACAGTTATTTTCCCTATAGTAGATTTGATGGATATTGATAGAATTTGATGACAATAAGTACTTGATTGAAGTGTGTTATAGTAAGAAAAAAGCATAATGAACATTTTTTTTTGTAAACATAACAATGACCTATCTTTATGAGCTATTTAGAGCGATCTCCTTCAGGCTAGACTAAAGTAAACCTTGCCAGGAACAAAGAGTAACCTTGCATCTAAACATGTTGATCTTTACATGCCTTGGGTAGGATGAGCATTGCCAGCAATCATCTATGATTTCCTGTCACAAAGTATAAAATCAGGCAACAGAATATGACAGCAAGCTTCACCAGAGGCAAACCTGGCCCTTTTGACTGTGGTTCTACTGTTGCTAGCCCCTAAACCAAAAGGTGAACCTGTTGAACAAGGATAATTGAAAAGTTTGTGATGGGCATCACTAACAGTTATATGGTTAGATTGGGTGATGAGATTCCACTTCAGTGTATCCTACCTTGTCCTTTCGGAAGTAGATACTTGTAAAGGTTGTTTGACTGTAAGTTGAATACTGCTTGTTTCAATTTTCAACTTTTTCCCATTAGATCTTGTTTTAGCAAGCTAAGCAAAATATTTCCCCAAATTATTTAGACTTTCAAATTATTTAGACTTTCTACATCAAAATTAGTCCCTTGAACAGTGTCTGTCAAAGGACTAGAAGCCACTGAAGTTGTTTAAAGTCTAGTTCAGTGTGGTCTAAGTTAATGTTTCTCTATCTTAACAACTTTAAGAAGTGTGGATTCAATTCCGTATGCTGGCTGAGGGATTCTGGGAGTTGCAATTCACGCATCTTAAAGTGCCTAAGGTTGAGAATTGCTGCTCTTGGTACCTTATTCTGTACTAGTTTCACAACACATTTGAAGGATTATTTCTTTTTGATTTATTTACTGCTCATTTAATAGGATGTCCTTTTTTGGGTTCATAGGAATTTCATGACATGACGTGACATGACATAACATGACATGATATGATGGCAGCCCAGAATTGGAGCAGATTGTAATAATCTAAATGAGAGCTAATGAAGATGTGAATCATTGCAAGAAGATTATCTGACTCCAAGAAAAATACTCTTATTTTTCTAAAAATACTTCATGCAGTTGGTGTATGGATAAAGGCACTCTTAACCACAGCTGCAGCTTTAACTGCCAGCAAAAGTACTGCATATTCCCAAGTTGCACAACTGAATATTCAGTGTGTGTATGTGTGTATGTGGTGTCACTGATGTCTAGAATATCACTGTCCGTGAAGTGGAAGTATTTTCCCCATCCCAGATAGGCAGGGATTACTTTGTAATTATTTAGTGGAAAAAGGAACGCTCCCTTCATATACGCATGAACATTTTCTTCATCTAACTACTTTATGCGATCCTAGGTTTAACTTCAGCAAATTAGGATTAAATTAAATTCTGCCTCTGGAAAATGTATGTAGTGTATGCTTAAAATGACACAAGCAGGATTTTGTATTTACTACAGTGTTGTCATTCTCGGAGCTACTATGTACAAATAGCTGTGCTGTAAGTCTTCCCGTCATTTCATTTTCTCCCCCCTTCTTTTTGAAATTCAGGCTCTCCCCCCCACCCCTTCCTCTCTTGTCCTGACTGCCAGATTTCTCTGTATTTTTTTTTCTTTTCTGCCCTCCCAGCTTTTCATTACTGTCATCTTTTTTCCCAGCCGCTGAACCCTTGGTGTTTTTTTAATTGACAGATGGGGTTTAAAAGCACATTTGAAAGTGCCAGTCTTTTTAAATAGACTCCTGTCTCATCAAAAGATGTACAGCAACATTCCATTAGAGCAAATCATTTGAAAATAGATTGGGCTTTTAGTAACTGTGGTTGTATTTTTGTAGTTGGGCTATTCAGCAAGGTTTTCCTATTGCCCTTCGTCTCCTTTCTCTTTCCTTCATGAAAGAACAAGGGAAAAAAAGATACATTAAAAAAAGATTTTATACCATATTTGTTTTGTTTCGATTTTTTTCCCCTTTAAACCTCTCATGCAGCTTATTTCTACAATTCATTCTTCGTTGCCAGGGCATGAAAATCTTGAAATGAAAGAGGTGATGAAAAATGCAAACACGTACATGGGAGAAGGAACACAAGAGGAAAAATAGATTTACTCTGCCCACTGTTCTGCTTGGCAGCCTCATTTTCTGTGCCTTCACAAGTTAACTATGGACAGCTAACCTTTGCCTTTGTTACCAGTATTATACGTGAGATAAGGCTTTGATTTATTGTCCCCAGAAGCATAGGACAAATAATTGCAATTTCTTTAAGCATCAATAAAATATGTTGGTTCTCCTTGTTTCATTGGCCTCCTACAAGCATAAACCTGGATTAATTACTACTAGAATCTTCTGCCCAGTTGTATTCCTGAGCTTCAGAGTTTTCTGGGATTTAATACAGTTTCCCCTGTATTATGAATTTTGTATTGTTCCATGCACTTGTTCAGACTCGTTCTGAGGTATACAGTAGATGCCGCATTTAGCTGGCTTACATAAAGTTGTCAATTTGCCACTAAGTAATTTCCTCAGGACTGGCTCCCGAGAATGGCAAAGATTGGCATTTGCTAAAGATCAAAACTGGCAGAGAATCTGCTGACAATCCTACCAGTTCTGTTTTCCTCAAGCATCCAAGAAGATAATGCAAAGTTAAAGAAGATTTTCAGTTCACATTTTCTGCATGTATGATGAACAAAGGCCCTCAAATGGTAAAAACTGACTGCTTTGATTAAGTTGCATAGCCATAAACAACAAAAATGAATGGGAACAGTTTCCTGGAACTAGTATTTCTTTAAATATAACAGACCACTTGCTATTTGAAAAATATTTCCATATGTTTTCTTCAGGATAATTAGGGGATTGAAGGCTAAAACATATAAAGAATTGTTGCAAGAATTGGATATGTCTAGTCCAGTGAAAACACGGACTAGGGGGTGACATGATAGCAGTGAGGGCTACCACAAAATAGGCTGTCAACCTATTTTCCAAAGCAGCAGAAGGCAAGACAAGAAACAATCGATGGAAACTAACCAAAGAGAGAAACAACCTAGAACTAAGGAGAAATTTCCTGACAGTGAGAACAATTAACCAGTGGAATGGCTTGCCTCCAGAAGTTGTGGGTGCTCCGTCACTGAAGGCTTTTCATAAGAGACTGGACAGACACTTGTCTGGAATGGTATAGGGCAGGGGTAGGCAACCTTGGCTCTTTTATGACTTGTGGACTTCAACTCCCAGAATTCCTGAGCCAGTATGGCTCAGCTTGGAAACCTCTCCCTTTCCCCTCAGCATGGCTGGCTCAGGAATTCTGGGAGTTGAAGTCCACGAGTCATAAAAGTGCCAAGGTTGCCTACCCCTGGTATAGGGTCTCTTGCTTGAGCAGGGGGTTGGACTAAAAGACCTTCAAGGTTCCTTCCAACTCTCTTATTCTATTATTCAGTATCTTAAAAGCCAAGTCATCATTGCCATTTTCAGGAATCGACACTTAAACATTGAACAGAAGACCTGCCATACTCAATGCAATAGTCTACCACAATTTCAAATGCTAAAAATTCCGAAGTTTAAATAATAGGGTCTTTTTTGGGGGGAATATTTTATACCCAGAGAAAACTACTATATGCTTAGATATCGCAGGGCAAAAAGGTGGCAAAAAACAGTAGTATTTTTAACTTTTTTTTAGTAAAGATTTTGAGTAAAATCAATTGATTTCTAAACCAGTTGATGGACTGTGATTAAACTTCACAGTTGGGGAGGTGAGTAGTGTTGCTGAGGCTAAGTGAATCTTTGGCAAATAAACAGGTATGCTTAACTGAGGGTCTTTCAGAAAATGTGTGTGGAAACAATGAGACCTTAGTCTGTTGATCTTTCTCAGAATGGTTTAATGAAGATTTCTGATGGCAGTCAGAAAGTTACAGTTACAAACATTAGTGTAACTGCTGTAAAGTATTTCCATCTCAGAAGTAATGGGTCTGTTGCAGTGGTGGGATTCAGCCAGTTCGCACCACTTCGGCAGAACCGGTAGTTAATTTTTTGTTGCCCAGGCCCAGAATGGACTTCTGGAAGTGGCATCCACACAGAAAACCGGTTGTTCACATATTTGAATCCCACCACTGGTCTGTTGCATTCAAAATGTATAAGCCACCCATTCACTGTTACAGCTCTCTACTGAGCATAAGACAGTGAGCATAGCTGGAGTCAAGTACTCGTGTTTGAGAATATTCTGTTACAAATACTGAATAATCTCTGTCTGTTTCTAGTCCCTTAGAGTGAAATCTAGGCTTAGTCTTACTAGAGCAGATTCAGTGAAATCAATAGGACTTGTATCAATCATGACTAGTTTAAATCCAATTGATTTCAAAGGGTATAACAGAATAGTAGAAGGAACCTTGGAGGTCTTCTAGTCCAACCCCCTGCTCAAGCAGAAGGCCGTATACCATTTCAAAAAGTGGTTGTCCATTCTCTTCTTAAAAACCTCCAGCTGTTAATCTGATTAATTGTTCTATCTTCAGGAAATTTCTGTTTCTAGGTTGGTTATCTCCTTGACTAGTTTCCACCCTTCTAATATATATTCTAAATAAAATTGGATTTTACCTGCTCAAATTTTGGATTCTGAAATAAAAGCAGTTACTGAAACTTAATTAAACAATGATGTAGAAATGGTATAGCAACAATGCTTAAAAGCTTCTCCTTATTGTCTTTCCAGGCATGCAGTAGATTTTTTCATTTTAATGAACCTCAACTATCTGTGTCAAATGTTAACAGCAGTGTGGGATAAGACAAAAGAGGAGATACTATTTATTGAGAAACACAATCTACTTTTTTATGAATTCTTAGAATTATAACTCTTGCAGAAGTGGATTCCCTGACTCTACTTTCTTGTAGGTTGCCTGAGTTCCTTCCTTAATTTTTTTTTAAAAAAAATGTGGGTTCTTTCTCAACTGGATGTGATAAAACATTTTTTGGTTGGAGAAAAATACATTGAAGGAGGATTGCCCACAACTAGATGAAGAGAACTTTAATGAATGAGCATGGAATGCCTTTTCTTTTCTTATTGCAGCTTGGTGCCTTACTTTATAATAATCTCCAAATGCCTAGAGAGAGTTTTGTTGGCCTTTAAGATATTTCAAAAGATGGAGGTGAGGAGGGGTCAGCTTTTAAATGTTTCAATTATCTATTCACCTATCAATCTGTTAATCATTAAAGTGCCAGAAGGCACTATTAATTTTGCAATGACACAACTATCTCTGTAGAATTCTATATCTCTTTTATTACATTTTTTCTAAGATATGCAAGTATTGTACATGGTTTTACATCTTCTGCCATAGAGTAGAGTTTCTACATATATCTTGTCACTGACAGATCAGCCCAATTTAGACTTCTACTGGGAAACCATGAGTGAGTAGGAAAAAGAAATGGAGGGAGGAAATTAAATATGTCTTTATACGGGATGGAAGATTATAAGACTTGAATAATGTGGAGGGCCTCAAGCTGAGGAAGGAGGAATAATGTAATTTATAAAGCCATCTGGACTAGTAAGCACCAATCACATCTTAAGGACTCTGAAGACTGTTTATGTATACTGAATCTTCTGCCACAATTTCATTTGGTGGCCTGTAAGTTTTAGATTTGGGTTATTGATCTAGGCAAATTCATTTATAGTATTTTGTTGTTAGAAGTAAAAGGGAAGAAATATAAAATCAGTTTATTTGGTCAAGATTGAAACTTTTGAAAACCCTTTATGAACTTTTTACTGACACCAGGACTGAAAAGATGGTACTTTACAGATCTGGGGGGATGGAATAACGAGATAATTATTTGTAGCTTTAGAGGATGTGAAGACTCATTAAATTTGTTTACACTTGGCATGAAGATTGGAAGTCGCTTCTTTATATATTTCTTTCTTTTTTTATTATATTCTTACTTTTTTCTCTCATCTCTTTTTCTTTTTCCTTGATCCTTTATTTTCTTTTATTTTTTATTCTAATAATCATGTCATGTAAACTGTTCCTCATTTTACAGTGGTTTTTACAAGAAAAAGTTTACCCCAGCTGGTCACCACTGAGAAAAATAAAGTGAAAAGACTTCATATGAATTGTTTACTACTAGTCTAATTATCAAACATTGTTACAAAGGAGACCTGCCAAATACCTGAAGGCAGGATAAGAAGCAACGGATGGAAACTAAACAAAAGAGAAGAACCTAGAACTAAGGAGAAATTTTCTGACAGTTAGAACAATTAATCAGTGGAACAACCTATCTCCAGAAGCTATGAATGCTGCAACACTGGAAGTTTTTAAGAAGAGACTGGACAGCCATTTGTTTGAAATGGTATAGAGTTTCCTGTCTGAGCAGTGAGTTGGACTAATGACCTTCAAGGTCCCTTCCAACTTTATTATTATTATTATTATTATTATTATTATTATTATTATTATTATTATTATTATTAT
>JAKJMR010000849.1:20673-38746 GCA_024449315.1 Daboia siamensis
ATTATTATTATTATTATTATTATTATTATTATTATTATTATTATTATCTTTTATTCATAAAACATGAAACTCAGTCAACTGAACACTCAAATTGACCAAAACTAATGGTTGACACAGGTTGCTGCCAGCATCCTAGGTATCAACCAGGTATTTTAGATGTACTCAGCACAACATAGGAAAAAGGATGTGGTGCAATTTGATCTACAGTCCACTAAGGAAAACATAAAAACAATCATAGTCCTATTGTGTTAGGAAATCTCATCTCTAAAGTAAGTCAAAGAACTGGAGAGTTTGAGAACAGATTTCTTTAATAAGCTATAGAGGGAAAAATTATACTGGTCATTGTACTTGGAGCAAGCAAAATGAAGAACTCCAATTTTAGGGCAACACAGATCTTCTATAGATTTCATTACATTACATCATATTCTAAGGAATATGGCCTAAGTGAATAATTATTTTACAATTGCTTTGTAGTCATCAGATAAGAAAGTAAAGGCTACGATGTTTTGTAACCTAACTGGAGTGCAGCTGATCTCCCTGTAGACTCTGGAAGGATGTTAAAGAATAGTTACTGTAAAATATTGGAGTTTTCTTGTGTGTAAAGTTCACGTATCTGTAATTGCTGCTAACGGTTGCTTGTATAACAGCTTGGGGGGTTTAGCCAGACTTAGAGTCTTCTGCTCGGCCATTGGCTAATTTCTGCGGGAACTGTATTACTTAAAATCTATTGGCTGCTACCTAGTGGCCAACCAGATAAATAGCGGTGCAGACGCATGCACATTTCTCTTCTGTTCCAGCAACTCAATAAAGTATGTTCCTGTTTTCACCTGCTCGTCTCGCCTCGTGCTTCGAACCAACGCAATACATACTTTGGGTAACAGTTACCCAAGTGATTCTGTCGCTCCTGTGCTGAGTCACTCAAACCCTAGTCATCTCACATATCGACTATTACTTCGCACTGTATGGGGTTACCCTTGAACAGTTTTTGGAAGCTATAGCTGGCACAGAATGAGGCCACACATAAAGTTCTTGGAGTCCCTAGGGTGGCCCATGTTACACCACTGTTGTGCAAGCTGCACTGCTTGCTAGTTTGCTTTCAGGTCCAATTCAAGATATTGGTCCCTAATTCAAGGAGGAATACTTATTGCCCCTGCCCTGCCAAGGGAAGCTATATAGAATATATAAATCTACAATATCCCTTTAAATATTGAAAGAGTTCTATCAGGTCTTCCTTCAATCTTCTCATCTTTAGGCAAAACATATTCAATCCATTGTTTCATTAAATTTAGCTTTCAAGCTCCTCCTTCTCTTCCTCTTTTATCCTTTTTCCATACACTTCTTCTTGGTGCTATTTCTAGTACTAAATTGTACTTTCTAAAATGACAGGAAATTTCAGCACAAGAGTAATCATATTACATTGTAGTAATCTTTAAACTGAAATGCAATCATATTTACTTTGCTCTCGCCCCACCCAATTCTTTGTCTTCATTTGGGGTACAGCTTTTTGTTATGACACTCAGAGGCCAGCTACACACCTTGCTCTAAATTGTAACATGTGATAGAGAAGACTGGCAATTAAATGAAGTAACAAAACAGTTGTCAGTAAAAGAGTAAGAAGGGCCAGGGTCTGCAGTGTATATGGACATAGAGAAATATAAGTGTGTCTAGAGGTTCAAATAACTAGAGACAAATATGAATACATTGAATTTATTCTGATTTGCTCCATGAAGAACTTGCCCAGGGATGAATTAAATTGTTAATTTTGAATTTACTTACTCTCTTAAATTTTCAGTTTCATATTCACTTATTAATATTTTCCCATCAGTCCATAAGCGATTTTTTTAAAAAAAAATTTAAATCACAATATTTTTGAAGAGGTGTATATATTTTTTTCTCTTCAGGGCAGATTTAGACAAAATTAAATGTTTAGCCTTTGATTTCTCTAAATTTCATAGACAGGTTCTCATATTGTGTGTGTGTATGTGTGTGTGTGTGTATGTAACATATATATATATATATATATGTAATTTTTTTGGATTGCTAACAAAGAATTAAAGGGAGACTGATATAGCTATTTCAAACTTATTTGTTCTCATCAGTCAGCGACATCCTTCTGAGATTCGAACCTGGGCTGATTGCACAATAGGCAATTGTTCTAACCCTTAGGCCACAGGCTCTTTCTTGCTTTGTTAGCTGAGAAGCAAGGGAGATATGTGTTAAGTGTTTGTTAAGTATTTAGAATACCTTGCTAGGCCCCAAACATGGGGCAAATCTTATTTACTTAACACATATCTCCCTTACACAAATATGAGCTGTCACTGTGTGACTACAGCCTGTTGATGGCCTTCTGAGATTAAAACAACTGCTTAAGACGCAATTAAACTGCTTAAGATGCAGTCGGCCCAGGTTCGAATCTCAGAAGGGCATGGCTGACTGATGAGAAGAAATAAGTTTGAAATGATCATATCGGTCTCCCTTTATTCTTTGTTAGCAAGCCAAAAAATTTACACAAATATGAGCTGCCACTGCTATGGCTACTGCTTGTGGATGGCCTTGGGCTAGGCTGAAACAGGAAATAAGATTTGTCCCATGTCTGGGACTAAGCAAGTATATTCTGAATGCTTAACAAACATTTAACACACACACACACACACACATATATTGAGCAGTATATATGTATGTATATATGTGTATGTATATATATATATGTATGTATGTATGTATGTGTATATGTATGTATATATGTATATATATATATTACACACACACACACACATATACATACATACATATATATACACATATATATAAAATTAGGGGAACCTGTCTATGAAATTTAGAGAAATCAAAGGCTAAACATTTAACTTTGTCTAAATTATACTTGTACACCACCCAGAATCCCTTTGTGTGAGAGAGTAGCAGTTTTTAAACTTGATTGATAAATGAATGAATGAATAAATAACATTAGTTTTTAAATTGGTTTAAGGATGTAATAATGCAGACCCTGACAAGCTACCAAGACATGCTAGGGCTGCGATCAGAAAACAACACAAAAATATCCAAAAAAAGGTAATGGCAACTCCTATATTTTTGTCCAAAAAATTATGTGTTCATATAGTCGTACAGAACTGAGCTCAACTTGGAGTTTTAATTGGGTAATGTGAGTTTATCATGAAAATGATATTCTTTCCTGTAATGATGGTTCATCTGCTTATAAAACTTTCAGCGAGTATTGAATCGAATGGAACAATGCTGTTTCCCTTCATTCTCACAAAGTTGCAACTGAAGCCAAGGCAGCACATTCAGACCCTCCTAAGAGAACCTCTCTGTACTCTTTTCTTGCCTTCCATGTTCCAGTTTCTTGTGTAATAGCGATAATCCCTGTTGCTTTGTTGGATCATCACAATAAATGGCTTCTGAGATTGATTAAAAATCCTCTGCACAGCTCTGGCTCAGCATCGATTTTAGCAGCAGCTGCCTCTTGCTTTATATGCTGTACATCATAGATATCAGAGAAGGAAAAGACCTATTAAGTCCCATCTGGCTTACTTTCTCTGCTTCCCTCCTCTCTCACTCTCTCTCTCTCTCTCTTCTCCCCCCCCCTCCTCTCTTTCTCTTTCCTCTTTTTAATCATTCAACCCTGCCTGACTCCAGTCTGTTCTGAACATGGTAGCCTTACAACAGCCTCCCTTCATCTGGTGTCTTTCATATGTTTTTGACTGCAACTCACAGGATGCCTCAACAGCACGGCCTGCAAATGTAGAAACTGCCACACTTGGGGATCAGTCTTAGACCTCTTTTTCAGACATCTGTGATCTTAAAGATATGCCCTTCTGGACAAGCACTTGTTACTTATTGGGTACATTTATTTGTTTGGCAGCTATTCTTTACATTCTCCTTATTTATAAGTTTCTTACTACACTTAAACTACTCCCTGTAATGATTCACATGACAATCCTAGACTGATTCAGACTGATAAGTATTGGATATGTGATGGGTGAACTTTACCATTATCAAACACGTCAACCAAGGATATCCAAAGGGAGTGTAAGGAGAGGGTCTAGGACAACTCAATGCAGCCAACTTGGCACAGCCAACTTGGCACAGCCAATTCATTGTGGTCAACTCACTGTAGGATAACTTGCTGCAGGACAAGAGTTACATTAATATTGAAGAAATGTGGAATAGAATCATTAAAGAAAGGATGCAAAAGGATGGACAAAATGAAATGTGAATGAGAAAAACTGAATTGTTGAATTGTTCCCCAGTGAGTTGGTCATAGTGAGTTGTCTCTGGCTGGGTTATGCTGGGTTGGCCATGGCAAGTTGGCCATAGTGAGTTGGCTGTGTCCAATGGGCTGCAACAAATTTTCATTCCAGTAGGGAGGAGGGGGTCAAAAAGGTAAGCTGGTGGCTATGGTATCTCCACTGAAGCCCTCTGCCTTTTTTGTTCAATAAATCCTTTACCACTGTAAACTGTAACATTACTCTTCCAGTTGAAAAGAAGGAGTGATTACTGACCTGTTTGATTGATATGAGTTGTACCATATAATCAGATCCTTCTGCATTGCTTGACTTCTATTTATTCCAGAAGTCTGAAACTTTTCCAAAGTCTGGACTTTATCATGCAGTTTCTCAAGTTCAACAAATTCAAAATGAAAGTGAAATTAAAAAGAAATCTTGCAAGCAAGTGAAAATTCAGCAGCTCCATTCACCAGATCTCATACAAGT
Source organism: Daboia siamensis (assembly GCA_024449315.1). Lineage (NCBI taxonomy): Eukaryota > Metazoa > Chordata > Lepidosauria > Squamata > Viperidae > Daboia > Daboia siamensis. The sequence goes on from JAKJMR010000849.1 coordinate 25,404, forward strand.
ATGCTGACATAAGATTTCAGCTACTTCAAATTTAATATTTTTCCCATTTAATTTAGATGCCACTTAGACCTTTTGCAAGCATCTTGGCACTAATGGTTGCTGTGTTGTTGACCTCTGCCTTCTAGTGGAATTGGCAATTTATTTGGAAAGTTTTATAAGTTTTGCCTTAGATTTGCCCTTGATTCAAAATTAGTTATTACTGGGTTTTGAACTATGAACCTAGCATATCTCCTTGTTTGTGAAGGAAACATCTTGCAAACCTAAACTTTTCAGCTTCATATATAGATGCATTGAGGTTCTTTTCCAATGGCATTGTAGTAGAATATAAAGCTTAAGAAATTCACTGAAATTAATTGTCTTAACTTAATTCAATTAATATTTATTTATTCCTTTTTTACAATGTTTCCATAATGGGTACCTGACCATTGCTTTCAAATGTTTATGATGCATTTTAGAAATTCACCTTTATAAAAGTGAAATGCAAAAGCAAAAGTGGAATGCAAAAGAATAAACTTACAGAATAATAAAATATTAAGATATAGAGATCTTTTAGAATAGTGATAGAGCGCCCACAATTTCTGAAGGCAAGTTGTTCCACTGGTTAATTGTCCTCACTGTTTGGAACTTTCTCCTTAATTCCATGTTGTTTCTCTCTTTGATCAGTTTCCAACCATTGTTTCTTGTCCTGCCCTCTGGTGCTCTGTAGAATAATTTAACCCCCTCTTCTTCATGGCAGCCTCTCAAATACTGGAATACTGCTATCATGTCACCTCTATTCTTCTTTTTTTTAGACTAGCCAAACCCAAGTCCTGCAGCCATTCTTCATTCTTCCTTGGTGGAGCAGCGGGCTAATGCCTCCTTAAGTAACACCAGCTGCCTGCAATTAGTGCAGGTTTGCATCCCACCAGGCTCAAGGTTGACTCAGCCTTCCATTCTTCCGAGGTAGGTAAAATGAGGACCCAGATTGTTGGGGGCAATAAGCTGACTTTGTAATAATGCCGCTTGGGGGGGGGGGGGCGAAAGCCCTAATAAGCAGGCATATACATAGAATGAAGGCTATTGCTAAGCACATTTGATTTGTGCTTAGATTGTAAGCCGCCTTGAGTCTTTGGAGAAGGGCGGGATATAAATGGGATTAAAATAAAATAAATAAAACATATTTTAGTGTCCAGGCCTTGGATCATCTTAGTTGCTCTTCTCTGAACTTTTTCCAAGGTCTCAACATCTTTTTTGTAGTATGGTGACCAAAATTGGTTGCAGTAATCCTGGTGTGGTCTCACTAGGGTTTGATAAAGCAGTACTAATACTTTGTGTGATCTTGATTCTATGCCTCTGTTTATACAACCCAAGATTGTATTAGCTTTTTTGGCTGCTGCTGCACATTGCTGGCTCATAGTCAAGTGATTGTCCACTAGGACTCCAAGGTCCTTCTCACAGTTACTGTTTTTGAGCCAGGTCTCATCTTATCTGTACTTATATCTTTGATTTTTCCTGCCTAAATGTAAAACTTTGTTTTATTCACATTAAAACTCATTTTGTTGGATAGGGTCCATTGTTCCAGTTTCTCAAGATCTTTATGGATCCTGAGCTTGTCTCTGGGGTGTTGGCTATTCCTGCCAGTTTAGTGTCATGTACAAATTTGATGAGTTCCCCTTCTATTCCCTCCTCTTAAGTCATTGATGAAGATATTGAAGAGTACTGGGCCTAAAACAGAGTCTTGTGGTACCCTACTGCTTACTTCTCTCCATATGTAGTACCACTGAGGACTACTCATTGAGTGTGACCTCTCTATCCCTAATTCTTGGATCCATTTTGACTTAACAGATCATAACTATGTTTAATCATAACATCTTGGAGGAAGCTCTGATATTTTTTTCTTAACATTGTGTAAAATGCTTTCAGCAATTACAAGGATGTGATTCTTTTTCTTCATTTACACAGCATTAGAACAGATTCAACTTAATAAATTAAATTTGACAGATGATTAGTCTGTAATTTGGTACAATCACTTCTGGTATTTTTTTTTTTAAAAAAAATGGAGAAATGGACAAGGTCTTTAAATCCGAGAGACCTAGTCCTGCCTTAGGCACAAAGCCAGCTAGATGACCATGTCAGTTTTCCTCACCTTCTCTAAGAAGGAGGCAATGGCAAACCAGTTCTGAAGAACCTTGCCAAGAAAATTGCAGGGACGTCTTCAGCAGCTTCCAAGAATCAAGCACAATTGAATACAAGGAAAAATATTTAAGGAAAGGATATTTTGATAAGCATATCATCTATTAATATGTCAAAATGTCTATAAATTTTGATTCTCCAAGAGCTACAAGTAAAGCTATCACTAGTGACTCAGTAAAAGCAAGGCAAACCTTTAGTTTCAATAGAAAGAAATATCTGTAACTCAGAGACGAACTGTGGTGTCTTTTATGCTCTCTGAGCTTAAAGAATCATTAAATTGTAGGGCTGGAAGGAACCTCAGAGGTCTTCTAGTTCAATCCCCTGCTCAAGGCAGGAGCTTTATACCATCCCAGTCAAATGATTGTTCATTCTATTCTTGAAAATCTCTAGTGCAGACATGTCAAACTCGCGACGTCACGTGACGTCGCGCGATGTATCGGAACTTTTTCCCATTGCCGGCAATGGGATGGGCGCGGTTTCTCCATGACGCTCCGGCCCGTGGGCCGGCAGTTTGACACCCCTGCTCTAGTGATAGAGCTAGGAAGCAAATTATTTCATTAATTAATTGCTCACTATGATATTTTTTTCTTTACTCTAGATTCAATCTCTGTTTGACAAGCTTCCACTGATTACTTTTTGTCCTGCTCTCTGGTGCCCTTGAGAATAAATCAGTCCTCTCCTTGGGACAACCCTTCAAGTGTTAGAAGATAGCTATTTGTCCCCCAATCCTTTTCTTTGATAGACTAATCACACCTAGCTTCTTCAACCATTCATCATATGATTTAGTCTCTAGACCCTTTAACATCTTTGTTGCTTTCATGGTGACCAAAACTGGATGCAGTATTCCAAGAGTGGTCTTACCAATTTGTTTGTTTGCTTTCAGAAGTTTTATTACCCAACAAGGTAACATCATCAGTCCTGGTGAGTGTGAAATTTCATCCCTATTTATGTATCATAGCTTGCCCTACCAGTATTGGTGGGGGTGTGGTTTTCTCCTTGGTAATTCCTTGATTTGAGTATTTGTTTGTCTGGTGTTAAACCCTGTTTAATTGCCCACAGGTTGCTGGAGAGGATGTGTTCTGGTCTTTTTTCCTTGCTTGGTTTTTTATTGTCTCTTTTGGATGTGTGTAAATATGGTGGCTGATTTGTCTGAATGCCAAGATTTCATGAATTTCCTAGCATTTTTGGATTTAGCTTGGTCTAGGATACCCACAATTTCCTAGTTGAAAGTATGGTTGAGTGTCTCCATATGTTGTGAAATTAAGGAGTTTTTATCATATTTTATTATTCCTAGTTGGTGCTGTGCTAATCTTCTGCCTGTCTGTCCAAAATAGTGGATGTTACTTCACTTTTTTTGGACAACTGTGTAATTTCATTTACTTAAGATGTTGGAGAGTTTCAGTTGATTAATATGCTAATTGATGTCATGTGATTACAATAGTCTGTTGGTTTATTGAGAGATGTTCTTTATGCATGATAGTGTTATGCTTTTCATAGCTTGTGTTGATTGTGCTATAGTAAGTTGAGTTTTCAGGCACTATTTGATAAAGTTGCTTGGGTATCTATTTTGTTGGAAGATGTTGTATAGCTGGTTTTCCCTTTTCTGACATTCTGGGTTACTGCAGTTTGTGCTCATCCGAGTAATGTTCTTACACAGCTCCTGTTGTAGTAGGTTGAGTTGTTACTTTGAAAATGGAGTACTTAGTTAGTGTGGGTTGTTTTTCCATAGACATGCATTTTTAATTTGATGTTGTTTCCTCTGCTGATGAGGATAATCAGGAGACAGAGTGTGTTGTTGCTTTCTTCTTCCCTTGTGAATTTTAATCCTTTGAAGATGTTGTTGATTGTTTCATATGTCTTCTCTAGTTGTTCCTTTTTTATTATGATAAAGGTGTTGTCTACATACCTGACCCATGCTTTTGGTTATATATGTAGGAATTCTATAGTTTACAGATGCTGCACTACAGTCTCTCTATGAGTCCCTAGAGTAGTGATATCATGGGTGTTCCTCCAATTTATTGGTACAGTTATCCATAAAACAAATAGATAGTGAGGAAGATGTGAACGGGACATTTCTCTTTAGTTTCAAATTGCCATTTAATGTTGGTTATTGAAGCTGATAAGAAGTCTGTAGGTGAACGTGTTTTAATATAACTTCTCTAGCTTTACTTCCAAAGCAGCTATTTAGAGGGGAAAATCAGTTCTTCATTAAATAAGAGTTAGGAGTGGAAGAAAAAAGAAGAATGCTTAATCAAAATATTCCTGATTCTCATCACTGAGGAATTTCTGCATTTAAAACATTGATTGTTGGATATTTTGTACTACAGTATAAACCTCACAAAACTATATACGATTTAGGCATTTTTGCTCAAACTCTTGTTGTAATACTGAAAAACAATACTTTGAGGGTTTTTCTTTTTCTTTTTTTAATAGAGTAGGTTTTTGTTGTGGTTTAACAGCTAGAAATGGTTAATTCCTATATATTTGGGGAATGACTTGTCATGGTTGCAGGAATTGGGTATGTTTAGTCTAATGAAAAGAAGGACTAGGGATGACATGATAGCAATGTTCCAATATCTCAGCGGCTGCCACAAAGAAGAGGGAGTCAATTGATTCTCCAAAGCACCTGAAGGCAGAACAAGAAGCAATGGATGGAAACTAATCAAGGAGAAAAGCAACCTGGAATTAAGGAGAAACTTCCTGACAATGAGCACAATTGATCAGTGGAACTGCTTGCTTCAGAAGCTGTAGGTGCTCCATCATTGGAAGCTTTTAAGAAGAGACTGGACAGCCACTTGTCAGGAATGGTATAGGATCTTCTGCTAATGCAGAGAGTTGGACTAGAATACCTCCAAGGACCCTTTCAACTCTGTTATTCTGTTGGATTTTCATTCCCTTTGTTAGAACTTTCTTCTGATTATGTTGTATAGATGTGGTAAGTTCAGATCATCTAAAGGCATTGATTGGCCAGGTTGACTTCTGTCTTTGCCTCCATCCCCAATAAACAGGCCTGACTAAAGGTTCTTAAGGTGAGAAAAGGAAGGCTTGTGAAGAAGAAGCATGTTGATGAGCAGAGTTTCATTGTCCACTTAGATTTATGTACAAGGAATCTACAACAGACATGTATGTACTTACTGTTTTATTCTGTTTGGATTATCTAGTGGATTATTGATTTCTGAACATGGGGAAAATGGAGCATCAATCCCTAAATATCTTCAATCTTGAAATTATAGCAGTCATAGTAATAATAACAATAAGATGAGCTGTTAGGCTATCAGTGATTAGAGATTTCCATTCTTTAGCACAAATGCATGGCTATAGAGGCATAGAAATATATTAATTTTTATACATTTTTATTGCTTTTCATGGGATATGCACTCAAAGGATGTACATTCAGAGAAGCATTATATTGACAAAACCAAGCAGACTAGATAGCTTCTTTGTTAATATGTATAAGGGACTATAAGGGACACGATGGCTCAGTGGGTTAGGACACTGAGCTTGTTGATTAGAAGGTCGGCAGTTTGGCGGGTTGAATTCCAAGTGCCGTGTAACAGAGTGAGTGCCCGTTACTCGTCCCAGCTTCTGCCAACATAGCAGTTCGAAAGCATGTAAAAATGCAAGTAGAAAAATAGGGACCACTATGGAGGGAAGGTAACAGCATTTCATGTGCCTTTGGTGTCTAGTCATGCCGGCCACATGACCACGGAGACATCCTTGGACAAGCGCTGGCTCTTCCGCTTTGAAACGGAGATGAGCACTGGTCCCTAGAGTTGCAAACGACTAGCACGCATGTGTGGGGGAACCTTTACTTTTACCTTATCTTTCACTATATGCCCAGCAAAATAAAAGCTTCCATTAGAAAATGATTGGTTAGTGGTATATGAATTTACCCATTACAAGTTAATACTGTAACTGCCCTGAGATCTGTTCAACAAATCATGGTTAAAGTATTTGTGTGAATCTATCTCTTTCAGATTTTGCCTGATTCCTGTTTATCATGGGGGCAGAACTTTATGCTCTGCTCATCACTTCAGCCTTCCACCCAAAGAACTTTATAACTTTTCCTACATTAAAAAATGATGGTATGGGAGATGTTGTTAAGCACTCTTTCCCAAGCAATTATTTTTAATTAATTTTGGAAACTCAAATGGTTTCTATCATGGTCTGGGAAGGCTCAGTGTGCTGGACTATGAGAACCCTTATTCAATGAAGATCCTAAAAAAAGTACTATTCCTCTTTAATATAGAAGTCCTTAGCTAAGGGCATTTCATTTTAATTAATGTGAAGACATGTACTTCAGGTGTGGATATATGCATAATATAAATTCTCCAAGGTAACCTACTTATAAGATGAATTTATGTTCATCCAAGGTGCTCATAAGGCCAATATATTATTCAGAGGAATAGTCTGCCTTTTAATGAAAAGGCAGAAATAAAAGCAGCTGTTTTCACCAGTGCATTGCAGTCATCTATATATGCATGGCCATGGGGTTAAAAATTAATTTAAAATTAACTTAATGCTCCCTAACTAAGGTTAAAAAATGGAATTTATTATGAAGCAGTAACCGGGAAACCCACTGAAACAAGACAAATCTTTGCAACTAACAGAAAAGAAAACAGCAATAGAACCAGTCATCTCTAAAAGGGCAATTCAAAATTGTGTATTCTGTAACAGAGCAAGTTCAGTTATTCGTACCCACCTGCTGACACAGGGGATGACAGAGAGATTATAGCTCAGTGTGCTGTGTGAATCGCATTTTAATCTGTACAAACTCAGCTGTTGTGATTATGAATGACATATTATAGTTTAGCGTGATGTCTGAACCAATACATCACTTTTAAACCATGTTTTAATGGAATGTATGAATCAGTGAAAGTGTCAACCCATCTTAGCAGTAGCAAAGAGGTCTCTAGGCTCTTTGGTAAAGATTATATATATATATATATATATATTCATTTTTTCCCATGTAGAATTGGAGGTATCAGGGCAACATTTTGGCGAGATCTCATCCGTCATCCTCAGGCTGGTGACGGATGAGATTTCGTCGAAATGTTGCCCTGATACCTCCAATTCTACGTGGGAAAAAACCCGAATGACCAAAGCTCTATATACAAACATCCGTGAAAACCTCAGAATATATATAACAGAAAGTAAAATACAGAACAGTAAAACAAACAAGTTTTGATTTAGATAGCTGCCCATCTCACTTAAATGACATAGATGATGACCAGCACCTTGAAGAGCAGGTCTTCATGGAACTGTGATATTACATAAGCTTGATAAGAAATGCCAAACACTGCCTGTGTTGCTGCATAATGGGCCTACTAGAGTTTCTGAATGCTCTTCAAGAGCACACCAGAGATTACAGTTATCAATAAAAGAGATTACAGTATATGTAGTTCACGGTTGAACAGTCAGGTCCTTCGTAGTCTCTGAGCTTGGTTATTTCAGAATTAACATTACAGAATAATAGAATAACAGAGTTGGAAGGAACCAAAGAGGTCTTGTAATCAATCCCCTGCTCAAGCAGGAAAACTTATACCTTCACTTCACTAGACTAGACATACCCAATTCCTACAACCATTCTTCATATGTGTTAGCTTCCAGTCTCCTTATCATTTTTGTTGCTCTTCTCTGCAATCTTTCTGGAGTCTCGATATCTTTTATATCATTTTGGATTACATAATGTTTGGACTAACATTACAGTTATCCAGGTAGGAGGTCAGTATGACATGAGCCTATGACATGAGCAAAGTGCAATTGTTGGACAAGACAAACTTGTGTAAAAACTTTGCTCTTCTTAAGCAAGAGTTGAGAGTCCAGGAGGTCCCTAAAATTGTGCATTTACTCCAAGTGGAGAAGTGCACCCCCTTCAGAATTAAAAATGAAGAATTCCCGGAACTGGGAGATTTGATTGATTGATAACATGACATAAAATTGTTGTTGAATGTTAGCAGCCATATAGATAGATTTTTTTCCATGATTATCTGGGTATGTCTAGTTTAATGTAGAGAAGGACGAGGGGTGACATGATAGCAGTGTTCCAATATCTCAGGGGCTGCCACAAAGAAGAGGGAGTCGAGCTATTCTCCAAAGCGCCTGAAGGCAGGACAAGAAGTAATGGACTGAAACTAATCCAAGAGAGAAGCAACCTAGAACTAAGGAGAAATTTCCTGACAGTTAGAGCAATTATTCAGTGGAACAACCTGCCTCCAGAAGCTGTGAATGCTCCAACACTGGAAGTTTTTAAGAAGAAACTGGGCAGCCATTTGTCTGAAATGGTATAGGGTTTCCTGCCTCCAAGGTCCCTTCAAACATTGTTGTTGTTATTGTTGTTGTTGTTGTTGTTGTTGTTGTTGTTGTTATTATTATTATTATTATTATTATTGTTCTTGTTCTTGTTGTTGCCATCGTCATTGTCATTATCATTATCATCATCATTATCTGCCTTAAACCTTGGTCCCTCAGCTCTTCCATTGATGCCTGCACTGCCACTATAACTGAGCCTATCCACTTTGCTGCTGGTCATCCTTTTCTCTTTTTTCTCTGTCTTCAGCATTAGAGCCTTCTCCAGAAAGCATCATGTAATGCGTCCTAAGAAGGATAATTTAAACCTGGTCATTTGTCCTTGAGTGAGACCTCTGGGATGGTTAATTTGTTCAATCATCCATTAATTTGTTTTCTTGGATGGCCACAGTATTCTCAAGAATCTTCTCCAATACCAGAGTTCAAAAAGGTCAAGACTTTTCCTATCCTGCTTCTTCAAAACCCAACATTGGCTTCCATAGAGTATCATGGGGGGGGGGGTCCCATGATTTCTTATTCGATTTGATGAAAGGGGATTTCAAAGATTCTTTCTAGGGAAATGGAAATTTCAATGTTTTCACATTGCTTGGTTGGCCCAAGCCAAGGAGGACGTGTACAATTGGATGTCATTAACATGATGACATCATCAGTATACTGATGATACTGCAACCCATGCCATAGTTTATCTTGCCTGACAGCTTTGTGTTAATGTCAAATAGAAGTGGGAGCCAGGAGTGGGATCCAAGAGACCCAAGACACATATTTTGGTAACATGTCAAATGATCATCCAACTTGCATTGGACTCAATAAAGGGGTTTACTCAGGAAACTTTGAATGTACAGCAAAATATTCCTCCATTGATATTTATCACATTTTTAACCAGTTCTATGTTTGGAATGCTATAAATTAACCTACAAACGTTGGAAATGTTCTGAAACTTGCTTGATGAAACATTACGATGATACGGTTTGTGTCTCAAAATTTGTATGACATATTCTGCAGTTTATTTATTTATTTGTCCTGTATAAATAACAAATATCAAACTTAATCCAGCAGTCATGATACTTTTGGGTTCCTAACTTTGTCAGAGACATGTATGAGTTTGTAAAGAAACTATATAGAAACTGTATAAGGTAAAGGTAAAGGTTCCCCCGCACGTACGTGTTAGTCATTTCCAACTCTAGGGGCCAGTGCTCATCTCCGTTTCAAAGCCGAAGAGCCAGCGCTTGTCCAAGGACATCTCTGTGGTCATGTGGCCAGCATGATTAGACACCAAAGGCGCACGGAACGCTGTTACCTTCCCACCGTAATGGTTCCTATTTTTCTATTTGCATTTTTACGTGCTTTCGAACTGCTAGGTTGGCAGAAGCTGGGACGAGTAACAGGCGCTCACTCTGCTATGCGGCACTCGGGATTCGACCCGCTAAACTGCCGACCTTCTAATCGACAAGCTCAGCGTCCTAACCCACTGAGCCACCACGTCCCTTAGAAACTGTATGCAATATCTAAAAATTTCCCTTGACAACATTCATCACGGGGGAGGAATTAAGCAAAATTCCTCTCTCATTGGTAGATCATTATTTGATTCAAAAATAATTCCACCCAGAGTGGTTGGATATGAGATGGGTGGCAAATAAATTTCACAATAAATAAATAAAAATAAGTTTGGATTTGAATGTTTTTATACAATGTAAGTGAACTAATATATTGTGGTTTTATTTACTCGTCCCAGCTTCTGCCAACCTAGCAGTTCGAAAGCATGTAAAAATGCAAGTAGAAAAATAGGAACCACTACGGTGGGAAGGTAACAGCGTTCTGTGCGCCTTTGGCGTCTAGTCATGCCGGCCACATGACCACGGAGAAGTCCTCGGACAAGCGCTGGCTCTTCGGCTTTGAAACGGAGATGAGCACCGGCCCCTAGAGTCGGAAACGACTAGCACGCATGTGCGGGGGAACCTTTACCTTTACCTTTACCTTAGCACTTCAGAAGATTCTATTCCTCCCCCCCCACACACACCTTGCATGAAACTCAAAATAACTGTACTAACCAGCTATATATAATCTCCACATCTTTTTAGAAAGATGGACAAGATCAAAAACCCATTTAGGGCAATCACTTCTTTTCAGATCATTAGGTCCAATCTATCACCCATTCATCAACATAATGTAGTGGGAGATCTCTTATTCTAAAGCCTTTCTAACTGGACAAGAGCACAGGGGAAGCAACTTCAGTATTTGATTTCCCCCCTCTCCCCTTCACAGAATACCAATGTACTGGAGCGTTAGAGTAATTGACAGCTCCACCTTGCTCTGATAAGTTAATGAGGTGATAATGAGACTTTGCAAGTTTTACTATACTTTGTGACAGATTAACATACAGGAAATCAGGCAGGAAAATAAACAAGCAGAAGCTGTTCTTACTGCATGCTAGCCATTTAAGAGGATATGTTTCTTTGCAAAAATCTAAGGAGAAACTAAAGGTTACCTTTGTACTAAAGAGGATTTTAAAAAGAGCACAGTATATCTTACAAATCAAAACTTTGAACTGAAAAGAAAGCATTCCTGGATTTAAAGGCACTCACTCCTGGATAACTAGTACATAGTTATATTGATGTAAATAAAATGGGTAATGGTTATATATGGATAGTTTTTGCTCCTTTTTTGTGCATATATACAATAATGTGTATACTGTTGTGATGTGAACCTATTCTCAAGGTGACCATTTCAAGTGACTGTTGGACAAAAATAAGAATATTTGATCATCCCAAAGGTGCTTTTTCATAAGGCAACTGGACTTTGTTTTTTCTTAATGTCCCTTTGCTTCTCATCCAAGAAGCTTCTTCAGTTTTGACTGAATGGTGAATCCATTCAGTCAGAACTGAAGAAGCTTCTTGGATGAGAATCAAAACGTCTTCCAGGAAAAACAAAGTCCAGTTGCCTTAGGAAAAAGCGCCTTTGGGACAACCATGACCCGAATGACTGAGAATCTCTATAGAACATCAAGAATATTTAATATAGTAAACCTTTGTTTCCATTATTGTCATTTTTCTCTAAGATGGGTGAAAAAAAAGGCTGAGAAGAGGAGGAGCTATATGTTCAGAAGGTTCAGCTTATTAAAAAAAAAACTCACCAAAGTTGCTAACACAAATGAGTGTGAAAACTTACCATTGATACAGGATACCTAAAACTTTAAAATGGGAATTGCACTTTCTGGCTGAGTATTAGGACACTATTTTGAATCTAACATGTCATTTTCCCTTTGACTTTAAATGATAATCCACTGCTTGGCAAAAGGTTATCACCTCTGATTTAATTCAGAAACTGCTTTTGGTGCACAATGTTACATTTTGGATATTAACAGGCAAATTACAAGATAGAAGATAGTTACTATGCCTTCTTTGCTTGTTATCAACTTCTTTTAAGGCTCCATTAAAGTGCTGGTTCTAAATCACTTAATGACCTGGAAGAAGTGTACTTTAAGAATTGCTTCCATTTATATTACTCTATTTTTTTTTAATACTGAGAAACTTTGCTTTAAAGTCCCTGACTGTTTGATAAACATGGAAGTGGGCATAAAAGCTGTGATATTTTCTGTACTATTCTAGGGTGGCTGAAATGCCTTACCAAAGACAGTGCACAAAGAAAATTGGACAGCCCATCTTTCTTTGATGTTTCTGCATTGGTAATTTCACTGACTAATTAAGCATCATATTAGGAATGGAATGCCATTTTATGTTGTGATTATAGTAACTGGTCCCTCATCTTTCTGGACATTTTGTTTTAAAGATTCACTTTGCTCTGGAGAAAATCAATAATGCCCAGAGGTTCCTTAGGAAAGAATAATGGTTGAGAAAGATCAGGAAAGGTATTTCATTCAATAAGAACCCAAGCAGTTGTAGTCTCAGGATACACCACAAGAATAGCAAAAGCAGGCAAATGCCCATTTGTAAAGAATATAGTACTTACTTTCATTCATGTTCTGTCCCATAGTTGAGAAAAATGATGATGATGCAAAGCACCTGAAAGCAGGACAAGAAGCAACGGATGGAAATTAGTCAAGGAGAGAAGCAACCTAGAACTAAGGAGAAACTTCCTGACAGTGAGAACAATTAACCAGTGGAACAACCTGCCTCCAGAGGTGGTGAATGCTCCAACACTGGAAGCTTTTAAGAAGAGACTGGACAGCCATTTGTCTGAAATGGTATAAGGTTTCCTGCCTGAGCAGGGGATTGGACTACATGACCTCCAAGGTCCCTTCCAACTTTATTATTATTATTATTATTATTATATATTTGAAGAAGAACTAGGCATAGTAGATCACTACATTTACCTTGGCCAACAGATCTCAAAGGAAGATGATACAATAAAGGAAATGGAAAGGCATGCTAAATGTGGTTGGCAGGCATTTTGCAAGCTAAGCATAATTTTCAAGAACAATCTCTCCCTATGGATGAAGAGAAAGGTTTGTGCTACCAGTGTGTGCTACCTGCTCTAACATATGCCAGTGAAACATGGACACTAAGCTCACAATCAATACAAAAGCTACAAGTGGCACAAAGAGCCATGGAAAGATACATGCTCGGCATTACAAGACAAAAAAGAAAAACCCACACATGAATTAGAGAACAAATGAAAGTACGTGATATCATCAAGAGAGTCAGAGAACTGAAATGGAATGGAAATGGGCTGGTCACATAGCAAGAAGAATTGATGGCAGGTGGACCAAGGCAGTCATAGAATGGATCCCACTTGATAAAAAGGTTTCCTGCCTGAGCAGGGGGTTGGACTAGATGACCTCCAAGGTCCCTTCCAACTTTATTATTATTATTATTATTATTATTATTATTATTATTATTATTATT
>JAKJMR010000849.1:53250-83780 GCA_024449315.1 Daboia siamensis
CTGAAGATGACGGATGAGATTTCGTCGAAACGTTGCCCTGATACCTCAATTATACGTGGGGAAAAACCTGAATAACCAAAGATATATATATATATATATATATAGTAAGAATCTGGTGACCATTAGACAGAGAATTGTTATCTTTGAGAGAGTTCGTTGCTATTTAATAGGTTTAAAACTGTACATCTGTCAGCATCTATATCATAGCGGAAGGAACAGATGAGGGAACCGGGAGTCACAAGCAGAGCTCCCTCTCCCCCCCTTTAATGAAACAGGACATTGCTGCAAACAACGCACTGGCAGAGTGCCCAGAAATTGAGCAAATGTGACGCAGGAAACTTTAGAAAAAATTCTTTGCCAATCAGAACATTATCTGTGAAATCTGTCAGAATCTGAGAAGGCCTGAAGAAAGAAGGAAGGAGAAAGGTCAGACTCTTCTTAGACTTTTTGTGTCGCTTATGTGAATGGTGTCATCTCTTCCTTTTGGCCCTTCCTTTGACTAACCCATCCTCAGACACAAAAATGAACTGAGCCTGCTACAGTCTTAGAAAGCCCTTGTCATGGTGGAAGGGATTTTTGGGACTTAAACTGCAGCATATTTGGAGACACCAAGTTGATAATGGCTGCGTTTGATGTAGGCCTGATGCCCAGAATAAAGTCAATTAAACTCAAGAGAGATTTGCAGTGTCCAAACTCAAGTTAGCAGTAGAAATATATTACCATGCAGAATCACACCTATTCTGATACTGCTAGAGAGTTGTTGTTCAAAAGAAGAGATTTTTTTTTGTTAGAAACAGAATCTGCTAATTAAAATCAGGTAATTAAAAATATTCTTCCTTGCTCTTATTCCTCTATTCAAGTCCCTGGATTTGATTAGTTGTTTTTTTTTCAAAAGAACTTGGGGGGGATTATTTAAACTTTGATCATAAAAAGATCAATCCACAAATGTGCAAACACTCTTAAAAGAAGCATTTGCCAACTGTTACACAGCACATGATGGGCTCTGTTCTTTAAAGGCATCTGAAAAAAATGCAAAAAGACTGTGAAGAGATAGATGGGTCTAGCTCTGAAATTTTAGGGGAAGGAGAGATTTGAAAAGAGCAGCTGCCTCTTTTTCCTGATTAGTTCCATGCCTCACTATCAAACTGGTTTCAAAAGAAGATAAGAGCTAGGATTCTTTTTAAAGAGTTGGCTAATGAGAAACAACAAACAGCTGCTACTAGTCACTTCATTGCTTTCACTTCTACCCTGTTTATGCAGATAGAATGTTAGGGATTTGGGAGGTTTGATTGTTCCCTGAGCATTTTTTCCCCCTCTCTGCTCTAATTTTGCAAGTTTGGGAATGGTTGTTTATCTTGTACCAGCTAACACTTTCAAAGTCGATAATCAGATGATTTGGGGGGTTTGATATTCTTAGCACCATCACTGCTTAACATCTTACAGCATAGTCCAACAATCTGGGGAGAAGAGGAAGGAAACCATCATCTTTGTTAACCTACACACATACTGTCTCGCTCACACATTCAAATCCCTTTGTATGTCACGGAGAATTGTGGTGATTTCGATCATTTTAATTCTTGTGGTGCCATGACTGAGCAAAGGGCATTTTTAAAAAGCAATAATACTTTATCACCTATGGGAGATGCATATCCAGGCATGAAAGGATGAGGAAGCATTGTGTAGGGCTATTATTTCTACTGTATACTATTTCTGTATCTTTTTGTTGCCACTGAGGGACAACTGAGGGCTTGTGGGGATTGTTGTAGCCCAGACATGATAAACCTAATTAAAAATCCTGGTTTTGAGAGATACATATTCTTGTCAGATACTTGATATGTCTAATTAAAATACTTACCATCTAGTATTACTGCTAACATACAGGAGCTGCACGAAGCAGGAAAACCATTTGTCTTAAAAATAAACCTGAAAAAGAGCCAGATTATGTTTAATAAATTCACTAAAGAAATTAAATATAGGCTTTGGTTATATTAGTCATGATGTCTGTAGCTGGTCCAATGAAAAAATGTATAAAAGAGATGGTCTGCATCCATCCAAGAAAGGGACTGAGATGCTTAGCAATGAAATCACAGCTTTTTTGGAGGAACATTTAAACTAAATAATGGGGACAGTGAGTTAATTGATACAGAACATCACTGTCCCCAGCAATCTAAGAAAATAGGGGAAGCCAGGCACCACACAAGTTATGCAGCATGTAAACACAGGGTCAGTCATAAAGGACTCAAATGTCTATACACTAATGCACAGAGTATGAACAGTAAGCAGGGTGAACTAGAAATTCAGGTAAATGAGGGCAGATATGACATTGTTGCCATTACGGAAACATGGTGGGACGAAACCTTCAAATGTAACACACAGCTAGAGGGATTTAAACTATTTAAAAGAAACAGACTAAACAAAAGAGGAGGAGGAGTTGCTCTCTATATAAGAAATAACTTTATCTCTACAGAAATAGAGCACAACAATGATGAAAACTGTAAACTTGAAAGCATTTGGGTCAATATAAAAGGGGGAAAAAATGACATTGCCATAGGTGTATACTATAGGCCGCCCAACCAAGCAGAGGAAATAGATGAACTTTTTGCTAGTCAGCTAACTAAGGTATGTAAGAAGCACATCACAATAGTAATGGGGGACTTTAATTACCCCGATATCAACTGGGAGACAAACTCTGCACCAAGTGGAAGATCAAACAGATTCCTGACAAACCTAGCAGATAACTTTCTCTCCCAAAAAGTAGAGAAGGGAACTAGGGGATTAGCCATATTGGATTTAATTCTCACAAACAGAGATGAAATGATAGAAGGTGTCGAAGCCACAGGAACCTTGGGGGGGAAGTGATCATGCAATATTGGAATTCAATATTCTGGAGGCACAAGCAATAGAACACAGCCAAACTAGAGTCTTGGACTTTAAAAGAGCTAATTTCAATAAACTTAGAGAGACCATGGGAAGAATTCCATGGATGAGAATCCTAAAGGGGAAAACAACTCAAGAAGCTTGGGAAATTTTGAAAAGTGAGATAATAAAGGCCCAGTCTAGTATAATACCAACAAAGAAGAAAAATAACAGCTCTCAAAAGAAACCAGCATGGCTGCATAAAGAACTCTCTGATAAATTGAAAGATAAAAAGGACAAGTATAAGAATTGGAAAGAGGGGCACATAACTAAGTCAGAATATCAGCAAATAGCCCGTGCCTGCAAAGATGAAGTGAGGAAAGCTAAGGCTCAAAATGAACTAAGGCTTGCGACCAAAGTCAAAAATAACAAAAAATGCTTCTTTCAACATATAAAAAACAAGAAAAAAGTTAAGGAAATGATTGGTCCATTAGTGGGGGAAAGTGGCAAGAAGGTGACAAGCAATAGGGAGAAAGCAGAACTATTTAATTCATTTTTTGCATCTGTTTTTACACAAAGGGAAAAAACAGTCCAACCTACCCAAACCAGTGCCATAAAAAACAGAATAGAAACGCAAGTTAAGATAGGCAAGAAAATGGTAAGTGAGCACCTGTCCAGCCTAGACGAGTTCAAATCACCAGGACCAGATGGATTACACCCCAAGGTTCTCAAGGAACTGGCAGACGTGATCTCAGAACCACTGAACTATATTTTTCAAAGATCCTGGAGCACTGGGGAACTACCAGAGGACTGGAAGAGAGCTGATGTAGTTCCCATCTTCAAAAAAGGGAAAAAAGTAGATCCAGGAAACTACAGACCTATCAGCCTGACCTCAATACCTGGGAAGATTCTGGAAAAGATAATCAAACAACAAATCAGCGAACATCTTGATGCAAACAAAGTCATCACTAAAAGTCAACACGGGTTTGTCAAAAACAGATCGTGCCAGACGAATCTTATTACATTCTTTGACCAAGTGACAAAACTAGTGGACCAGAGGAATGCTGTAGATATAATTTACTTGGACTTCAGTAAGGCATTTGATAAGGTAGATCACAACCTACTACTTGACAAGATAGAAAAATGTGGGTTAGATAGCATTACCACCAGATGGATTCGTAGCTGGCTGACAGGCCGTACTCAGCGGGTGGTCCTCAATGGAACCGCATCTACATGGAAGGAAGTGTGTAGTGGGGTGCCCCAGGGCTCTGTTCTGGGCCCAGTGCTCTTCAATATCTTCATTAATGATTTGGATGAGGAGATAGATGGGGAACTCATCAAATTTGCAGATGACACCAAGCTGGCAGGAATAGCCAATACTCCAGAAGATAGGCTTAAGATACAGAAGGATCTGGACAGACTCGAACACTGGGCACTATCTAACAAAATGAAATTCAATGGTGAAAAAAGTAAGGTTCTACATTTAGGGAGGAAAAATCAAATGCACAGGTATAGTATAGGTGGTACCTTGCTCAATAGCAGTAACTGTGAGAGGGATCTCGGAGTCTTAGTAGACAATCACTTCAATATGAGCCAGCAGTGTGCTGCAGCTGCCAAAAAAGCCAACACAGTGCTAGGCTGCATTAACAGAGGGATAGAATCAAGATCAAGTGATGTACTAATACCACTTTACAATGCTTTGGTAAGGCCACATCTGGAATACTGCATCCAGTTTTGGTCACCACGATGTAAAAAAGATGTTGAGACTCTAGAAAGGGTACAGAGAAGAGCAACAAAGATGATTAGGGGGCTGGAGGCCAAAACATATAGGGAACGGTTGCTGGAATTGGGTATGTGTAGTTTAACGAAGAGAAGAGTGAGGGGTGACATGATAGCAGTGTTCCAATATCTCAGGGGCTGCCACAAAGAAGAGGGAGTCAAGCTATTCTCCAAAGCACCTGAAAGCAGGACAAGAAGCAACGGATGGAAACTAGTCAAGGAGAGAAACAACCTAGAACTAAGGAGAAACTTCCTGACAGTTAGAACAATTAACCAGTGGAACAACCTGCCTCCAGAGGTGGTGAATGCTCCAACACTGGAAGCTTTTAAGAAGAGACTGGACAGCCATTTGTCTGAAATGGTATAAGGTTTCCTGCCTGAGCAGGGGATTGGACTAGATGACCTCCAAGGTCCCTTCCAACTTTATTATTATTATTATTATTATATATTTGAAGAAGAACTAGGCATAGTAGATCACTACATTTACCTTGGCCAACAGATCTCAAAGGAAGATGATACAATAAAGGAAATGGAAAGGCATGCTAAATGTGGTTGGCAGGCATTTTGCAAGCTAAGCATAATTTTCAAGAACAATCTCTCCCTATGGATGAAGAGAAAGGTTTGTGCTACCAGTGTGTGCTACCTGCTCTAACATATGCCAATGAAACATGGACACTAAGCTCACAATCAATACAAAAGCTACAAGTGGCACAAAGAGCCATGGAAAGATACATGCTCAGCATTACAAGACAAAAAAGAAAAACCCACACATGAATTAGAGAACAAATGAAAGTACGTGATATCATCAAGAGAGTCAGAGAACTGAAATGGAATGGAAATGGGCTGGTCACATAGCAAGAAGAATTGATGGCAGGTGGACCAAGGCAGTCATAGAATGGATCCCACTTGATAAAAAGCATCTACAAAACAGACCTAAAACAAGATGGATCAACAACATCAGCAAGTATTGCAGACCCAATTGTTAAAAGAAAGCTCAGGACCATATAGATTGGAAACATGTGGTAGAGGCCTTCATCCTGCAGTGGATAAACAAGGGCTAAAATGATGATGATGATTAGTGCTAATTAGTTCAAAAGAAGACCCATAATGGTTCCAAAGGATAATACACCAAATTCACAACTTAAAACTGTGTTCTTCAGTTGTATGTGTACTGTCAGCATATTCCATTTGGTCCCAGAATTTATGATGATGTTTCTAACAGCTGGATTATCTCCCTTAACTTCAGGGAGATAATAAGCTTAGTACAAACATCCTGAGAAAGAAGCACCTCAACAAATATATCCTTTGAAAACAGTAGGTTGACAGGTCATTAAAATCTTAGGAAATTGCTTTAATGCATCCTTTTGAAGTTTATAAAGTCTTTTATTTTTCCAAGTAGCAATGAAAGTGGTCTGTCTTCTGTGTTACTCCTGGGATAGTAAGGAGAAGCATGGATAGGTTTAATGTCACATGACTGGAAAAATAGGTGAGTAACTTTTAAACTTTGGTCATTATCCTAAATGAGCCACTATATAAAAATATCAAAAAATAACCTGCAGTGCTCTGACAATGACAACAGCCAAACTATGTGGTAACTTAGCTGACTTTGGTAGGATGAGCCAAAAATATAAACATGAATATTTGTTGTATGGGTCCAAAAACATCAGTTCCCAATTCTGGTCCCAGGAATGGGGATGATGGTGGGAAAGGGCATAGGGACTGATCATTATGTAAATGCTGAGTTTGTCCACAAGTAGGACAGTTCTTTGACCAGTAAAATTTAGGGTGCAAAATCTGTTTTGTTTGCCGTGGCTCTTTTTTCCCATGAGCTAGCTTTTGCATATTTTACATTCAGGGATAACAATATGCTCATCCCACAATAAGAGATGATCACGTACAGGATGTTCAGCATCAAAGTGTTTGAATGGTCTCTGTGAAGCAGGAATTGTTTATGGCCATTTATTAAATTGAACAATGGAATGAAATCTGGTGAGCAAAACATTTTGCTTAGAAGCAAGGCAGAACTCCTTTAACGAAAATGCCTCAAAGTCCAGCAAATATACATATATAAAACTCCTGATGAGCATACCCTTCCAACCATGAGTGTGATTTTGAATCAGTTAATGAAATCAGCTACCTTCATTTTTCAAGAACTGTTTTGAACAACAAAATTGTACAATGGCAATCTCCAACTGGGAGGCAGCATGCAAGGAAGCAAACTGGTGTTTTTATGTGGATGTAGTATGAATGACTTGTGATCCATTAAAGCACAAGTGGACGCCCCCACGGATAAACATCAGAAAGTTCTTTGGTTCATAGAAATCCTGCAGTTTCATCCCCAATTTGTGGATATCTGCACTTCAGAGGAAAAAGTGAACAGCTGGCATATCTAATAGGCTTCTTTGATCTGTCTTTCAGAGTCTGTAGGAAGATGGCCCCAAGTCCCAAAAGTTTCTGTGTTCAGCTTATTATAAGCCAGACAAGGCTCCTTGGTTAATGAATATTTCATCTGCTGAAATGCAGAGTCAGCTACTGAAAACCAGTGCCAAGCAACTCCTTTTCTAGTCAGCAAGCATAGAGGTTCCAAAAATATCTTATTATGAATATATTTCATAAGATAATTACTCATAGTAAGACAAAATGCAGCAAATCCAAATTCTCAGACCAAAGACTTGCCGAATACCTTCGATGTTTTTTGGATCAATTTTTATTCCTTAAACTAAGACAACATAGCCAAATTTAACAATCTCTTCAGGACTTGCAAAATGGCATTTGATTTCATGAAATTACTCAAAAATTGCCACCAGTCTATTGCAGAATTCTTCAGCATATGCAACAGCATTATCCATATTCCAGAACCTGTAACAAAGAGTTCCTTGCCTTTTGATAAACCTCAGGAACATTTGAGAGTCAAAGAATATTTTATAGAACCCCTAACAACCATGGTGTTGTGTAAAAGTTGTTAAATGATAAGAATCTGGTGAGAATATTATTTTTCAAACCACTGTATATGATTTGGCAATGATATTACAGGATGGCACTCCCCTACTACAGCATCTCTTGTTTCCTTTCATTTATTTATTAATTTTTCACATTTTTGAACTGACCATGTCCCTAAGAGAGGAGGTTTTGTGGAGTTTTCACAAGTATCTTTATTATTAAACTCTTATTATAATCTGAACAGCAGGGCAAAGTGGTCATATCTACACTGTGTAGATTGATAGAGGCAAATGAAATCTGAGATGAAATATAATAATGTTGATTGATATCACAGAGAAAAGATGGCATTTGTCATTGAATCACTTATGCAATACTTACATTTCCACACCTTAGATAGTCCACTTAAACAGAGTGTAAAATAGAAAAATATTATTTTTCATTCTTGTACAAACTATCTTCTCTCTTTGGTTTATCAGGACCACACACTGACCTCCTAGCTATTTATTTTATATTTTACACATTGGGAAGAGGTCATTGTTACTATATTCAGAAGTGGGGGTTTATTATTGTGGGAACCTCCTTTCCTTACTGTGAGAAAAAGTAGTATTTTGTCACTTTAGCTCACAACATGTCAAGATCATCCTTGCTGACACTCCATGTTTTCTCAGTTTCTCACAATATTCTGAGACAGAATCTTATTGACATTCTATCTAGTTGCTCTCTCAGCTATATTGACATCTCTTTCTCAGCTTGGCACTTAACTGGTTCCTGTCATTTGCATTCAACCTTGCTCTTGTTATTCACATCTTGTTTGTATGCTTCTTGTGATGTTCCCAGCCTCGTTTTAGCCATTTCACACATTTCCACTCATTCTTTCATTCACACATTATAATAGCTGCTTATAACTTAATGCCACTGTTAACATTAAGGCCCTGTTCAATAACACAGTTTTATATTGGAAACATTTTGCCAAATCACAGAATGTCCAATCATCTAGTTTTTCAATAAACTCTAATTAGAATGAGACAAATTGAGTCATTCAAAAGCTGGTGATAATGGGCAATC
Source organism: Daboia siamensis (assembly GCA_024449315.1). Lineage (NCBI taxonomy): Eukaryota > Metazoa > Chordata > Lepidosauria > Squamata > Viperidae > Daboia > Daboia siamensis. The sequence continues at coordinate 61,891 of JAKJMR010000849.1, forward strand.
TTTAGGAGCTGGACGGAATGACAATTCAATCTTTTTGAGCAATACTGTCCCGTAATTCTGTGTCTACATGATGGCAGTTCTGGAATTCCTAAAACATTAATGGAAAAGTATTTAGTTCTTCCATCTGGTACTTCTAAATGGGTCTTTGAGATATGATAGTTGTAAATTATTATTTTTCAACTGGGATTTTGCGATCTTATTCCATTTTCTACTTGGCATGTATTCCTGAAAAAGCTATTTAGATGGGGCTGTAGGTCCTTGTTTCAGTAATGCTAGTTATTAGCTGATCTGCCAGAGAAATAAAAACATGGGAGGGAGATATGAGTTGAAGTAGATAGCTTATTGTAGAAACATGGTATTTCAAGCACATGTGTAAGGTGTTGCTCAACTACAGGGCACAATGTATATTGCCCAAAAGGGTACCTCAAACACATTAATGGACATGGACCAAATAGGCTTGATCTTGAGAGAGATTTAAGGAGGAAAAAGAATGCATTAAAGCTATGCAATTTTCCATAACTGGCCAAATTTTTGGTCTTAATCACTCAAAGTCTCATGAAGGGAAGTTGGAAAACTTTATATAGTACATAGACTCCACCGAACTCCCTCTAGATCTTGGGTGGGCAATTAATTTCACCAAGGCAGCTACATAAGTGTGCCGGCTGACTGAAGGAGTACACAGTGACTGCACAGAGCTGGACCCAACTTGTCATCTTCTCCTGCCCCCTGTGGTGTGCTTATTTACATTTGATTTCTAACTTCCAGTTGACTTCACATGGGACAGACAGGGCAGACAAAGGGCTGGATGTGGCCCATGGTTGGTAAAATGTCCAGGTCTGATCTAGATGATTGGGGCAGAGATGGCTCTTAAGTTATGGGAGTAGAGTCACTGCAACATAAGCCATTACATATTGGTTAACCTTTGTAACATGCACATATTGCCCTCGTGGAGGCTGAAGATTTCAGTTGTGATTTCTCCTCAAGCGCTGACTTCTTTAGGCAACTCATCTGTGCGAGAATTATGCCCACTTTGTACACTTGTAGAATGATGGATTGAATTCAAAATCAGACTACGGATACTTGAAAAAAAATTCTCTTCCAAAAATTATTTGAATTGGCAGTTTGCCTTTCATGTGACAAGGACCTTAAATTTCTTCCCTTGAGATTTCCATCTGAGTATTTATTTTATTTCAGTTACATTTCCATATTTGGCTTCCTGTTAATGCAGTAGTGCCACTGCTCGTTTTTTCCCCCTCTATTGATTTTCTTTGTTTCTCACAAAATTACATACTTTTATTGGGCAAGACATATCCTCAGTAATATTATGACATATTTACTGTGGAGATGCAAACCAAACATTAACACTTTGAAAGGTTCTAACCTGATATATTTTCTTTTTTTTTTACTGCACTTCACCTGAAGGAAATAAACAAAAAATAAACTTCACTAAAGTTACCATGGTGTCAAATTGGTGCTTGCCATGTTTTGTCTCCAGATAGTACAGGAGCATCTGCTAGCAGATATTCAACAGTGCCCTTGTTTCAACATTATTGCTTTTTCTCCTTTATTTCGGGCTCTTTATTTCTCTGGCACTTTAGCAACATTTCCTGTGATTTTGAAGATTTAATAGGCTAGCTTTTTGTTGACCCGTTGCAAGACAAAGTCAGTTTCTTATTGGAGAAAAGTGCCTCATCTCCTAAGCAACACATATTTAGAAAGCATAAACACAGTGGAAGACCAAGACAAACCAACAAAGGCTTTTAGAAGTGAAATGGCAGCAGCGACTAAGAGCAGAGGTAGCAGATGACTTCTATTATTTATTCCGTGTAATATTTTCTGAAGCATTTTCTACCAGTATGCCTTAGATTAGGAAACGATATTATCACTTGGAGAGAGATGGTAGAAATGGCCCTGTAATTTTGACAATGCTTTCTCCTTCTGCCCCTTCAGCCCTTTCTTATTGCTAAGCAATAATATCTCTATTGCATTGTCACCGCAGTGTCATTATGTTTGTCTGCAAAATAAGATTACCTGAGGAAAGCAAAAGAGGGTTTTGGTTTTTTTAAAAAATCAAATTAATTGAATTTATGAGGCTAAAAAAGGATCCCCGAATTATGCACATCAGTTTTAGGGCAAAGGGGAGTAAGGCCACAAAATTAAGGGCTTCTTATCTTCATGTGCTCTCATGGGATTATCACATTGGGAGAGAAGTGAAGTTTCTCATCACATTGTGATTGGGAAGGCTAAAAAACAGGAGTAATTAGTCCAAAAGCCAAATAATGAAGTGTCCTAGGCTACATGAAAGCCTTTTCAACATCTAGCATTTTCTGCCATGCTGATTGAACAGAAGCTAAAGGGTGGGTCTACCTTAGTCTACCTAACCAGATATGACTGTTAGAAAATGGGGAAGGGCAAGCTCTCCAATCTATTGAATTTCCTCCTTCCTTCCTTCCTTCCTTCCTTCCTTCCTTCCTTCCTTCCTTCCTTCCTTCCTTCCTTCCTTCCTTCCTTCCTTGTAATTTCTATATTTCCCATCAAATATGTGATCTTTTTAGTGCTGCCCTTAACAGTAGAATGGAGGTCATATTCCCATCCTAATTTTTAGGTTGATAAAAATATAGTTGAAATGCTATGTATAAATTTAAGGATATTGTGTTATGACATCTTCCAGTATTGACTGGTCAGAAGTCCCAATTCAGAAGAAGAGTTTTGTGCATATATATTTAATGCACGTGGACATCATATCAAATTCCATCAGAAGATATGAGGCAAGTGCGGTTAGAATTGAGATTATGGACAAAATCACTCATAGATATACTGTAAGTTACATATATAACACAGGTTTGATAAAGGACTATCTTGGATGGTTTTAAAAGAAAATTAGAGATTTTTCTGGATGATGTGGTTATTGATGGCTACTAGCAAGGATAACTATGAGTCTTCTAAGACTAGAGGTAACATTCCTATGAATAGTAGTTATAGGGGAAAAAATCAATTGGCATTATATCCTTCTTCTGAACTTCTGAATCTCTATGTGTGTCTAGCTACAAAGAGAATAGAAATTTGGACAAGATATCCTTTCAGTTTGATTCAACATGGTTGTTTTTATGATCCTGCTGTGTCTTCACTGACCTCAAGTGGATAATAAGCTGACCCTCGCTTTATTAAATTGTGATTAGGACATATTTGCAAAGAATGTGTATTAAGAGCAATAGTTTTCCTTAGAAATAATGTATGATTAGGATCAAACTATATATTTATAAGTATCAGTAATCAGCATTATTCTACATGTTACCTTCATGTCTTTAATGAAAAATAAATTAATTAAAAATGAAATTAGACATATCAACCTTATGCTTAAGCTTGCCCCTTGCCTGGCTCTGTTTAATTAACGGGAATAGGCAGGACAATGAACAAAGTAGCAACATTTCAATAATCAGCTTTTAATAAAACAAAACAATGAGGAAGAGATGAAGGGATTTTGCTCTTAATGGCTTCTACACTAGTGGTTGGACCTCAGGTAGCTAGTTTATTTCCCGGTGAATCTTGGAATAAGATGGGAAAGTTGGAATAAAGACAAACTTTCAAATTAGTTCCAATAACAATGCATTCTATATCTACTCTGTTGGAAACTGGAGACAAATAATAAATTACAAGGATGCCTCCAAGTAGTTTTATGAATTAAAACAAAACTGTAAAAAGCTGTAAAGCAATAAAAAAAATGGAGTCCAGATGTTCTGGGATCTTATTTAGGATCAAAATTCTCAAGTGTCAAGACAACACAGAATTTGTTTCTAGCTTTTCATCCAACCTTTCTGAGGTGGTTTAACTCATCTTAACATTCTGAACTTACCTTCTTGTTAAGCATAGAGGTTGTCTGGACAAAGACAGAAAAATTCTGATCTACTACTTACAATGGATAGAATTATTATTATTTAATTGTGATGTCGTCATATCATGATTTATTTATTTAGAGATAGGTAGGCTAACCAAAGCTCACCTTGGATTAATTGAGAAATTACATAAGATCCCCATGCTAGAAAAATATTAGAATAATTTGCAATTGGATAAACCCAAAGCACTCAAAAGAGAGCCCCATTTATGTCCATCAACCTCTCTGATATCCAAAGGTTTTGTTCAACCTTCCACCTTCTTTTGAAGACAGGAACAGTAACAGAGGCTTAACTAGTGAAAAGATGAGACTTTTCTACCAATCAATATTATTCCATGACTGCTAGGATGGCAACACTATGTCTTTTTGGGCCAACCATGATGTCTACAGAAAGAAAGACAAGTGCAGACATTACTTGAAAAAAGAAGAATGCTATCTGAATCTCTTACTTTCTAAGTCTCATTTTGCTTTGCTGAACAGAGGACCATCAGAAGTATTCATTTATATTGAATATAATTCTTTAAAAAAGCCCTATCTTTTAGTATTACAACCTTTTTCTGAGGGCCATTCTTTTAATGTTTTGGATTCACCAGGGTCAGGGGAAGTGGCCACCAGAATGAGTAGGGCAAAATGTTGAAATCCTTGTAAGAACCCGGACTAATTTTAAGGGGCTTTGGTGATTTTTACAAACTGAAATGGGTGCCTTAAACTCGGCAAAGTGTGACATTTCAAATTCACTCCTTGCTTTGCAGGATATCGTTTCTATTGTTTCAGCAGTATTTTGCACTTTTGGGGGGGGAAAGAGGGTAAGGAAATGGTAGCATGTTGGATGGCTTGTGTAGCACAAATGTCCCTTAGAGCTGCTTGCTAATGAATGTTAGAATATAAAAGGGGTGCCATCTGTGGCAGGCATCTCTCCTAATCTGCACTGGAGGAGCCATGAAAGCAGAGATCTGGGCCAAATGTCTCTGTTAGATTTCAGGTATTTTCAGTAGATGAGAATTTTGGGTGACACTTGGGATACATAGATATTTGTCATTACAGCTGTCATAATGTGAACATAGAAAAAAAATCAAACTGTTTGGGATGCAGAGAGCAGGGTGGTATGCTGTCCATCACTGATAATGGAAGCACCATCTTCAACCCAGTCATGCTTCTGAATATTTTTCACATAACAATGATGCATTTATTGTGCTTTTTGCACTGCTTGATTGATGGGACCCATTTCCTGCATGTTCAGCTCCTTTTCAATCGAGATGAATGGCAAACTGAGCAGAAACTATGTTGCACACTTTACTACATTATCAAGACCTAATAACAGTGGCCTAGAGACAGTGGCCTCTGAATCTCTCTGATTCTGTTCTTGGGTTATTTGACCATTCTCATGTACAGTATCTGTGCATTACCACCTATTTTTTTTTTCTCTCTCTCTTGCAAGAACCACCTTTGGCCTGAAGTAGACATCATCACAGACTGCAGTATTTCCTCATTATCAGCTCACACTGTAATTTGAAACCCATCATTATTCTACAGATATAGATTTATTGCTGTAGCTTTAAGCTGTCTTTTCACTTAGGAGGAACAATTACACTGCAGGGCTACTTGGAAAATTAATCCTAGCTTGTACTGAGATGGCAAACTTATATTTCAGTGATAGAAAGCCATCAAAGAATCTTTATGTTTTATATTAAGAAAACAAGATCAAACAAAAAATTTACCAGGGATATAACAGTGTTATAGTTGCCCCAAGGGAGAATGAGGCAACTGAGATCAAAGTCAGATTTCCCCATGGTAAAGGGAAAAGTTTTGAACCGAGCCATCCTCAGTTTTAGGCCATAATTAAAAGTTGATTTGCTGGTAAGGAAGGGAGATTGAAATCACTGGACAGAAATGCTCATGAAATCAGAGTAACTGACCTTTTAGACCAGCGATTCCCCAACCTTTGTGGCTTGGCGGCCTGGAGGGGGGACAGGAGAACTGGGCCACATGAGCAGCAGGTTGGTGTGCATGCACACACAACTTGTGTGAGGAGCGGGCCAGCATGCACATACATGAATGCTCAGCTCAACTTGCACAGGTTGAACTGCAGCAGGTTGCATGCATGCTAACCTACCACCCACACATGTTGAGTTGCGCGGTGCATGTATGCACCAACCTGGTGCTTACATGGCCCAGTTCCAAATAGGCCCTGGCCCATTATAGGACTACAGCCCGGGAGATGGGGTCCCCTGTTTTAGACTATCTTCAGTAACTCCAATATCAGCATTCTTGTGAGAATGGAGAGATTCTTTACATTTTCTCTCTATGACTCTCCTGGGATATCATGTAACAGGTTTTTCTGAGCTGCATTCATGAGTATAGCAGCTGGATTATTTCATTTGTCCTTCTTTTATTTCTTCTTTATTTCTGTTAATTATTTCCTTATACTTCTACATTCAATAGAAGTAAAAGATAATCATGTATTGACAAGTTAATCATGTATTTGCCTACTTCAATAGTATTTGTGGGACCATCTCTTCAGGGTGTCTGCCCATCCTGCTAAATTAGATAGGGTAGGAGTGCTCAAGGTCACCTCCATTCAATATTGCTTAGTGGGACCTCAAAAATATGCTTTCTTGATGGATGCACCAGCCCTTTGGAACAACCTCCCTCCTAAGATCACAGAGATCCCTACACTTTTTGGCTTCTGAAGGGTCATGAAAACCTGGCTTTCCCCCCAAGCATTGTTGAACTGTAAATATGTTTTTTGGTGCCTTAAAGAACACCCCTTTATGTTTCCAACTTACCTGAAATTTAAATTGAACATCAGTGATCTTGTTTAGAGAAACTACTATTATTACAAATGTAATTATTCTCATCATATTTTAAGACACTTCATGTTAAATCTGTGCAATTGAAAACCACTCAATAATTTCTATGAAATTTGGTATGCTTTAACCTTCATAAGTCTCTGCTTTATCTACAAAATTTATTCCAACTTACTGGAAAAGAAAAGGTGCACTTATTCTGGTTTTTAACCATACCAGATAGACTATGGGAAGAATCCAGAAATCTACTCACTGGTTATGGTTTGAAATTGCTTGAAGGGCAAAAACTGCCATGAATCAAGTATAATTGAAAACAAGACCTGCGGATGCCAGGATGAATATAATCCATGTTACCAAAAGTAGAAATCCTATTGTTGTTGTATCATAAAGTCAAGGGACATTGCGTGCTGAGCCAAGCTGGAAGAGGCAGCTCTCAATATTACCTAAGTTCAGAGCTTGAGATGCAGTGATGCACTGGTGAATAACAGTTTCCAGTCTAAGGTAAGAATACATGCCGAAGGCTACAGTTTTAACTTGAAAATGTTCCAATCAAATAAACTTATCTTCCCCATCCTGTTTGTGTCAGAGACACCATTTCAGGTGCTTCCTGGTTGAAAGGTTTAGTTGATGACATCACCTTGGCCCAAGGGACTCTTATGTGAGGTTCCTTTCACATCCATCTCAAGGAGCTAGAATGAATGTCAGCAGTTCACCCTGCCATGTAGCAGCATTTGGATTTTGAATGCAGTCTTGCTAGCCTCCAGCCCAGCATCCTAACCACATAAGCCACCATGATCCTCAGGGGACTTACATTAAGCGTACAACAGTTTTATATATTAATTTACAAATGCTCTACACTGTTCATTTCCTGGAGGCTTTGAGCTTACATCCACTGGTCACATGGGGCTAAAAATATAACCATCAGCATATTCATTACATACAAATATTTATTACATATGAAGAGACTGGACAGCCATTTGTCTGAAATGGTATAGGGTTTCCTGCCTGAGCAGGGGGTTGGACTGGATGACCTCCAAGGTCCCTTCCAACTTTACTGTTATGATTATGATGATATGCCTTCAACTAGGGTAGAAAAATACTCAATCTGTGTTTTCTTGGCTTTTCAAAAGCTCAATAGAGAGAGTGTAGCCTGGTTATCAGGGGTATGCTGTTCTCCACAAGGGTGTCATTGATGATAAGGCCCAAATATGGTGACAATGTAGAAGGGACTCTTTGTCTCAGATTTCACCAGGTAGACAACACACCTCACCTTTACGACATTTTTCATTAGGCAGGAAAAAAAAAATCCAGTCTGTAGGTAGCCAGAATGATAGCATAGATCCTAGCCATTTCCACAGACTTTTCAGGCAAACAAATCCCAGATACATCTACAAGAAGAGGACTCTATCGTCTCAATCAGACCTGCTCATCTAGCATCCAACTCCAAGCAAATATAAGCCGTTTATATCCCAGATGTTGTATGAATTCATTGTAGTGGCCCAGCAACAGATTTTGTGGCTCAGATTTCCCCAGTGGATTTTGCTGATTGTGGAGTATACAGTATACTATGTGATAAGTAAAGACACTTGAAACTAGTTGAGCTAGAAGTAGATTTTCAAATTTTCACATCAAATTTTCAAAGAAATACATCAAGGCCTAGGAGCTATTCTCAAGGATGCAGTTTGTAGATCATCCTCTTTCCCCCACATTTGCTTACTGATACCTCCTGTCAAGAGTGTCTCTCTATTTCATGTTGCCATTAGAATAAGGGGTAGGAGGTATTGCTTTAGAATGAGTTAGTTAGAGTAATGAAACCTCTTCAGTTCTATGGGAGCTTGCTGAGAGTTGACAGTATAGAAACCTTTCAAGGATAGCAGGTGTGAAGAAGATAGCAAACAGGTCCCATAACAAAGAGAACTTGTTTACAGAACTTGGATATCGGGGGGGCGGGGTTGGCTGGGAAAGTTATATGCTATGGTCTGATGTCTTGGGATTTTAGAGTCAGTTTTTCCTTGCCTTTACCTGGCCATGTATTTAATAAACAGTAAGCTTTTCAGAGATGAAAATAATCCAGAACTTTTATTTGGATACTCCAGCTGGAGGTTGACACCTCCCCTCCAGGCTAATGGAGGAGAGAGGCACATATTACACTGAGTTGGTACAAATAAAGGTTTTATAAAATGGATGTGTAACTTTCATCTTAAAAATAGCTTAAGCATATCTGGGCTGTGGAACATAAACACACCTGTTAGCTATTGGAAGCCCCTATTTTGTGTTTATTCTATTGCTTTTGCTTTTGCAATAAACAATGCCATACAGCTGCTTCTAAAATAAGTGTGGGTACAACTTGTTCAACTATGGTAACACCAAAGTAACTAAATAAATAATCAAGACAGATTGGAAGAAGTGCAGAATAACTTTGAATGAATCTCAGGAGAAATAACCACTGAAATGTATGTCTCTTGTATTGACATCTTTTCTTGATTGTTTTGAAATTTTATATATATATAAAACACATATACATAGAGACATATATACACAATGTGTGTGTGTGTGTGTATATATAAACAAATCTAATGCCCAGTCCTTTCAGAAAATAAGAATGTTTTCTACTATCCTATATATTAACTCTACAAAGGACACCAATTATTCTGTTGTCTCCCTATACAGACTTTTGTAATTTTCTATCCTATAGTAGTTATGTCTGGAATTCTGATGCCTCAGTAGTTTGTAGTGTTAAGAATATATAGCATTTACCTTGTTATTTATTATATTGTATGTATATAGTTGTCTATCACCCATGTCATAGCAAGCAATATAAAAAACAGCTAAAATAATAGTTAAGCTGTACCTCATTTCTCTCTTCTTGGTTGTCTGGCCATTCATTATTCACAATTAAGTCTTTCCTTCTTTACAATATTTTTTCTCTGAATAGATCCTACATACTCGCAACTCCAGTGACTAGTACCCATGCCTAACACACAGGTTCAAATTATCCTAGTTCAGACACATTATGCAAATACCTAGTTTTCTGGAGAAGGCTGTAATGCTGGGAAAGATAGAAAGAAAGAGAAAAGGACAAATGGGAGCAAGGTGGATGGCCTAGGCGTCATTGGAAATGCTGAAAGACCACATTATGGACAGATCACCCTGGAGAAATGTTAAGAAAACTGATAGGTAAAGGTAAAGGTTCTCCCGCACATGCGTGCTAGTTGTTTCTGACTCTAGGGGCCGGTGCTCATCTCTGTTTTAAAGCCAAAGAGCCAGCACTTGTCCGAGGACATCTCCGTGGTCATGTGGCTGGCATGACTAGACGCCAAAGGCACACGGAACGCTGTTACCTTCCCACTGTACTGGTCCCTATTTTTCTACTTGCATTTTTACGTGCTTTCGAACTGCTAAGTGGGCAGAAGCTGGGACGAGTAACAGGTGCTCACTCTGTTACGTGGCACTTGGGATTCAACCCGCCAAACTGCCGATCTTCTGATCGACAAGCTCAGCATCCTAACCCACTGAGCCACCGCGTCCCTTTAAGAAAACTGATGGTAATTGCCTTTTGATTAGATTACAGACAGTGGAATGTAGGTGGGTAGCTATTGCAGAGATAGAGCAGACTGGGACAATGTCTTCAATTGGGATCCTATGACTGAAACTTTCTGATGGCTCCCTCCCAAGGGATTGACTATCTTGCTTTCTTCCTGACAGAGAAATGGAAAGGCCTTTGAAGTGACCGTCTTAGGATGTGCTGCTTTAAATGGGAAACATGGCAGCCCAGAAGGACTTCATTTGAGATTTGGACTGATCATCAAAGACTAAGACTCTGGATTGTAGAGGGTGCCTATCTACCATCTGAGATACTTGAGATGCATTCAGGGGCACTGCCCCACAGATTGCCAGGTGTGAGGCCCTATTTGTTAAGTTGGCCTCTATGGATCAGTTGGGACTTGTGAAGGGAATACTTCTTTACCTACAGAGTTGTTGAGAGGAATTGGACAGCCAGGGTATAAGGGACTGGCGTTACTGAGTGAATTTGGGTGTTTGACCTTCTGGTGCCAGGAACCTTCCAAAGGTTGGTCCTGGGTGAGTTTGCACTGCCTCAGACAGATCTGGGATATAATCTGGTGGTCCCCCCTGGATTTATGGTTCCTGCTCAAAAAGAAGTGACAGTTGTAGGTAGCAGGGCCTGTGCCCACGTTTTCTTGGAGTACTGCAATTCACTCTACATTTAATACTTTCCCCATCTATGAAATGCACACAACTTACAGAATACAGAATAACAAAGTTGGAAGGGACCTTGTAGATCACCTAGTCCAACTCCCTACTCAAGCAGGAGACCCTATCCCATTTCTGACAAGTGGCTGTCCAATTTCTTCTTGAAAGCTTCCATTGATGAAGTACCCACAACTTCTGAAGGCAAGCTGTTCTCACTGTCAGAAAATTTTTCCTTATTTCTAGATTAAATCTCTCCTTGATCAGTTTCCACCCATTGTTTCTTGTCTGGCCTTTGGGTGCTTTGGAAAATAGGATGACCCCCTCCTCTCTGTGATAGCCCTTCAAATATTGGAATACTGCTGTCATGAATTATCTGTCAAAATATCTATTTTTTGTCTCTTCTTTTTTATCCCAACATATTTCAGTATATTCTAGGAGTTCTATGTCAATGCATGAACTTGGCTGCTAACCCAGCATCTGTCACATTAGCACAGAAGCTTCTAAATCAGAGGTGGGGAACCTGAGGCCTAAACTCCTTCTAACCTCAGCCTAATAAGCCATCTTCAAATGACCGTTTCATTTTAGACTTTTGCCAGATGGATCCATACCTTCTCAGGAGAACGAAAAGAAAAAAGAAATGTGGGAAGAAGGATTATCTTGCTGTCTTTTATTTCTGGCTCCTACTCTTGGACTTTGAAGTTTCTAGCTGTTGACTCAAAGAAATGTGTGAGAGAAAAAGCTTTCACACAATTGCTCTAAAGGAATGTTTATACACACTCTCTGTCTCTCACACATGGGTGTCTACAAATATCATTGTCAGTACTTTGTGTTGTTCTACAAACAGCTTAATATGGTTTGCACCTTTTACAGCCAGCAGAACTCTAAGAGATAAAAATTCATGAAATAATAGTCAAAACAATAACATATAAATCAGCTGGTACATAGTGTAACTGCTTGCCTCCTTATTGGACAATTACAACTTTACTGTATAACACTGTTATAGGAACCACAGTGGCTGTCTAGTGATCTTTGAGATATTAGTTATCATCTGTAAAGCTCTATATGGCCTGGAGCCTAGATTCTGTAAAGGCATCCAATCCCAAATAAATTTTGTTTGTCCATCATAGATGAAAACAGAGTATCTGCTGAATGTCCTTTCCTATCAGGAGGTACAAGCGAAGGTGGTCATTCTTGATAGCCCCTCACTTTCTTTGAAATAATTGATATTCAGAGATAAAAACAGCTAAACAATTGAAATAAGTTCTGTTTCACTAGAGACGTGGCTGTTGGGTTTTATTGTGTGTGTGTGTGTATTTGTATGTGGAGGGGTAGGGTGGGGAGTAAATTGTGTGTGGAGGGGTGGGGTGGTAAATTAGATCCTATTGTGCTGTTATTTGTATTCTTTTTTACTCATATTTTGCACACCACTCGGAGACTTTGATATGAGCTAGCTTATCAGCCTTAAATAAATGCATAATCTAAGCTTAAAATGAATAGCAAAATCCACACAGCTATGGAGAAGGTCGAAGAGACACTGTGATGAAGAACAAATGTATTTCTGGAAAGATGTTCTAGAATATAAGATCGACAATGGTCAGCATGTTCAATTATCACAGCATGCCAATGACTGGAAAATATAGGTAAAATGGGAAAGGGGAAATGGAGTTGTGTGTCATAGGAGAGTGTGTACTATAGTCAGCTGGCTGCATGAAATGTGAAACAGAATTGCTTCAGGTTACAAAAGTTACCTGCAACTTCGACTTGTTTATTTATATATCTCATTTATTTTCTCTGCTTACGAGTCAACTCTTTCATGTCCCAGAATGTTTGTTTGTTTTCAATTTCTCTTTGCATTTTTTCACTTGTAATTTCTTTCTTTCATAGCTTTGTTTTTAATCTGGGCCAAATTTGAAAATATCAGGAATATTTTAACAAGAACTCTGAAGACATTGTAGATGAGTGAAGGAGGCATCATATTCTGAACTATTTGTCTTTCTTTTTCTCTCTCCCCCCACCCTCCTCTTTAGCTCTGTGAGTGCTATGAAAATGTAGATGCAGAGAAATGCCTTAAAACTATGAGGCAGGTGCACAATTCTTGATCAGATCTCAGCTCATGCAGAGAAAAGAAAAAAAATTTCCTCTTTTGCTCTCAGCTCCTTCTGAAGCTGGATGGTTTCCAACCTAGGCCGTTGGCTCCGCTCCTGAGTTTTCTGACCTTCTTCCCGTAGCGCCTGCTATTGAAGTTGGTAATATCAATCAATATGGCAGCTCAGAAGGGGGTTCCTGCCCAATGTCTTATTTGAGTGTTGTGGGGGATAGTTTCTACAGGTCTGTTGAGATCAATTCTGTAAAAGGGAAGAATTGTTGGCTCCTGACAGTGAAAAGACCTGAACCTTCAGTCTGAGGGTGGGTGAGCCATTCACCTTTCTCAAGGCCAGGTTTTGTAAAGCTATTTTATTCCTGTAAAGGGATGAGGGACAAAATCTATAGATTTCTCTTTATTTGGCTTCACTTGAGTCTGCTGAAATCTAAGCTCAAAAATATTTTCCAGTAAGAGCATTAGGCACACTAGAGAGGATTCAGAAGCTGTTCAGCAGGCTGCTTTTCTGAAGCATCTCGGCACAGTTTCACTTTGTTTCGGTGTGGGGAGAAGAGTAAGAGATAAGGCATTTATCTGTATTGCTTTGCAGGTACTGTCTTTCTTCGAGGGTCTTACGGAGGAAAAACATGAAGCAAAAAATGGTATCTGTGTTCCTGGGTGTGTGTATTAAACATGTGCCCCTTTGAAAAGGATTTTTTTTAAAAAAAGTGCTTTGGATCTTAAGTGAACTCAGCATCCAGTGGCATGTTCAAGGGGATCAAAAGCTCCCATGCCTTTTTCACATGCATTGCAAGCAGGATACATGGGGAAAAAGGGTAAAGGGTTCAATTACATGGCCATAACTACCATTTTGAGGTGGGGAGGGGGGATTGTCCCTCAGGAGATATGCCCTCTGCTATTTATTAAAGCAGCTTCACTTCTTCAAACTTCTGGGAAAGCCTGCAAAAACTGTCACTGCTGCGTTGCTTTCAAAATGGAGGCCTGAGAGAGTGACAAGAATCATTTTTGCTCCTTTCTTTCACTGGAAGCTTGCTTAGTGCAAAAGGGAAAAACTGAGCCCTGGGGCTGCATGCTGCAAAACTCTTGGGGTGGCCTCATTACCATATGATAGAAGAGAGGAATTAAATAACTAGCCGACTGAAAACTAAACTTATCAGTTGTATGTATATAATATTAGTCAAATATAAATGAAGACAAGCCAAAGTTAGTTTTAGCCCTGGCCTACCCACTGAAAGGAATGCGGTGGCTCAGTGGGTTAGAATGCTGAGCTTGTCGATCAGAAGGTTGGCAGTCTGTCGGGTCGAATCCCGAGTGCCGCGTAACAGAGTGAGTGCCTGTTACTCGTCCCAGCTTCTGCCAGCCTAGCAGTTCGAAAGCACGTAAAAATGCAAGTAGAAAAATAGGGACCACTACGGTGGGAAGGTAACAACGTTCCGTGTGCCTTTGGCGTCCAGTCATGCCGGCCACATGACCACGGAGACGTCCTCGGACAAGCGCTGGCTCTTCAGCTTTGAAACGGAGATGAGCACCAGCCCCTAGAGTCGGAAACAACTAGCACACATGTGTGGAGGAACCTTACCTTTACCTTACCCACTGAAGGCATCAGGATATGGCAGGAAAAAAAATACTGTCAAGGCCTGTTTAGGCTTTGATTACAGGGGCTAATGAGGAGTGATCATTTCCTTACATAAATGAGATACCTTAACTGTTAACACATAGAAATAGTGAAAGGATATATAAGAATAACTCTATACATACAAAAGAGTAATCAGAGTAATAATTTCCAGCTCTGATTGTCATCTTTCTTTGATAAGTTCCTGTTCCTGTTTTAAATGTAACAGGAAATGATCATACAAATCTCAGGTGCATTGCTATTCCCTGTCAGGATTGCGGAGGTTTCTTGGAACTGCTGAAAGGACTGTGCTGTAGACTGGAGATAGATGATGTCAAAATTGAACAGCCTTCTCTTAATAAGAGGGAGAGGGATACAACATCATCTAACTCCAGTCTGCAACATAGTTGTTTCAGCAGTTCCAAGAAGGCTCCACACCCATTTTTTCACCACTCAGGTGACCTTGAGGAAACAGATAAATCTCCAAGTAGCCTCAATGACACTCTAGAGGAATGTAAATGATCATCTGTCTGCAAGAAATATTAACCCTTCCATTCCCCAATATCCACTCAGAGCTGAAGAAGCTTCTTGGATAAGAAGTGAAACATCTTCAAAGAAAAAGATAACCTTTATTGTCATTTTTTAACTGACACACATTTAAAATGAAATTCTGTTATTTGCTCTCAAAAGTGTTCACATACATATGACACATATAGACATGTTACTGTATTTACACACAAATATATATACCTACACCTTTACATATAAATACATATAAATATTAACCAAAATGTCCATCTTGAATACATAGCAGAAAGAGGAAGCTTGAGAGTTCACAAGGTTTATACTGTATGGAACAAAACTGTGACTGAGTCTGGATGTCCCAAAGGTGCTTTTTCATGAGGCAACTGGACTTTCTTGTTTTTCAGGCTGAATCTGGATGTTCTGCTTTGGATACCACAAAGCCTCTTCCCAGAAGGTAACAAGGAAAACAGGTCATGAAGAGGATGACAATCTTGTAGACCCTGCTCAAGCAATGCTTATATGCTATGTCCTGAATGGAAAGGAGGGAACTGCCAATAATCTTTTCTGCCAACCTCATCACTCTCTGCACTGCCTTCCTGGACTTCCTTTGGAAGCAGTGATGCTTCCAAACCAGACTGTAATTCAATATGACAGGATGCTCCCGATCGGCCCTCTGTAGAAAGTGATAAGGACAGAGGATGTAGAAAATGCAGGCATTGCTGTGTCCACTTCACCAGTGTCTTGCTGTTGAGCTAGCTTACTCGTTAACTGCACACCCAGAAATTTGATACTGGTAACCATCTCCACAGGTGAATCATTAATGCACAGAGGAGTGTGGTTGTGCCTGCCTTTTCTGAAATTGACAATGAACTCTTTGGTTTTTCCAATGTTTAAAGCTAGGATGTTTTTCTCTCACCCAACTCTCCACCTCTTCGTGATAAGCACCCTCATTGTCATCTTGAATAAGGCCATTACTGTCCAGCTGGTCAAATGGAAGTCCAGTTGCTTCTTGAAAAATCACCTTTGGGATAGTGAAAGGAATTTTAAGGCTGAGCTATTGGGAGTGAAGCTTATGGAATCTGTGCAATGTGAACTCCAGCTAGAATTACATGCTAATGTTAAAATCAACACATAGACACACTCCTGTTTCGGCATTTCCCAAAAGTTCTAGTGGGGTTCTTAGCTACAAAAATCAAGCACGCAAATGTATTCTAAACATATTGAAATTAATACTTTTAAATTAATTAAGAAGCATTTAGGAACGTATATTTGAATAAATGTATATTTTAAAGTGTATTTAAATGGGTAGGAAGATATTACCAGGCACCCATGGGTATTGTGTCATAAGATTGCAGCCAAATTTTTCCCTAAAGAAAAGATAAGATTCGAAAGGAATACACCAGGGAGGTAGACACGGAGAAGACATTTTCTGAAAGGGAACTCATATGGCACATATTGTTCCCTGTCTATCCTACAAAATAGAGTACAGTCTCAAGGAAAATACCATGTTGGGGACAGTGAGAAACCAAGGAAAATGTCAGATAATTTGAAATTAATATTCTTTGGCTTAATGCCTAGAAAATACATGCCCTTATACTGTGCTGTGGGAATTTTTGTTTTGTTTTGTTTTGTTTTAAATCTCCTTAGTTTTACTTTGGTAATCTTTTAAATCTTTTGAACTTGGAATAGGTCTCTGATAAAAGAATACAAACATCATCTCTATGTAAATAGAGCTTTTATACATACAAAAGACTGGAGGAAGGGAATTTTAATAAGTAACCTTTTATCCTGCAAAATATGCATTACTTCCTATTATGATAAACAGTTCTTACGTTTGAAAAGAAAATGGCTATACATATACATTCCAATTACGTATTCATTTGACTTTATATTACATAAATACAGCTCAATTCGGATAAATGTCTGAAGCCAAAGGAATGCATTAGGAGTTGAGCTGAACTCCTGCTTTGCCCTTCCCATTGTGTTTGTAAGATTTGCATTTTATAGTGACATATTACTAATATGCATATTTCATTATGGTTTTGGATTACAAGGTTATCATCTCTATTACCCATTAGTAGTAAACACAGGCTTTTTGGATGAATAGATCCTTGGCTCAGCTGCTTGCTTAATAGCTTTCCATCAGTGAGTTGCCTTCTTCTCTCCTTGTAAAGCCCTCCCCAAGCCCTTCTGAAGCCTCATTGCCCTTTGAGAAAGCAAGGCCATCAGAGGCAAAAGAAAACACTGCACAGAGAACACTCTATTCCATGATCCATTTACTAGATTCTTATACTGCCATATGCTACAGGGAATCACCGTGGGGTACTGTACAATTAAAGACAAATAATATAGATGGTTCAAAAATGGAAAATGACTTATTAAGTGTCCCAATAATCATTGGAGAAGACCCTGATGTTGATTGAAGACAAAAGGAGAAGGGGACAGCAGAGGATGAGCGATAGTGTCACCAATGCAGTGGGAATGAGTTTGGGTGGACTCTGGGAGATAGGGGATGATAGGGAGGCCATGGAGAGTCAGACATGACTGAACAACAAATGATCAGATCTTTTGAATAATTCCAACAATTTTAATGAATATCAGAACAAAATAACCTTTTGGATTTCAGATGGGAGGCTGTTCTAAGGTAAGAAGCCACTGCTACAGAAATACCCAGATTTGTTGTTGTTCCCACATATCTCTGAGTGTACGGGTGGCTTCCCTTTGACATATTTACCTGAGGTGTGTCCACTGGATGACTAGGATTTGCCTGAAGCAGAGAACAATGCAGATTTCACAGATTTAATTGCAATGGAGATAACATTTCCAGCTGATGGTCTGAGGTCAGTCAATTTCTGGTTCATTAGCTGTCAAGAGTACTACAAAATTAGCCAAACTTTCTGTGTCCAAAGCATTTGGAGCTACATGGCTTCAAGAGACTGCAAGAGCTACAATGGAGATGCCATGATACCATCAGAAGAAATTGCAGTAACATTTTTAATCTGTTTTGGGGAATCTGGATGGGTGTTAAGCCCTGATATGAACCTCTTTAACTAAAAAAATGGAACTGAAAAAATGGCAAAATCATACATGGCCAATTGGCTGTAGGATGCCCTCTTGAAATAATTCAGTGATCCTGGACAAAAATGAATCTGTTTAAAACATTCAGCCCAAATTTTTATGGACTACAAGTAGTCCTCAACTTACAATTGGGACCAGAATTTCTAATACTAAGCAAGATGGTTGTTAAGTGAGTTTCATCTGATTTTACAGCATTTTTTGCCATGGTTGTAAGTAAATCTCTGCAGTTGTCAGCTGAATCCACCTTTCCCCATTGACTTTGCTTGTTGGAATCTGACTGGGAAGGATGTAAATGCCAATCACATGACCCCAGGACACTGCAACTGTCAAAATAAAAAGAGCAGAAACAGGAGCAGGAATGTAATGTAATGGATTAGACCAATGCGGGGATTCAAATATGTTTGACAACCAGTTCTCTGTGTGGATGCCACTTCTGGAAGTCCATTCTGGGCATGGGCAACAAAAAAATAGCTATCGATTCTGCCAAAGTGGTGTGAACCAGCTGAATCCCACCACTGGATTAGTCTGAAGTTATGAAAAAAACATTCTTCTTCTTGGTCTCTCTGTGTGAACAAATATGCCTATGTATTCTGAAGTATGAGCTATACTGGGACTACATCAGTGTTGCCCTTTCTATTAAGCATCTCCATGTAATTGATTCTGCTGGTTAGGTATGAAATAAACAACTATTGTAACCTGCCCAGGTTCGCCTTTGTAGTGAGATGAGCCGCAAACAAATTAAATAATAAACAAATAAATAAACAAGCAAACAAACAAACAAATAAATACTTTGCTGCAAGAGGAAATAAAAAAAATAAAATAAAAAATGGTTCTTTCTGTGATACGTTCATGTCCTAAGTATTCAAAAATGACCAGATTCAAAGAGAAATCTCTAATGCCACAGAGAAGTGAGAAAAGTACCAAGCAAATAGCTTCCAAAAAGAGGTTTATATCTGAAGGGGTGGGGAGTTATGTATCATTTTTTCATGTAATATCAAAGAGAGCACAGTGCACCTTGCTGTAAATGAGATAAAGGCATTCATTATTCAAGTATTACATGAGAAGCACAAATATATAATGTATGCAAATTAACACTAGAGCTAGAATTCAAAGCAAAATCAAAACTGAAGAACTTCTCTTGAAAAGAGCTCCTGCTAGAATTTTTCCTGCATTTCCAAAAAAAAGAAAAGAAAAAAGAGTCATTTTTATAGGGAAGAACTTAGCTTGGAAAGAAGGCAAGGCACCATGGAGCAGATGGATCCATCCCACTTTTTGTGAACAAGAGAATTTTTTTAGCATTCAGAGTTATGCGGTGAAAGTTGCCTCAGATCAAAGTCCTCTTAAATCTATCATTTACTGAACTGACTATCATTATTCCCCACAGCCTGAAATAGAAAGAGACTGATACCAATTTGGCCCACCAAGGAATCTCTTCGGAATGCTAAATCAACAATTACAATGACTCTTGAAGAGTTCTGATTATTTTTTGTTTTCTTTAGAAGAATGTTTATGGTTCTCAAGTCATATGAAAAGCAGTATCTGCACCAGCTGCCCAGTATAAGTTCACAAGGAGTGAAGAAAATGGGTTTGCCACAGAAAAGGGTTTTTAGATATCTGGTGTTAGAAGAAAGTAAGAGGAAAGCACCATACCAGTGATGGTACTCAACTGGCAAAGGTACCCCTATGAGGTTTCTAGTTGTAGATGCATTCGATAAAGGATGTTGTAATTCATGAAACACCTTTTAACAAAACTTAATAGTGTGAAATGTTTGGCTACTATAGACTAGCCTGGTTTGACTCCTGCAGTGTTAGTTATAAGTTACTGTATTTCAGAGTTGATAACCAAATTAATATTTTCCCTGAATTGAAAATAAATTAAAATTGGAAGGTCAAGCTTGAAAGAACATATCTAATGGCTGGGGAAAGAGTATACTGAATTATATAGAAGTAATACATGTATGATGGTATATACTGTACATATATATGTATGATTATAGCATACATACAATATGCAAACAAAATGTTGTTGTACCATAATCTTTGGACAATAATCTTGATTACTGGTGAAGGATGAAGATTGCCAATTCATGTGATTAAGTTGTTTTTGAAAGTCCTTCTTTATATGTCATAACAGAGATAATATTGACTTTGTATGTCTGCCACTTACTCTCCAAGAAGCCTGATAAAAAAATATTTTCATGTCTTGTTACCTCACAGTTTGTAAGTGGAAGCTGAAAAAAGCCTAAATTGGTCACTAATCTGTTGGATATTGAGCCAGCCTGGTAGTTAACCATTTTGTGAAAATCTCTTTAGCATGTAAGATCTTCATCTAAAATGCCCAAATTCCTTCTTTGTTTTGCTGTTGTTGTTTTTTAAAAAGCACATTTTATTTAACCATATTGGTGAATAATGCCTTGCTGGAGACTGACACACTTTAAATTGTTTACTTCTGAACACTGTGATTAAATATTGTAGCCTCGGTTCCTACTGATGGCTACATAAAAGTTCTATGCCAGTCTCTCCAATATAATACCATAATTCACATTATGCTATGATTTCCAAAGGGACCCTTTTTTTGTACAGGAAATCAATTTATTTAAATCACTATTTAAATAATCAGATGCATATATCAATAAATTCACTGCTTACTTTATTTGAAGGTTAATAAAGCAAGATGTTTATTGTTGGAATCATAAAGAATTGGAAGAAAATGCAATAAAAAGGTACAAGGGCTCATCTTTATGTCTTGTAACAGCATCAAGAACATGCCCCAGTAATATATTTAAAATGCCTTGGTAAGGCCACACTTGGAATACTGCATCCAGTTTTGTTTTGTTTTTTAATCCCATTTAATCCCTTCTCCAACGACTCAGGGCGGCTTAAAATCTAAGAAGCACAAATCAATGTGCTTAGCAATAGCCTTCATTCTATCTATATGTCTGCTTATTAGGGCTTTCGCCCCACCCCCCAGCAGCATTTTTACAAAGTCAGCTTATTGCCCTCAACAATCTGGGTCCTCATTTTACCTACCTCGGAAGGATGGAAGGCTGAGTCAACCTTGAGCCTGGTGGGACTCAAACCTGCACTAATTACAGGCAGCTGGTGTTACTTAAGGAGGCATTAGCCCACTGCTCCACCAAGGCTCATTTTTGGTCACCATGATATAAAAAAGATGTTGAGACTCTAGAAAGAGTACAGAGAAGAGCAACAAAGATGATTAGGGGATTGAAGGCTAAAACATATAAGGAACGGTTGCTGGAATTGGGTATGTCTAGTTTAATGAAGAGAAGAACGAGGGAGGACATGATAGCAATGTCCTAATATCTCAGGGACTGCCACAAAGAAGAGAGAGTCAAGCTATTCTCCAAAGTGCCTGAAGGCAGGACAAGAAGCAATGGATGGAAACTAATCAAGGACAGAAGCAACCTAGAAATAAGGAGAAACTTCCTGACAGTTAGAACAATTAACCAGTGGAACAACCTGCCTCCAGAAGTGGTGAATACTCCAACACTGGAAGTTTTTAAGAAGAGACTGGACAGCCCTTTGTCCGAAATGGTATAGGGTTTCCTGCCTGAGCAGGGGATTGGACTAGATGACCTCCAAAGCTCCCTTCCAACTTCTTCTTCTTCTTCTTCTTCTTCTTCTTCTTCTTCTTCTTCTTCT
>JAKJMR010000850.1:0-19867 GCA_024449315.1 Daboia siamensis
CCCCCCCCCCCCCCAAAAGTCCCTGTATTGTAAGAGCCTCAGTTCTCCGGATGTTTTTGGCTGATTCTGCGCTTCCTGGAATCTTTTCAAAAGCAGGAAGTTCACGTCAGGCCACAGAGGACTGTATCCCCAGTTCAGATTTGGTAAATTAGAAGCTCTTCCAAGCAAGCAACTTGTCTTTATTTTATTTTTTCTATTTCAGGCTGTAAGTCACGCCAAGCAAAGTTGTAAGAACCAAGACACGTCACAAGAGTGTGATGGTCTTAATTTACAAGTGGACCGTTAGCCTTTGATCTGATCCTTTGGTTCATTTGCAGCTGGCAGTAGGAATTTGCAGAGGCCCAAAGGCGCACATAAAAAGGGAGCCAGGACAGGGTTGTGACCCTACTCCCGGGAAACATTTCTGGCTGATGAAGAGATGATGAGAAACATCTATGGAGATTCTCAAATCATCCAGGTTCATGGTTGTCCCATTTCGCTTCTGACCCAGGAAGCTTCTTCAACCCAGAAGAAGAATAACTGAAGAAGCTTCTTGGATGAGAAGCAAAATGTTCTCCAAGAAAATAAGAAAGTCCACTTGATTTTTGGAAAAAGCAGGGGACAGGCGATGAGAAAGGGAAGTCCAAAACAAGTGCATTGAATCCAGCTGGAACAGAAAGCTGTGAGAAAAAGCAGAGGAGCACCCACATTTTTTTTTAATTCCATTTATATCCCGCCCTTCTCTGAAGACTCAGGGCAGCTTACAATCTAAAGCACAAATCAATGTGCTTAGCAATAGCCTTCATTCTATGTATATGCCTGCTTATTAGGGCTTTGGGGGGGGGGAGGAGGGGGGGAGCAAGCGGCATTATTACAAAGTCAGCTTATTGCCCCCGACAATCTGGGTCCTCATTTTACCTCCCTCGGAAGGATGGAAGGCTGAGTCAACCTTGAGCCTGGTGGGACTCGAACCTGCACTAATTGCAGGCAGCTGGTGTTACTTAAGGAGGCATTAGCCCATTTAACTGCTATAGGACAAGCCATAAAGTGGGGAGGGGGGACCCAAGTCCTCCATACATGCCCCCAAAGCTCCATCTCTGAAGTTCCCACAAACGGGACACAGTTCCTTGATACATGGAGATGGGAAATAAGTAATGGTTGCATCCAGTGTAAAAGTAGGCTGGCTGGCTGTCTATCGAAAAACCCAATTCCAACATCCACGCCACCCCAAAACACCCACGTCACTGCACATACTATGAAGTTGGTCACCCAGAAAGTACTAAGGACAGATGCCGGCCATTATAATTTGAGCAGACTGGGGTGTTTCATCTTAACACCAATGACTGATTAGTCCAGAGAGATGTTTTGCACTGGAGACTTTTGTGCTCAGGATCGTGTTTACTTTCTTCCCTGAGCTTGTGAGGTGCTGTGTAATTAGTTGCTTTGTACACACCTTTGAGTAAACCCTAGTTTCTTTTAACCAGGGTTGGTTGAATAACTGATGCAGCTAGGTTGGTGAGGCTTCTGCAGGGGTCAAGTTGAGCTGGTTCTTTTGTTTCCAAAAGCACTTGTGAATTGATCGGCTGTTTTGTGTCACTACAAGATCTTATTGCAGTAATATTTGTTTTCTTACGTTGGTGTTTGAAGCTGGGCAAGAGGCGTGTGTGTGTGTGCACGCGCGCACTGATGCCAGATGTTTGGCTTTCTTTGAACAGTTGAATCTTTAGGATCAACTCCAGATCTAACAACATTTGGAAACCATTGAAAAGCAGATTATTTGGAAATGAACCTCTGCATATAAGTGCGCTGTTTCCTGAGAGTAAATATTTTTCTCAAAATGTCAATGGCCACATTCTTTGTACCTTGGTATATTTTGTTCGTTGTTCCAGATGCACATAAATCAAAGAAAGGGTATCTTTCTGGCCTTTTCACGCTTGCATTTTAACATTTTAATTTACAGATTGTTTATCACTGCTTAATATGTTTGCAGACTCCTGCCGTGCAGGTGATAACCCAGTTTTCATTTTTAATTGCCAAACGCCCTGGGTCGGAGTTCCTGAATTAATGACACAGTCAGCTTCAACCAAAATGTAAATATCTCTGCTCTGATGCTAAAAGAATAATGTGTTTGTGTAATGGAGCATTTACCCAGGCTGAATTTCTGTCATCGTTAAGTATAGGAAAAGGATTGACCCAGAAAGCGAGCTGCAGTTTGCAACCTGCTTGTACAAGCATTTCCCCCCCCCCCCCTTCCTGATTTCCATATCAAAAAAACAACATTTTAATAACGTCAGGGCAGAAAATTGACAGGGGCTGACTTGCTGACCTGAATTTGCATCGAGTTGTCGAAACAAACTTGAGTTTATCACAAGTGACAGCCAAGTTGTGTTGGATTTAATTTGCCCTTCTAGCTTCTGAGCTGAAAGCTAGGCATTGCCATCTCTATGGTAGAAATTGTCTCAAAAGTGCAGATAATCCTCAATGACCACAATGGAGCCCAAATTTCTCGTTAAGTGAACTTTGCCCCATTATATGACTTTTCTTGCCCACAGTTGTTAATTGAAGCCCTGAAGTTGTTAAGTTAGTGAAGGTCGCAAAAGGGATTCATATGATCCTGGGATGCTGCAACCGTCGTAAGTACATGCCAGTTGCTAAGCATCTGAATTTTGATCACCTGACCATGGGGATGCTGCAACGGTCGTAAGTGTGAAAAATGGTCATAAGTCACTTTTCAGTGCCATTGTAACTTGGGACAGTCCCTAAGTGAACTGTTGTAAGTCGAGGACCACCTCTGTCATTAATTACAAAGGTGATTTAATGGATTGTAGCTAGTTTCATTATGGGTTTATTTTTTTATCAATTGTTCCACTGTCTGGGTGGTTAAATTATTGACCGAATTGGGACATTGCAGAAAATATTTTGGGTAATTTGCTTGACTTTAACCAAGCATGTGAATGTCGTCACACTTTACAAAACCAGCATGCTCTTATTTTTGTATGACACATCATATTTGTCCTTTTTTTTTTTTAATGCTGTGCTGGGGAAGCTGAATTCCAAGACATAGATAGGGAACCAGACAAAAGCCAAATTTGATTTAATTGACCTTGAAATGTAACTGAAATTAATTTTAATTAAATACAGTTAATGTAATTGCTGCCCATAGCCTTAACAATTTCCTTCTTTCACGCTAAAAAGGATAAGATGGGAGTAAGCTATGGTGTCCCCAAGCCTTGGGGGTGGTGGGAGAGGCAGAGATAGTTTTAAGATGCTGGATTCTGCGTGCCTGGTTTGTGCTAAGTAAATTATGGGGATCTCATACGTTGCCATCTGTTCAACTAACACCATGGTTAAAACGAATTACAGGATGATGTATAAAAGAGACCCTGATCTCTGTATCATAGGGTAATAAAATTCAAGGAAAAGAGCCATGGCTATTGATAGGGAAAAGGCGATTTAAAAGCATAATAACAGAATTACCAACTTGGGAAGAGAATAAGAAATAATTATCTAAAGGTGGATGCAGTTAGTGGAGAAGAGAGCTCTTTAGGGTGATTGGATCCTTCAACCTGCCCATTTTCAGCAAAATTGGTGAAGAATAAATTTAGCCAAGTCAATTTGCAGCAACTATCTCAGAGAGACAAAATTTACACAATCCCATTTACTGTGTTGTCAGAACAATATTCTTTTGAATAAATAAAAAAGGTCTCAAATCATTTTGAAATAGTTTTTTCTTAAAGAAAAAGAAAAAAGCAAACCAGATCTTTAGATAACCATCTTCCTAGGCTCTTGGTGTACTGTGGCAATCTGGGAGGAATTTCTTCTTGGTGGGGAGAAAAACCCAGTAGTAAATTGTACGCAGTTGTCAAACAGCCCCATCTCCAGAAAGCACGCTTTGCATTTATACTGCCGTATAAATTCCTGAAAGAAGGGTTGGTTAGAGACATGACCAAAATATTCATGGGAAAAAAAGTAGCCCAATATATCTCTTGGTAGGAGGTATTAGCATTTTTCTTTAAAAAAACCAAACAATTTTCCCAGCATTTTTTTAAAAAAAATTCCAGATGTATAATGCAAAAATACTTCTAGTGAGTTTTCTCTCCGTCCTTGGTTAGCACTCACAAAAGTTGAACGGGTGTCCAGTCTTCCATCCAGGAAGAGAAGGGCAAATGAACTTCCTGCTTCCCACTTTTCTTTCTATTCTCCCTTTTACATCTTGCCTTGTAGATAGTAAACCAGAAGTTATGTCCTTTCCCAGCCCTCCCTGTGCTAAGAGTGAGTGTTTCTCAAATTTGGGAACTTTTAAGATGTGTGGACGTCAACTCTCAGAATTCCCCCAACCAAGAATTTTGGGAGTTGAAGTCCACCCATCTTGAAATTCCCACGTTTGAGAAAACTGCTAAAAGAAATGAGAATGCTGGAAGTGAAGGACAGGAGGTTTCACAGCAGCCTGGTGAATTTTCATACTTGACTTTCTTGTGAGATCTTCAACTAGCGACTTCCTTTCCATCGCTTGAGAAGCTTTGTGCTTGTTGGTAAGTTAAGCTTGCCTGTTATTACATTGTTCCTATCATTGTATGGGGTTGGGTAGCACATCTAGACAAATCCAGATTTGCTGGAGTATATAAGCATGGCCAGTTGTGACAGATGCTGTGATGGGAGTTTCTGAAAACAGCTCCAGGTTCCCTGTCTGGCAAAAATAATAAATCTCTAGACATCAGTCTAAATTTCAGCTGTGAGATGCCAGAGAGGAAATAGAACAAATGGGCAAATACATCTTTTAGGCTGTTCTCCAGGGAATAATCCTACTGAGTACATTTTGCTGAATAGTATATTTAGTACAGCATTATTTATATCTAATGTTAGATGTAATATGACTACAGAACATTAATCCCAACCCAAGATACCTCAGGAACTAAGGTTGTGCCTTGGTTGACTTTTCTACTTCAAATTGAGAACACATTTTGTTTTAAAAACAGGAAAAAGAATACAAAAGATTAAAACCAAATCAGTGGAAAACTAAAGAGTCAATTCATGTCCAAAAGCTGTGAACTCGTCTACTGTTTTGAGGAACACAGGTTACACTAATTTTAAATGTAGCGTAGAGATGCAATAAAATCTTTTGAGCTGGGATGTCATTTGGATTGCCGGCTACCCATCAGCCGAATGAACTGTGCATCACCTTAGAAGAAGCATTCGTGTTTGAAGCTTGCTGCATTCAGAAGGTTAATTAAAACGACTGGCTGGGTGAGAAAGAAAAATCACATTAGCTGAATAGGGCTGGGCTAAAACCATTGACAAGCTTTTAAAAAGCAATTTACTGTAAGCACCTGCAGAAGAGGCAATGAGCATCATTTATTCTACACAGAAAGCAAAATGGTTGGAAATTAAACTCCAATACTCGTTATTTTAGCTAGGTGCAGAACAGAATAACAAAATTGGAAGGGACCTTGGAGTTCTTCTAGTCCAACCCCCTTCTCAGGCAGGAAACCTTATACCATTTCATTAGTGCACATTATTGTTAAATTTCAGGTTTCAAACATGTAGCTTGGTTCATTCAATGCACTGGGATAAAATAATGGCTAGTCCATCTTGTGGTGAGTGAATCTTGTAAATGCAGACTGTTCTTTTCATACAGTGATCAATTTTTACCTGGAGGTTGGAAGGTGCTATTTACCCATTCAGTAGAGGAAAGCTTTGTTCCCCTCATTTAGCAACAAAAATTGAGACGGGCAAATTGGTCTTTTAAGTGAAACTGTCACTAAGTGAAACCACAATGGTGTTTATAACCGTGTTTTTATTTGCATTTTCTATGGTTTTTAATTAGCTATACCCACCCTCCTCCTGCGGGTCTGACCGTATTAGATTGATTGAGTTGAATCCACCCATGTTAAAATGGATGAGGTTGAGAAACCCTGGCATAGACAAAGGCTGTCTCAGCCTCTCTCCATCTGGCAGTCCTTAAATGCCTCAGGACTATAATTCCCAAAACACCCAGCAGGCTGGTCCACTTCTCCAAGCTGCCAGACTGGGAAGCATTGCAACAACCTCTTCCTGTTCCTTGTCTGCTCCAGCCACTTCCATCCCTCCTTTTCTTCCTCTTCCTATGCATCTTATCAGCTGATGCCAAGACTGAAAAGCCACACACACACACACCTCCTCCTCCCCGCCGTTTCTCCCTCCCTTCTTTCTCGTCTTCCATTTATTTATTTCTCCTTATTTCTTGGCAAAGCAGCGCCCAAAACCTCACCCGGAACGTTGCGAGCGGGAGCCTCGCGCTCAGTCCGGACGAATTTTAGGGCAGGACCCGCGCGCATGCGCAGAGTCGTCTTCGACTGGGCTTGAAAACTAACTTGGTTAACTTTAGGGGCTTGGTCGGGTCTGTCTTCCTCCTCCCGAGTAACCCCGGCTCTGGAGCAGGAGAGGAGGGTGGGATGTACTCGGCGGGGACGGAAAGCTTGCTGCGGCAGGCCAGGTAGGAAGGAGAGGAGGCGGGGGGGGGGAAGGTTTGCATAAGCCAGCTTCCCATCTGCTGGCTGGCACCTGGACAATCCTAGATTCATCCTGGCTTGTGCAAGCCTCCCTGGCTGGCTGAGTTTTGTCAGGCCGCCCTCCTGCGGCACAGGGGTCCTCATGCCTGTCTGCCTATTCCCAAGAGGCTCGGCCTCATTGCTCAAGTGGGATCCATGGTGCTCTCTGGGCTGGGTGGCTTTCTTTGCAGGCGTTTCATGACCCAGCTAGGTAACATTATCAGTGATAGGAAGGAGTGATTGGAGAAGGAGAAAGAAGGTGAAGGAAAGGAGGAGGAGGAGGACTGTGGGGTCCTTGGTGCTCTCTGAGCTTGGCTGTTTTCTTGCATTTCATGACCCAACTAGATAACATCATCAGTGCTAGGAGGAAGAGGAGGACTGTGGGGTCCTTGGTGCTCTCCGAGATTGATGGTTTTCTTGCAGATGTCTCATGACCCAACTGGGTAACATCATGAGTGCTAGAAAGGAATAGAAGCGAACAGCTGTTTTAAAATAATTCCCATTATAATATTTGTCCCTCCATTGTGGTGGTGCCTGGTCACTGGGACCACTTCCTGGTTTGTATAGTAATAGTATTTGTGCTAGGGGAAGGTGTGCATGTGTGCGCACGCATACTTTTGAGTCAGCGTTGATTGTAAACAACTGCCTGGACAAGCTCCCACAGTTTTCTTGGCAAGATTTTCAGAAATAATTAAGCTTTTTTTTTTCCTTCCTACCAACAAGATCCTAAGTTAAGGACTATCTGTATTGGGGCGTTTGACCAAAATTGACTTTGAATTGGTATCAAAAATGGCACTTCTTAATTTGTCAATTCCTCTTTCTTGCTAGAGAGATCCAGGATGATGAACTTAAAAAATTCACTTCTCGGATCTCAGGCTTCCTTCAAAATCAAGACTTTGGAAATGAAACAGTTGATTCCTTACGAAGATTATTTATTATTGTCTCCACCAGCAAATATAGTCGGAAGTGAGTGAGAACCAGCACTGCATATAACATGTACTGTATTTTGTGGAATTTATTTTCCTAATCAGATTTACTGCTTAATTATTTTTGGTTTGGGTGGGGAAGGTAAGAAAATAGCCTTTTTTCAATATCTATCCAACATTCTTTTTTTAAAAAAAGATGAAATGAATTAAGAGGCATCTGAAATCAGGAATTTGTGGTTGACAACAATGGGGTAAAAATCTAGAAAATACAATGAAAGAACTGCCATCGTAGTTTCATTCAGTTGTGTCTTTTATTCTGGAAGGTTTATGGGGAAACATCACATAGATAGTACATTGTTTAGGTATTTCTGTTCCTTTAAACTTCCTGTTTTGTTCCTTTGGATGACTTGCAGATTGGAGGACAAACTTCTTCAGCTTCTGCAAACAACCTTATACCTACCAAAGTCTCCTAAGCAAATCCAGATACTTTGTAGTGCCATATTAAGAGAGGTATCATTTTGTGATGATTTATCTCTGCCTTGGGATAAGTTCCGGGACACCAGGCTGTTGAGTTTAGCTTTCTCCATCGTGCAATCCCAAGTAAGCAAGGCATTTTATTATTATTTCTTATTTACTTTTTTTTCCCCCAATCTATTCTATCTGAATGGTTGCTAGGAATCAAAAACAACTTAATGGTACATAATCAACTCTGTTGCCATTAACTCTGAACAGCTTTCAGCCATATCATATGTAATCAAGCAAAAAAAAAAAAAGCCAAATAATAATATTGCATAGTAAAATATTGTTGTTTTTTTTAAACTGGTTTTGCAATTGTTTTCCATTTGGTCTCTCTCTCTCTCTCTCTCTCTCACACACACACACACACACACACACACACATAGACACACACACACACACACACACACCCCTTCCATGTTGGACCTGATAAACAGATGCAGAAGGAATTTCCTTAACACTTTCTTTAAGCTCCCCCGTGTGGTAGAAATGCATATTTTTCAAATTCTGGAAATCTACAAAAATGACAAAGAACCTCTAGTTGCTTTGGGGTCCTTAATTGTGCGACCTCTAAAATACCTCTCCAGAATTCCGATGACTCTGGCTGACTTGATCCAATTCTACTGTCAGATATTGAATCATTGCTTTATCCAAAGTGCAATAGAAAGGCAACGGTTGAAGAAGTGGGACAGCAGGTGGTGAAAATTCTGGAAGCCAGACTGCCTGAAGATCAGAGCACACGGCCTCTTCTTCCCATTCTTTCCAGTGTCATCAGTTCTGCACCCTTGAGCCTGAATGAAGGTGAATATTTGAACTCTAAAAATTTTAGGCAACTTCTCAACCCTCATCAATCAGACTTCCGCTGAGTGGCTGCTTGTCTGGAACGCTTGGACTAAAGAGTTGTCTGATTAAAAAAAAAAAAAACCCTAATAATTAGAGTTGCAAATATCACCTGCAGTCTCTTCATTGCTGTCTTTCTTTTGGGTTCCTAGACCAGATCAACCTGATCAGCAAAAGGATGGTGGACTGGCTGAGGTATGCCAGCCTTCAGCAAGGAGTGACCCCAGTGACAGGTGGCTTTTTCAATCCAAGAGGAAAACAGGTATTCGGCCCAGGCTTTAGGGCAGAGGTGGGCAACGATGGCCCCTTTATGACCTGTGGACTTCAACTCCCAGAATTCCTGAGCCAACATGGCTGGCTTAGGAATTCTGGGAGTTGAGGTCCATAAGACTTAATGTCGCCAAGTTAGGGTGATGGGTGGGTGCCTTTGTCATCATCCAAGTTAGGAGAGCCTTGCTATAAAATGGCGTGAGCAGCCATTTTTCCATGACTTAGAGCAGGGGTTAGCAACTCTGGCAAGTTTAAAACCTGTAGACTTCAACTCCCAGAATTCCTGAGCCAGCAGGAGCACCCTTGCTTTAGGGGCTCACTCCTCGATTGTTTTGCCTGGCTGGTGTTGGGTAGCCCCCTTGACAAACCCTTGGCACTCTTCACATTTAAACCCGGAGTAACTTTCCCTGCCCCTTGTCTCGCTCCCAGGATCCTACAACTCAACCCATCTTTTGCCTTTCTCCCAGCCTGGCCCCATCACCGAGGTGGATGGCACGGTGGCCACTGACTTCTTCACCGTTCTCTCGGTGGGCCAGAATTACACAGAGGACCAATGGCTCAACATGCAGGCTTTTTCCATGCTGAGGAAGTGGCTCTTGTGTTACAGGAGTGACACAACAAGCAATCCAAATTCTGGTGAGGGTTTTTCCTGGGGCCCCGTGTGGAAGAGAAACGGTACTTTTCCAAATCCATGGAAACCTTGGGGTCCTGGGTTCCAGGAAAAGGTGGGCCGTCCTATTGAAAGGCTGGCGAAATTTGTGGGAATTGAAAAACAAAAATCCCTCTTGTTTATCTTAAAAACGACGGAAGTGTTTAAGAAACTGGACAGCCACTTGTCTGGAATGTTACAGGGTTTCCTGCTTGAGCAGGGGGTTAGACTAGAAGACCTCCAGGGTCCCTTCCAGCCCTGTTATTCTGACTATATTCCATCACAGTGAGACTGTCTAAAAGAACACAGTGTAGCAAAATGGGACAAATTTAATGTGGGATAGGTTTAATGAAAAGAAGGACCAGGGGTGACATGATAGCAGTGCTCCAATATCTCAGGGGCTGCCCCAAAGAAGAGGGAGTCAAGCTATTCCCCAAAGCATCTGAAAGCAGGACAAGAAGCAACGGATGGGAACTAACCAAGGAGAGAAGCAACCTTAGAACTAAGGAGAAACTTCCTGACAGTGAGAACAATTAACCAGTGGAACAACCTGCCTCCAGAAGCTGTGGGTGCTCCAACACTGGAAGTTTTTAAGAAGAGACTAGACAGCCATTTGTCAGAAATGGTATAGGGTTTCCTGCCTGAGCAGGGGGTTGGACTAAATGACCTCCAAGGTCCCTTCCAACTCTGTTATTCTGTTATCTTGTTTTGCTAATCCAGCCCCGAGCTACACTTTGTCCTCCCCCACCTTGTCCCTTCCCTTACAGATGACAAGTCGGAGGTGGATGGCTCCCTCGTGTCCATGGTGTCCGTCACGTCCACCTCAAGTCGCCTCCTTTCTCCAAGGGAACGCTTGAGAGAAAAGGCCTTTGAATACTGCCAGCGGCTTCTGGAGCAGAGCAATCGCAGTGAGTGGCAGCCCTGGCCGCTTTAAGACTTCTGGACTTCACAGGCTGGGGGATTCTGGGAGTTGGAAGTCCACAAGTCTTAAAGCGGCCTAGTTTGAGGAGCCTTGGCCTAGGCAGTGGGGGGGGCAGATATTAGGGAAAAACCGAGGGGCAGTCATGTAATGCCTTGCTTAGCAACCGCCCAGCGTAAGAATGAATTTCCCAGTCCCTTTTGTCATAAGCCAAGGACTACAACACTCTCTCCCTGCCTTTGAACAGGGTTTAGGATCAAAGCGCGTAGAGTTTGCCGCCTTGCAAGCTCACTGTCGGAATCCATTTATATCACATTCATAAATATGTTTAAAACATTATCCCCCCCCCCCCCATGGATTCTGCCATCTCCCGAGGAAGGAGGAGCGGATGTGGATTCATCCTGCCTTAGGTTATTTCAAAGACCAAGGGAAACCTTTTGAACTGGGGGAACAAAGGGGGAGGGTTAGGGAAGAAGGCATCTGGCCTGTGTCTCCATTTGAATCTGTAAAGGAAGAAGGCAATAACCGTAAAAGATCCGAAGATCCCTTTTTACCATGAAAGGGGTGACACAAAGTAAATGATGGGGGGGCTGACCAATTGAGGGAAGGGGGGGTTAAACCCGGAACTCCTTATAAAGTCTCAATCTGTAAAACAATACCAGGTCCCGTCTTGTATTTCCACAACCAAACATGTCCTAGTAAAAATTCCTTTTGGGACTAGAACTGACTCTTAAGAGTTTTTATTTTCCTAAGACGTGGATTGGGGTGGGTCCTGACACTCACCCACCGGGCTCACTGCACGAAAATAGCCATGCAGTCAAAGGTTCTCCCTCTTGGTGGCCGGCAGTCTGAGCGCAGTTCGTTTTTTGTCCCTCAGGAGCTCTGAAGAAAGCCGATGGGGAGCTGCAGAAAGCCGTAAGTATCGCTGAAGGATGGGGGTGGTTTAGCAGGAACCCAGAAGTTGACAAGACAGGGATTTTATTTTATTTATTTATGTATTTTGCTTCTCTTTTCTCTTCCAGTGTCTCATTGAAGCGGTCACCATTATGGACATCATCTGCCGACACGACTCTTCTTACGTTTACCGCTCTCTCTCCTGCCTGAAAAACCTCCACAGACGGATCAGCGGGGATCCTTCTTCCGCCCGCGTGCTGATTCCCATCGCCCGGTTTTTCCTGAACCACAGTGAGCCGGGAAGCTTGCATCTTTAAAACAAAATTGAAGAAACCCACCCACCCACCCACCCTTTTTTTTTTTTTTTTAGCTTCTTGGGAGCGGGGTTTCAAACTCCACAAATATTTCAGGGCTTTGCTAGGTGGGAGGAAAGAAGGAGGGGTGACTTTCAAGTTGTCCACGCCTGGCCATCCCCCCCACCCACCCCCGGCGGGTGCTTGTGGGTCAATTCAGCCCCATCTGGACCTGCAGAGGTATTTAAAATCTTCCTTCGTCGACCAGGTGAGACGGCAGCGGTGGACTCTGAAGCCATTTATCGGCATCTCTTCACCAAAGTACCTGCTCAGTTTTTCCACAACCTCATGCTGGCTTACGAGTTTCTCCAGTTCTGCCGGCAGAACGTTGGACTCTTCACTGGGAATCTCGGCATCTTCCGACAAAGCACCCCAAATCTGTTTAAGGTATCAGACCCCGGACTCTTTCATCCTTCTGGTCTTTTGACCTCCATGCAGGAGCATCTGCAAGAGGCATTTTGTCTGTGTTCTCACACACACACACACACACACACACACACACACACACACACACACAGGTCCCATGGGTGCCTCTGCCACCACCTAAGGCAGACATGTCAAACACAAGGCCCGGGGCCCAGATCTGGCCCGTGAAGTGGTTTCATGTGGCCCGCGAAGCCATCCTGGAAACAGTGAGGGAATGGCCCCCGCTGCCTTGGCCCTGGCCCAGAGACCCTCCTCCTGCCAGAGACCCCCAGATCTGTCCCACTCCTGCCCAGGCCCCCATAGGCACTCTTGATGCCAACGATGTAGAGCTGGCCACGCCCACCCAGTAGGCCATACGCACTCTAGCCACACCCACCCAGTAGGCCACACCCACCCAGGCCACACCCACCCGGCCTCTTGAGGGCAACCGCAATGCTGATGTGGCCCTCAATGAAATTGAGTTTGACACCCTGACCTAAGGTCACCTAATTTCCACATTCCGGCAAGACGCCCAGGAAAGTTGTGTGGCTTAGCATGATTTTGGCCTGGGAAACCCACTCAGACATTAGCAGGGCTTTTAAGAGTCTTAACTGAGTTTTATGAAAACCCTGACAACTGAAGGAGTAGCGGAAGCTGTAAACAGGGAAGCGGGGGAGCAGAGAATTCCCTTTGGGAATTTCTTTCTCTGCTTTCTTCCCAGAACATAGATCTCTTGAGATTTTCTCAAGAAATGGATCCCCTGCATGGACGCTCATTTGCTTCCCTTTGCAGTTCTTGGCCTGGAATAGCCCAGCTCTGATTGTCGATTACACAGATCTTTTACCAGCCCTGCTCAGTCCGGATAACGCCTTGGAAATTTTCCACTTGTTGCTTGACCTTCCATGTTTAACGGCTGCACTGGACACCCAACTGAGGTACCTCGAAGGTTGTTAAATCCACTTGTAAAGGCCTATTTCCATTCTGGTTCTTGCGGTGAAAAAAGTCCAAAGAGGTTTCTCATAATTTAGGTCTAGGCCCTGGTGGACTGGATGGGGGCAAGCTTTTTATGAGAAGGGGCAAACCACGATGCCCAGACAGGCTTAAAAAGATGAAGTGGCTGGTCCTTGTGAGGGTCCTCCAGACATTGGTAGAGTAGAGTAGAGTGTAGAGTAGAGTAGAGTAGAGTAGAGTAGAGAAGAGAAGAGAAGAGAAGAGAAGAGAAGAGAAGAGAAGAGAAGAGAAGAGAATAATAAAATATAGAATAACATAGAATAGAAATATAGAATAGAGGGGACGCAGTGGCTCAGTGGGTTAGGACGCTGAGCTTGTCGATCAGATGGTCGGCAGTTTGGTGGGTTGAATCCCGAGCACCGCGTAACAGAGTGAGTGCCTGTTACTCGTCCCAGCTTCTGCCAACCTAGCAGTTCAAAAGCACGTAAAAATGAAAAGGTAACAGCATTCCGTGCGCCTTTGGCATCTAGTCATGCCGGACACATGACCACGGAGACGTCCTCGGACGAGTGCTGGCTCTTCGGCTTTGAAACGGAGATGAGCACCGGCCCCTAGAGTCAGAAACAACTAGCACGCATGTGCGGGGGAACCTTTACCTTACCTTTATAGAATAGAATAGAGTAGAGTAGAATAGAATAATAAAATATAGAATAGAACAGATTGTAGAATAGAATAATAAAATATAGAATAGAATGTAAAATAGAATAGAATAGAAATATAGAATAGAGTAGAATAATAAATAATAAAATATAGAATGGAACAGATTGTAGAATAAAATAGAACAGATTGTAGAGTAGAGTAGAATAGAATAGAATAATAAAATATAGAATAGAACAGAGCTGGAAGGGATCTTGGAGGTCTTCTAGTCCAGCCCCCTGCTCAAGCAGAAGAACTTATACCATCTCAGACAAGTGACTGTCTAGCCTCTTCTTAAAAATCTCCAGTGATGGAGCGCTCACAATTTGCAGGCTGTTCCACTGTTATATGTGGTTCCAGTCTTAAATCTCTCACTAGGTCTGTCCTGACCCCCCTGTCTGAGAGGACCACCATAGATGCAACTACAAAGCCTGCCACCTGCCTGGAAGCCTTCCGCCATCCCCAGTATAGGGGCATCTTCCATTATCTCCTGCGGGTTGAGACCACTCCCGGGGACCCTGGCAGGTATCGTCAAGATTAAGCCTTTTTTAAAATAAAAAAAAATGATGTGGCTAATTTACACAGCCTTGTGTGGTGTACATTGTGACGTATGTTGTTTGATTGTCCGCAGGCTGACTCCTCTCCGGCAGCTTTTAGGGTCCCTGGCCAGCCACCCTCGTGTTGGGCAATGTGCCAGGAGCGTCCCACACTTACTGCAGCTCTTCTTCAGGTTGGTGTCCAAGGTAAGATCCTACCTGTAGGATGTCCATTGGCACCTGGTCCAAAAAAGGTTATGGATAGGATGTGGTTGACGGCAGCTTAACAGCCAAGCTGTAGCATTCACAACTAAAAAATACAGAATAACAAGTGTTGGAAGGAACCTTAAGAGATCTTTTAGTCCAACCCCCTCCTCAGGCAGGAGAATCTATATCATTTCAGACCAATGGCTGTCCAGTCACTTCTTAAAAACTTCCAGTGTTGGAGCATTCACCACCTCTGGAGGCAGGTTGTTCCACTGGTTAATTGTTCTCACTGTCAGGAAGTTTCTCCTTAGTTCTCGGTTGCTTCTCTCTTTGGTCAGTTTCCATCCGTTGCTTCTTGTCCTGCCTTCAGGGGCTTTGGAGAATAGCTTGACTCCCTCTTCTTTGGGGCAGCCCCTGAGATATTGGAACACTGCTATCATGTCTCCCCTGGTCCTTCTCTTCATTAAACTAGACATATCCAGTTCCATCAAGTGTTCATTCCAGTTGGATCATTGCTGGCCACATCAAAAAAAACCCAGGTTTGATTTGATTTGAACCCAGGTTTTCTTGGTGTTAATCCAGGATTCCTTCCCTTGAAATACATCAAGAATCAGCATTCATGGTTTGTTTACCTGGATAACATCTGCGGCATTAAGCACCAGCCTTAGATAGTGATAATACTTAACCATGATGTAAATGATAGGGAAGGAAGGCTTCATGCGTTCCAGTGTGTGGCTTTGCAAAAATCACTGCCTCAAGTCTTCTTTTGATAAAAGAGCTGTTTGTTTTTTTCCAAAATGGCTGCAGCACCGAAGACCACAAATTACATTAAGATGCGCTTAAAATCTTCCCCGCCAGGTTTGCTGCAATGATCCGGGGTGTATTCTGATTGAAAGACAGGTGTGAAGTCTGCAGGAAGGCCAAACGGCAGGAGAATCGCACGCCCCCCCCCCCCCCAAAAAAAAAACCTTTCTAGCCCTTTTTATTTTACAAGCTCAAAAAAGTAAAGGTTCAAACCTGAAGAAAACGTTTGCTAAAGCGCGTTGCCATCCTCGTCCATGGAAAAGAATTAACTGGCTGATTCTTCTAAGCTTCTTCCCCAGTTTGCAGATGAAGCTCTTGCCAAGAAGCTGACCTTGGCAGCCCTGGAGAGGAGTGATCAGCTTTACGAGATCCCCAGGTTCAAGGCCGAGGTGTTCAGGTGAGTGGAGAGCTATCTAAATCAAGAGACAGGAGCTTGAGCTGGATCAGCTCCAACCGGCTTCTGCTGCAAACCTCTTCAGAAACTGGAGTTGAATTCTGGTCCTCTGCTTGAACCTTGCTTTGGGGACGTGCCAGGAGCTCCCTTCCTCTTTGGGGGAGCGTCCTCACTTTCTCAGGGTCTCTCGTTCCCCGACAGAGTGATGAGTTCCCAGCTACGAGTCTTATGCAAGCAACATCCCTCCTTGGTGGTGGAGCTGTCCAAGCCACTTCTGGAGTTTTCGGGAACTGTATCCAACATCCAGACCAAGGAGGACCTCTTCATTCACGTGGTAAGGAGATACCTGCATGTCCCAGAGACTTTTCCCCCCTCCCCAAATTGTCCCCTAGTCCTTTTTCCACCAGGAAACCTAAATTCATTCTTGAATTCATTTGAGTTTTCCTGAGCCGGCTAGACTACACGTTCCTCTCAGTTGTTGTGCCACTAAGAGAGGTGGTGCTAACAATTATGTTCCTTGGATATCCTACCGAGCTGGTCCATGGAACAGTCGCAGGTCAACCCAGTGAGTCACAGGTAGTCCTCCACTTACGACCACACTAGAGCCGAAAGATTTCCATGGCCGAGGAAGACAGTGGACGGGTGAATTTTGTAACAGTTTCGACACTTGTTAAGGTCATAAAACGAAAGGTCATTTTACGGCAAGTGCCATTCCATTCTTAACTTCTGGTCTAGGTTTGGGCCATTGGGGAATATGCATCGGTGACCCACGATAAGCGTTGCACGGTGGAGCAGATCAACACCTTCTTTGACGTTCTGGAAGCCATGCTTTTCGAGATCACCCAGCTGCGCCCTTCAGCTAACATCCCCAGGTCGTCCCCTCGTGTGATAGCTGTTCTCATGACCGCATTGACCAAGCTAGCTTCTCGCAGCCAGGACCTGATCCCCAGGTTTGAATGGTCCCCAGTGAGAGTCTCTCTCTCTCTCTCTCTCTCTCTCTCTCTCTCTCTCTCTCTCTCTCTCTCTCCCTCTCCCTCTCCCTCTCCCTCTCCCTCTCCCTCTCCCTCTCTCCCTTATTAGTTTCCAGGAGCACAGCTCTGGATCTGAAGCAGTTACTGCCCTCTGAACTTGGTTTATAAACCAGTTGTTGCTGCTTCTGAGTGACTTTATTTATGACTTATTTGGTCCTCTCTGCAGGGTTTGCCTGTTTCTGTCTAAGATGAAGATATTTGTCCAGAGCACGGCCGTGTCCTCCATTTACTGCGCCGAAGAAGCCGAGGCCATCCTAACCCGGGCAACAGAGCTGATGAACTTGCTGAAAATGCCCAGCGTGGCTCAATTTGTGCTCAGGCCATCCTCCGGGGACATAAGCCACCAGGAGACCCACATCCCTTTGTTGCTGGCCATGAAGATGACCAGCCAGCTTCTGGAAGGCGGAACCGGATCCGTTCCTGGCTGAGGAAGCTCTCCGGATCAACATAAGGTTGCTTCCTGGTGACAGGTAGATCTTGGTGCCTTCTCCATTTCTGAGGACTCTTACAGGTCCTACTTGCCCATCTCCTAGCACCCCTCGATGTCTACCATTGATGGCAAACATTCATTCCATCAGCACGTCTCGCATATTAAAAGACTTCGTGGTACACGTCTCCTCGAGTTCTGGTTGAGTTCAGCAAATTAAGTGTCCTTCGTGGATGGGCGGCTTTGGGAAGGACCTCCGGCTTCCTGTTTGGGTGGTGGGTGGATCTCTTGCTTCCAAGGAGCAAGGGCAGCAGTGCCAACACCCTGTAGATCCCTCAGGCGCCATCTTCCACTTCTGAGTTTGGGTCCGGATAAAAATTGGTGCTTTCATTCCACGCCGGACTTTAACCATAGAGCAGATTACAGCTAGTCCTTGCCTTGACAAGAGTTCATTTAGTGAACGTTCAAAGTTACAACGGCACCGGAAAAAGAGACTTACGAATGTTTTTCACACGGCCGTTACAGCATCCCCGTGTCCACGTGATCAAAATTCAGATGCTCGGCCACGGACTCGTATTTATGACGGTCGCAGTGTCCCCCTGGGGTCATGTGACCCCCTTTCATGATCTGAGAAGCAAAGTCAGTGGCTTGGAATGGCGTAAAATGGAGCAAAACTCACTTAACAATGGTCTCGCTTAGCGTCAGAAGTGTTGAGCTCAATTGTGGCCGTAAATCAAGGACTGTCTCACGTCCCTGAGGTTATTCCTCCTCTCTTCCTCCTCCCCCCCTTACACAAGTTTGGAAGCACAGAGTTGAACACAAGGACCTGTGATGTTCTTTCTTTACTTCATCCCGTTCTTTGACCCAGAAGGGGGCGGTTCGAACCCACCCACTAAAGTCCTTGACAATATTAGAATTATATACATTCCCCACCCACCTGCAAGATGCAGAGCAGATTAAGAAATAACGAACGCAAAAAGGCAGCTGCCCTTAATTCTTACAAGCCAAGGATTCACATTTTCTGGAAAATGAGGGGCAACCTCAGGTTTCAGGAATTTGCCCAGACAGAGGCATTCATGGTTTATGGCAGGGGTCTCCAACCTTGGCAACTTTTAAGACTTCTGGACTTCCAATGCCCAGAATTCTTGGCTGGCTGAGGAATTCTGGGTGTTGGAAGTCTGCAAGTCTTACAGTCGCCAAGGTTGGAGAGGCCCTTGGTTTATTATGGCGGCACATGATGGCACGACTTCTCTTCCTACAAGTGTCCTTAGAAGCAGAAGGGACTTTGTGCTTACGAGAAAGTTCACGATCCATCGGTTGACCCTCTGGATCTTGTTCTGTCAATGTCATCTGATCTGGGAGAGGAGAGGGGTGGGATCTGCGGTTCAGGAGCAGTGGAAGAGCCACACAGATCCTCCCCAATGTTTGTCGCTGGAGATCAATAGAAGAGATGGACAACTGATTGCCAGCCTACAAAGGACGTGGCATTAGCACGGAACAAAACAGCCCTTAGCTTGGAAAGACAAAAAATACCCAACAGTTTTGGAGGATTGCCAACACCATTTTAGACCATCGTCCACTTCTGCGTGTCTTTTTTTCCAAGCCAGCAGCACAGATGAATTTTGTAAGCTAGTAAGGAACAGGTGAATTTGATGACTGGAGGAGGATCCCTGGGCCAACTCTGCTTTCCTCCACTTCTCAGATCACACGTTGAGTTTAGATTCTTCC
The DNA here is from genome assembly GCA_024449315.1 of Daboia siamensis. Lineage (NCBI taxonomy): Eukaryota > Metazoa > Chordata > Lepidosauria > Squamata > Viperidae > Daboia > Daboia siamensis. The sequence goes on from JAKJMR010000850.1 coordinate 19,053, forward strand.
AACGTTCCCCCAACCCATCCTCCTCAGCTGCTTGAGATGGATTGCCAAGCCTCAGGTAGCACTGATCTCCTGATCTTGAAGATTTTGGCACCTTCCAGCAAGCATCTGGGAAGTGCCACGGTTGGGGAATGCTGACCTTTTCGATGCCGCGATCTGAATTTTCTACTTTTCCTGTAGTCCTTGGCAAACAGCCCGGAAGTGAGTGGGTAGCTAAGCAGTTAAAATCCACTTTATTTCAGGAATTATTTCTGCGGCGTTGCTACTGGCCACCAATCCTGTCTGGGTTGGAAGCTCTCTCCCCAGCCTACCTTTTCGGATTGCAAAGGGACTCGGCAGGCCAGCAGGGGACGGCACGGCCTCACCAAAGTGGCAACCAGCCGATTGTTGGTCTTGGCATCCGTAGATGGTTGGAAGAGCTGAGCGACGACGCTCTTGGCTGTTGGTCCTCAGCAATTCGAACCATCTGATGTTCCTAAGAGGAAAACCTCTGAATTTGAGTCTAGTCATACTTGAACGTCATCGCCTGCCCCCGGCATTGGCCGCTGGTCTTTCAGACGCTGGTGAAGCTCATAAATGAGTTTGGTCTGAGAAGTCCCCAAAGGGAATGTCCTGATCAAAGCAGCCTTCTGATTCTGTAGTTTTCCTGACTGTTGCGTCTCTGGACAGCCACTGGATGGCAGCAGAGATTTACTGTGTTATGTATCTGCTGCTGTCTAGTGGTAATCTCGATTGGTGCAGCCCAAATCTCTTTTTTTTCCTTCCTTTCTTTCTTTCTTTCTTTCTTTCTTTCTTTCTTTCTTTCTTTCTTTCTTTCT
>JAKJMR010000850.1:19877-30081 GCA_024449315.1 Daboia siamensis
TCTTTCTTTCTTTCTTTCTTTCTTTCTTTCTTTCTTTCTTTCTTTCTATTTATTTATTTATTTATTTATTTATTTATTTCTCTTTCCTTCCTTCTTCCTTCTTTCCCTCCTCCTTTTTCCTTCCTTCCTTCCTTCCTTTCCTCCTCTTTCTTTCTTTCTGTCTCTCTGTGTCTGTCTTTCTCCTATCTCAAGTGACTCTAGGTAGCAGCCTACCTCATCATGTACACTCTCGGATACGATTAACTTTACTGGAAAGCCCCGTGAGATTGGCTAAGTTAAGAATGATCTGCCGGGAGGGGTCTTCATCCAACTCTCTAATCCCAACTCAAGAATTCCTGTGACATCATTTTTCAGAGCTATCCCTCTTACTGCTTTTGGTTTACCCCACGGATGATCCGGAGAGAGAAATCCTGTATGCAGATGAGCCATACTTGCAAGAGAGAACCGCCCATTCTATTTTTGCTTAAATAGCCCATTTTCCCTTACGTGCATAGCAATGTTCCTTTTTTACTTAACCAGAGGAAGGGAATGTTTTTATAAAGCATCCATCTTTGGTTACTGGCATGCAACTATTATTTCCCAAACGTGGTTAAAATGTCCTAATTTGATTTCCTTTCGGCTGGAAATCAGGCCAAGGCCAGATCCTGGAGCTAAAACTCAAATACTTTGGCCACCTAATGAGAAGGAAGGACTCACTGGAGAAGAGCCTAATGCTGGGAAAGGTTGAGGGCAATGGAAGAAGGGAATGACAGAGAATGAGGTGGCTGGATGGAGTCACTGAAGCATGAGGCGTGAGCTTAAATGGACTCCAGAAGATGGTAGAGGACAGGAAGGCCTGGAGGAACGTTGTCCATAGGGTCACGATGAGTCGGAAACAACTTTGCAGCTAACAACAATTTGATTTCCACACCCGGCAGCAGGCAGCTGGTTCCAGACCATTCTGAGCTGAATAAAGAGACCGTTAGGGCAAAAAGCAGAACTGAAAGCTTCAGGGCCTCCCAGCGTGATGGAGTACCACCACCTCAGTACTGTATCCTTAAAAGTCGGTTCACTTGACCAGTCATTGCAACAAAGATCAGTTGGTGCAGTGGGCAAACCAAGATATTTGCAACCAGTGAAGTCCTTAGCATCAGCAGCAGATCCCAAGTGACCAGTTGGGACCATTGCAAACTTTGTCTTAAAAGGACTGTGGGACACAGATGGAATTCACTGCTGCAAAGCAAAGCAGAGATGGACTTAGCTTGGTCTGAATTCCAGTACTTGGGAATTGCTAGAAGATCAATTTTTTTCATGTCCTCTTGAAAAATGCTTTGTAGTCAGTACTGGGGCACTTGGTGGAAAATCTCTGGGTCTCAGAATACCATCCCCCACACTTACACACAAATTGACCAATTGCAACTCCGGGCAGCATTCTGAACTTCCCAGTGTGTCCACTGCTGATGGTCCTACCAAGCTTACTCTGCTACTTTTGGAGGACCTTCAACGGTAGTTGAATGCCGAAGGACGCTTTTGACCAGTTTGTTTTTACGGAGAAGGGGAAGAACTATAGCTGATCTTCTTGGCAACTTCCAGATCAGACTTGGCCACCAGGAAGCGCAGCTTCTTCCCCCCAGATCGAATGAGGTCTACAGCGCTGAAAGAAAGGAAAGAAAGAAAAAAAAACAAATGAAAAGGACGAGAGAACCCTGAGCTACTTCTCCCATGAGACTTTCATCCGTTAAGATGGGTATCGGTAGGATGAAGCTCCACCCATTAAAGGCTACAGAAATCTGCAAGTTGTCTCTGGATTATGAAGGGTCTGTATCTCTAGGCTGCATCTTGAAAACGGAATCATGCCACGTTTTGATCTTCTAGGTATGGCGTTTGACCCTTTTCACATACAGTCCCGGAAATACGTTTACTCCCTGAATCCAAGATTTGCGAGGGATGTTCAATATTTCTACTGGGGAGAAATGAAACGAAAACCAACTAGCATGGATGGACTTGGGATAGCACACACTCCCAAATTGGGTTGCCTCCAAAGGTCTCCGAACTGCAATTCCAGAATTCTCTGTCAAAAGCCACCAGAGAGAAGACACCGTCACAGATGGCTGTCCTGCAAAACTCATCAACCTTACTTTGCCCGTACCTCTGGTAATGAGAGCCAATGAGGCTCGTGCCGTTGACAGCAAGGATGCGGTCCCCAATAGAGAGTCTGCCATCTGCTGCCGCTGGGCTGTCTTGGATCAAAGTCCGAATGTAGATCCCAGGAGAACTTAAAGGGGTATGCTACAAGTCAGAGGAGAGAAGAGCAGAAGAACATGAGTAAGTTCCAATATACCAGGTCGGCCACAAGCAGAGTAGTTAAGAGAGAGAGAAGAACCCAGGACATCGAGTTGAGAAATTCCAGGTCCTCTGTGCTACCTTATTTCCATCCTTCCTTCCTTCCTAAAACAGACGTTTTTTGGAGTCCTTCCTCAATCCAGGGGTCTCCAAGTGGGATGGACTGGAATTCCCACTGGCTACGGTGGTAGGAGGAAGATTCAAATTCTAGTCCTGCACATCTGCAGAGCACTAATACAAGAAAGGCCATCTTGTCAGCAAATGTTGTTTAGCTACACCTCCCTTCCACGTCAGGGACCAGAGCCAGCAGAGAGAAACAATGGAAGCTATCGACCGCAGCTCCTGGAAGCTACCCTTTGCGGTCCTCACTTTGTACCACTTCACCCAGAAAGATCTACTCACCAAGCCATCAATCAGTCCCATCCCCAAACCGATGGGCCCCTTTTCAAGTTCCACCACAAAGACATAGCAAAAATCATCGGTGGCTGAGCTGCGATTCGAAGAAGCCGGAGTAGGAAAGTCGTAGGGCGTGGGAGAAGATCCTGAGGCCAAGGAGAGAGAAAGTAACCCAACTGTATTTTTATAAGCATCACACGCTATTGTCAGTTCCTTTGAATTTCATAAAACATCCTCCCCCAACCTGGATTTCTAACCTGCATAATCACTGGGAATGTTAAGATTTGCTCCATGGGGATGGAGTGGGTTGTGTTCTATTCTTGCATTTCGTTTCCATTTCTGCCCCCTTTCTCTACTAAGACGGATAAGGCTGCTTCGGGCGCAATTAGCACAGTGGGATACAGAGTGCAAAGCCCCCGCCCCCACTGAAAATGGCCCAAAGCGCTAAAGAAACATTAGCCCAGCAATTTTTATGAAAGCAGCAGCAGGTAATTATCACCATTATAATAATGTCAGAGATTTGCAAAAAAGCACGCCTAAATCAAACCAGATTTGCAGCTCCTCGAAAGAATAACTTCCTGCCACATGGCTGGGAAAGCATTGTAAATCTTTGTTGTTCCTTTGCAGACCTTTCATCACCTAACATCTGATGATGTTACCTAGTTGGGTAATGAAAGGCCTGCAAGACAACAGCTGACCTTAGAGAGCACCAAGGACCCCACAGTCCTCCTCTCTGCAGACCCACTTCCTTCTAGCACTGATCATGTTATCTAATTAGGTCATGACACATTTATATGAAAACAACCAAACTCAGCACCAAGGACCCCAAAGTTCCTCCTCCTCCTCCTCCTCCTCCTCTGTGCAAACCTCACTCCCTCCTAGCACTGAAGATGTTACCTAGTTTGAGTAATGAAATCTCTGCAAGAAAACAACCAAGGTCGGAGAGCACCAAGGGCCCCTCCTTTCAACCTTGAGCTACAAATATTCTCATTTACTGGTTTCCTTTCAACAGTTTCCTCGTCTTGAAGGTCAAACTGTTCGCCATCCCCATCCTGATTAACAATCCTTCATACCTTCCTGGGTTGGGGTTTTGGTGCCACTGAGTCCATTCCTCCGAGGCGCTGGGATGTCCTTCCCAGCAGTAGTTTCTGGGGACAATTCCAGACCCATGGAGTCAAAGATCAGGGGTGTGTTCGGTGGAGTCAGCAAACAAGAAGAGTCCATGGACACAGTGACCACCTTAGTCCCGTTCTTCCCCTTGGGTCCCTCAAGATGGTGCTGTTGGAGGGTCTTAGCTAGCTGTGTCTCACAAGTCCCATAGTCTGGGATGGATGGGTTGGTACTGGTGACCTGGGAGACGTTCTCCTCCATCTTTGGCTTCTCACAGTTCATCATCTGCCTGCCATTTGTCCAGTCAAAGGCACTCTCGACTGACCCAACTATTGTCTCAGACTCTGCTGGGGGTGTCACTTGGCAGCTGATTGTTTCAGTCTTTAAGAAGATAATAGGAAAACAATGAAAAATATCAGGCTCCAAAAACCAAGAAAGACACGTTGCAGTCCTTCTGAGCAGATTCTTTTACTGTTGACAGAATCTTGCCAAGCTAAAGCAACTACTTGCATCAATAAAAGTACACTGTTGGGCATCTCTGAGGAGGAAGTATCTTGACCCTCTTCCTCCCGACCAATCTATCTAAACTCTGCCGTCTCTTGGTCCTCTGGAATGCAGCTCTCCAACCCCTCCTGGGAATCCAGACCACATTCCACCCCCCAAAAATTCTTCTCCTTCAAAAAAAAAAATTATTTTATGTTTTTGTCCCACCTCAGGACATTTCTGCCAATGTCCCACATTATCCTTGGCCTAGCCTCCAACCCAGCTAAACTCAAAGAAGACTATGCTTTGGTAAGATTGACATTCTGCTGAGGCAGGATTTTTGAAATCCATCCAAACTAAAGGGTGGGGTTACCTTTGGGGCTTCTGCCTCCAGAGTGTCACTGGAGTGAGGGCTTTTGCTGCGTAGGCTCCACAGGAAATGGCGGACGTACAGAAGGTGTCGGTAGACATTGTCATCCAGATGATCGGTCTCCAGGTCCACCTTGAACCCCCCAGTGGGCAGCATGATGGGGGGATGGTTATCAAAAGACTCCAGAATGTCATCTGCAAGGGACAGCCCTCCCATCAAAACGGTTTTGTTTCAATCTGTGTTTGAATTCACATTGTTCCTAGGTTATGTGGGGTACGTACAACGTCCCTCAAGTCAACACACCCCAATCCAGTTTTGCACGTCAAGTCCAAAACGGGGCAGTGCCAAGGACTCCCATTTGGGAGGGAGGTTTGGGGCCTACAAACATCTGCCAGGCTGAGTGGAACCCCTTTGGCCCCAAGATCCAGCTCTTTCACCCACCCACCACCCACCCCCATCTCCAGGGCACAGCTCTGAAAACCAAGTAATTTCGCAAATCAAAACATCAGCTTGTCTTGGAAACCTCCGGGTTTGGAACAACATGTTAATGGACCTTCTACTAAAGCTTCTCCAGGATTCTGGCCTAAGGTTTTCCAGGTCAACCAGCTCAGCCGCATAACATCTGAAGCCTCACCTGTCCTCACAGCTGCAAGAGCATCAGTGTGGCTAGGTTGCCATGCAGGGACACACCCCATGGCAGATGAAGTCTGGTACTGCGTCAAAATGTGATTGAGCTGCGCTGCATTCAAGGCAGGAAACTCGCTTCTCAAAACTGGCCAGGTCATCTGAGCAAAGTAAGGAAGCCTTGGGTAAGCTTTTTTTTTAAAAAAAAAACAAAACTCTGTTTATTTCTAAGCTGTGTCAGTTGGGCTAACGTGCAGGTTTGGGAAAGGCTTCCTAGAAAGCCGTGTTTCCCATCCCAGCAAATGCATGAATGGAAAACCTGCTTAAAAAAATATTTCAGCATTAATAAAACAGACTTGAGAAATGCAAAAAAAGAGTCCTGTAAGGATCATGTGTACGATGATGTTATGTATTCAAGATGGATAGCAATTACTATTTATATGTTAGTTATATCTAAGGGTGTAGGCAGTGCTTTTTTTGTAAAAAGAAAAAGGTGCCGGAACTTACACATGTCATTCAACCCACCTTGCCTACCCTACAAGGTTCCATCCAAAAAAGGTGCCAGAACTCTGTTCTGAGCGTTGCATGACAAAAAAAGCCCTGGGTGTAGGTCTATACATATGTTGCATATAGTATTTTTAAATGTGTGTTATGTATGTATACGCTTTTCAGAGCAAGCAACTAAATTTTATTTTTGAGGTGTGCCATTGTGCCCACAGTAAAAAATGAGAAAAAAGGTCATCCATCCATCCATCCATCCATCCAAACCTTCTAGAACTTCTGGGTGTCTGTGGTGGCCCTCCACTATCTTCAGCAGCTAGCCACATCTGGTCATGAGTTGACCCATGTTTTTGACTGGGTGGCCTTCAACATGTGGCCAGCCATGCAAAACTCACCCTCGTCTACACACTCACCTGTAGCAGCTGAGAATTTGGCATGGCTAATAGGCTGGCGAGGCTGGCGAGCTTGATGAAGAACTGGTCAGCTAATGGCCCCAGGCCCACACTCTGGGCCCAGTCCAGAAGGAGACGTAAGGTGGCCCGTATCCTGACCCCTTTTGACCAGTGGAAACAGCCCAGAGAAGAACCTGGACAAGAGAGAGTAAGACCAGGAATGGATCAGCCACACCTGACTGACGTATTTCTAGAGTCCTTCAAGTTTCACAGAAGGAAAAGGAGATCCTTACATTGCAGGTCACTGGAAGATGGGGCAAAGTGCCCCATGGTTTTATGAGTTCCCCAAGCCAGGATGAACCAACTGTCCCTGCCTTGGTGGGAAGCCACTCACCTTTCTCCATGAGCTGGTTGAAGAGGAGGGTGTTGGAGAAGAAGAAGAGGTAGGCAAACATCTGGGAGGTGACTTCAGGGTGGACATCGTACTGATGGAGAAGGTCCAGGGCGGCTTGGTAAATCAGAACCACTTTGCGGATTTCCTCGGGCAACGGGGGAGAGGCGAGCCAACCATCCCGGCCTTCGCTTTGGAAGGGGTTACACTCCAGTAAGGGGGGCAAAGCCACATAGAGGGACTGCGAAAGAGGGACAGAGAGAAGAAGGAAAAACGAGAAAGAGGAATTGGATTGGATCACGAGAGTAAAACATATGAAGAACGGTTGCAGGAATTGAGTCTGGCTAGTCTAAAGAAAAGAAGAACTCTGTGTGTGTGTGTGTGTGAGAGAGAGAGAGAGAGAGAGAGAATGATAGCAGTGTTCCAGTATTTGAGGGGCTGCCACAAAGAGGAGGGGGGGGACTCAACTTAGGCAAGACAAGACACAATGGATGGAAACTCATCAAGGAGAGAAGCAACCTGGAATTAAGGAAAAGCTTCCTAACAGTGAAAATTAACCAGTGGGACGGCTTGCCAACAGAAGTCGTGGGTGCTCCATCACGGGAGGTTTTTGAGAAGAGACTGGGCAGCCACTTGTCTGGAGTGGTCTAGGGTCTCCTGCTTGAGCAGGGGGTTGGACTAGAAGACCTCAAAGGTCCCTTCCAGCTCTATTCCAGTTGTGAGCACAGCTCAGGTCGATGCAAAGGTGATGCCGTTCTTGTGTTCCAGGCGGGGAGGAGCAGCTCAGTTCCCCATCTGGGTTTCGTCTGGGGCTTCAAGGTCCCCCACCCCACCCCCACCCCCGCCTCCTGACCTTGTTCTGTTTCCGCAAAGAGGAAAAACGCATGGAAGGGTTTTGTCTGTGCTTGTGTTTTATTTAATGCAGCAATCGGCTTCTCTCTCTTCTGCTGCCTCTACCCCACCTAACATCTGGGTTGCAAATTCCTGGGAGGCAGTCCCCTCTCTCGCTTACATTTCTGCTATGCGGCAAAAAAAAAAAAAAAAAAATTCCGGTCGGAGGCCTTTCCTGCCCCGCGCCTCAATGCTCTCAGATCGGCCCCCCCCCCTGGCCTCCCCCCCCACACACACACAAGCAGAAGGAATCTCTGCCCCCCCTCCCCGCTCCTTGGAACAGGGGGAGGAACAGGCCCAAACAGAGCATCCTGTTGTGCAAAAGGGAAGAAAAGAGGCTTCTGTCTGAAGGACAAGGCTGACATCCTGCCCCAAGGAGGAACTCAACCATTTCAGGACCGACTCCCAGCGTGGGGTGAAATGCAAGCCTTCTCCAACTTGGGAAGCCGTCCAGATGTTTCTTCTCCTTTCACCGACTCCTTGGTCCTTCTCCCTCCCTCCTTTCCTTGTGGTGTACAACCATTCTCTTTTCCAACAGCTCTATTCTCCAACGGGGACCTCCTTCCCCTCCTGGACCAGGAAGCAGGAACTCAGCAAGGAGATCTTTGCCCATTTCAGCCATTCGTGAAAGGAGAGTCCCATCGCGAGCGTAAACAAAAAAAACAAAAAAAAAAGCTCTTAGCTTCTGAAAGCAGAAAGTCTCCTTCGACCCAATGGAGGCAGACGTGCTCTTTTCTTGGCCACAACCCTGGGAACAACATTCCCTGTTGTGCCCTGTTCGCCTAAAAACAGGACAGGCAAAGAAGAGAGTCACAGCTTCGTAATGTGCCGCGAAGAAATCCAATTCTGTCACAGGTCTCTGTCTCTCGAAGGTCTGAAGGGATAGTCCTGGCGTGCTGAGCCAGAAGCAATGACCGGCCCAGTCTCGGATTCTTATTTGTTGCCGGCTGTGGCTGATGGAAAGTGTGATGCAGGGACATCTGGAGAACCACTGGTGGCTTCCTTGTTTAATTTGCAAGACTGAAATCTCCCAAAGTCTACCATCCACGTACAGCCCAGCTGAACTTTTGTAAGAACAGCCAAGATCAACCCACAGAACTCCTGAGTTTTTCAACCTGTGTCGTTCACACCAAGACGTGGGATCTATTTCCTCCAACTGACCCTCACCCTTGCAGGGAGAAAGCTGGTTTCAAATAAAAATAAATAAATAAATAAATAAATAACAACAACAACAACAACAACAACAACAACAAGAAATTGGAAGGGACCTTGGAGGTCATCTAGTCCAACCCCCTGCTCAGGCAGGAAACCCTATACCATTTCAGGCAAATGGCTGTCCAGTCTCTTCTTAAAAGCTTCCAGTGTTGGAGCATTCACCGCTTCTGGAGGCAGATTGTTCCACTGGTTAATTGTTCTAACTGTCAGGAAGTTTCTCCTTAGTTCTAGGTTGCTTCTCTCCTTGACTAGTTTCCATCCATTGCTTCTTGTCCTGCTTTCAGGGGCTTTGGAGAATAGCTTGACTCCCTCTTCTTTGGGGCAGCCCCTGAGATATTGGAAGACTGCTATCATGTCACCCCTCACTCTTCTCTTCGTTAAACTACACATACCCAATTCCAGCAACTGTTCCCTATATGTTTTAGCCTCCAGTCCCCCAATCATCTTTGTTGCTCTTCTCTGTACCCTTTCTAGATGGGCTTGGTTTCTCCTTGCAAAACACACCTTCCTGATTTAGCTAACTTGGTGCCACTTCAGGTTGACGTACCTTGGAGATGTAGTAAACACACTGCTGAAAGGTGTACATGATCACTTCCTCAAGAACCGTCATGGCTTCCTCACTGGCTGTGATGGTCAAGGAGAAGAGGGATTCCTTGGAACCTGTGGCAAAAGAAAGATGTGGAGATTTCAGGATCAGATGCCTGGATCAGTCCAGCTCAACTCAGAAGCCTGCTTTTGGAAGTCTTCCTCCTCCTAACATGCTAGCTTTCTACTTTGAGGGGTTGGGGTTGGGGAGGGATTGGATTGAATCCACTGATTGAATTTTCGGTGGAATTTAATTCTCTTCCCTTGACCTTCTTCGCTGTACTATCAGCATGGGAACTGAGATAGGACAAAAACATGGAAGCCGTCCAGAACATGGTTTGTTTGCTCTCTTTTTCCCTTTGGGACGAAGCTGGGCAAGTGGGGGGAGAAGGAGGAGAAGTGCCCAAGATAACACAAGGTCAACCATCTGAGGAATTAGCCAGTTTTCATCCAACTCAAGCTTTCCTTGCCCTGGGAATTATTTCTGCTAAGCTGAGTGGGGATTTCTCTTTGGCTGGACAACCTCAAAGGAGAAAAAGACACACGTGGTTTGCCTTGTAGGACCTTTCGTGGCCCAGCTGGTGGCCCATAAAATGGTTGCTCGCACAGTAGAGATAGGGAACTAGTGATCCTCCATAATTTTGTTGAGCTCGGCTTAATCGCAATAGATCTCCAGGTGGATTGCAATTAAAGAAACCAAGGGACATCTCAAACCTCATCCAAAATGGCTGAGGATGGAAGGAAGCGGAGTTCAGGAATATTTGGAGGGCCACCAGCTTCCCCAATGGCACTGGGTGAAAGTCAAGTTCTACTCAACATTCTGAATCAAAATTTCAAGGAAGCTCTTACTGACACCTCAGCTCCAGGAATGGACATTCTTCCACTTACCCTTGATGTCCAGCTCTTCTTCCATGTTCTGGATGT
>JAKJMR010000850.1:33623-44848 GCA_024449315.1 Daboia siamensis
ACACACACACACACACACACACTCAGAAGAATCAATACAAGTCAACTCTGGTGGGAAATACCAGGATGACAAAATGAGAAAACCTCAGGTCTGACTTTAATTAAAAGTAAATGAAAAAAAAAACCCACAATTTCAGGGAGAAGATCTAACGAGGAACTTGGAGTCCTTTTGCAGATGGCTGCTTCACCTCATCTCAACCCACTTTTTTGCAGTAAATTCGTGCCAATTTCAACAGGAACATCTGGGGACCTCTAGTTTTTTGTTTCGTTGTGTTTTTTTTTTTCCTGCTAACTTGGCCCCTTCTGTGACCTCTTGTAAACGGCCGCATCCCGGCGAAATGCGGGTTTTCTTTTTAACTTTAGGAAATACGCATTTGAAACAAACCGACAAAAAAGTTGGGGATGGCGGTCAAGGAAAAGGAGTTGGGGCGGGAGGGCGCTTATCCATCATCGCAATCATGCTGCCGGGATAAAGATGTTTCCCTGTTTCTGCTCTCCGTTCTGGCCTCCCTCCCAAAGCATGCTGCAGAACAAAAGCCCAAAATATAACTCCAAGAGAGATTGCACACACAGAACAGACACACCCACACACCCACACACCTCAAAAGACCATCTGGCTGGGCCAGGCAAATGACATTTCTCTTCGCTTCCCTCCCTCCCCCCCCCCCCTCACTCACTCCCGTCAGCCTTTTCCAGATTCCCTTCTGCCCTTTCAGCAGCTCCGCTCTCTTTCTTCTGACACACAAACCGCAAAATACACACAAATCCAATTTCACATCTTGTGCAGCAACCTTTCCCAGCCTGCCTTCCGTTATCGGGATGGGGGGGGGGATTAAGAAAAGGAAAAAGTCTCTTCCTCCCTCCCTCCCTCCCTCCCTCCCCCCCCCCAGATCCCTGGAAACAAGCCAAAGCTTGAATGCAGAGGACGGATCTGCTTCCTTGGACCAAGGAAGGTTTGAAGAGCATCAACGTCTTACCGCAAAGTTGAACCAAGGGCTTCCCAGGATTTCGGTTTCCCTCCTAGCTTTAAGCCAAGCTCATTTGCCAGCACGCTGGCTGGTTGACAGGACTTGCCGACTGCAGTGGAGACTCTGCGCATTAGCTGCAGAGGAAAGGAACAATTAACTTCTCCACACCGTCTCTCCAGGAGACAGAGGGAGAGTGTGTGTGTGTGTGTGTCTTCCCTGGGGCAGGACAAAGCTTGTAAAATGCCAGCTCAGAAGTCCCATGCGCCTCCTCGTGCAAAAGCAGAGGAGCAATCGCTCTCCTCCTTTCTCCTATCTCTGACACTTTTGCTCTTCAACCATCCGAGGAGGACCAGCGAAGGTACCTTATTGCTAAACAGTTCAAGCAGTCCGGGTGGGCTCTTGAAGAAGGAAGCCCCCCAAAAAACAAATGATAGAATCATAGGGAACTTGGAGATCTGCAATGTTCTGCCCAAGGCAACGAGTCCTTTATGCCATCCTGGGGGGGAAAAAATGGTTGTGCAATCTTTTCTTGAGGAGCTCCCACAATGGAGCACCCACCTTGAGTATGGGTGAACCCACAACTTCATTTGGACCCACACATTCATTGAATGGATTTACCTCTGCCCTCCATTCTCTGCCCAATGGGGCAGCTGGTCCTGGTGATCCCATCTTCTATCCGCAGTTTTCCTGTAGAAGCGAGATATCCCCTTTCTTCTTGAGGTGGACCACCGTTTTCCATAAAACTTTCCATTATCTTCCCCAAACTAGATTTCTCAAGTTTTGCTCACAGTCCCTGAGTGGGGGACTAAACAACAACAACAAAAAAAACCTCTGCATTTCCTGGGCAGAAGCGAAATTTAGAGATGGGACTCTTCCCCCCCCCCCCCCCCCCTTTGAAGAAGGTGGAGAAAGAATGAAAAGAGTCAGCTTCTTCGTGGACGAAAAAGAAATCAGGGTCAGAAAAATTCTCCAAGCCCAGTTATAAAGGAAACGGCTTAGAGTCCACCAAGCCATCTACCTTATTTGGTGAGGAACGGCCTTGCAGTTCTTAAATACATTTTTTTTTTTTGTTCTTGTTTGCTTTAAACTCTGCCTTTGCTGAGAAACTCAAGAGAGGTGACTGGAGCAGGGAATGGCCAAAGACGCTTACTGAGTTTGTTTATAGGTCTCCAGATTAGGCAGAAGAAGGACAAATAGAGCAGAATAGTCTATCGCAATAACAAGCAATGGTTTTCAGGTCAAGCTGGACCAAAAAAATGATTGGTAGGAAGGAGGACTTGGCCACGAAGAAAAAGGGGCCCAAGTATGCAAAACTGAAGCGTGGAGGAGAAAATGTGGACATTTGACATTTGACAAGGGTCAGATAATGAAGATTCTGTACTCCCAGCTGAACGTCCAAACTTAAATCGAGAGCTGGAAGCAAAGCTCAGGTTGAGTTTTGATTCGGTTATCGATACTTGCAGCAAACGTCTACGGAGTTCCTCAAGCATCCAGGTCATGGTTTTCCCAAAGGGCGACTGGATTTTCTCGTGTGTGTGTGTGTGTGTGTTTTTTCTTCTTTCCTTTGAAAATGTTTCGCTTCTCCTCCAAGAAGCTCCTTCACCATTAGGTGGTTCTTCAGAACCGAAGAAGCTTCTTGGAGGAGAAGCAAAACGTTTTTCAGGGGGGAAAAAAAACCAACAACTAAGAAAGCCCGGTTGCCTTTTGGAAAAGCGCCTTTGGGACTTGCGGCAAATCTTTTCCCAGCTGGCACTGTCCAGAACCAGCCTAATTCCCAGCAACGTGGCTTGGGAAGAGAGGGATCAACAGGCCATCCGTTAGCAGCCCAGCTGCTCCAAGCTGTTGGAAGATCTTGAAACTTTTTAAAGCTTTTCGGAGGATTCTGTAACTCCCAGAAGAGCAGCCGAAAGTCCAAACTTAATCTAAAGCTGGAGGCAATGCTTAGGACCAGTGGGGTTAGGATGCTGAGCTTGTCGATCAGAAGATCGGCAGTTTGGCGGGTCGAATCCTGAGTGCCGCGTAAAAGAGTGAGCGCCTGTTACTCGTCCCAGCTTCTGACAACCTAGCAGTTCGAAAGCACGTAAAAATGCAAGTAGAAAAATAGGGACCGCTACGGTGGGAAGGTAACAGCGTTCCGTGCGCCTTTGGCGTCCAGTCATGCCGGCCACATGACCACGGAGACGTCCTCGGACAAGCGCTGGCTCTTCGCCCTTGAAACGGAGATGAGCACCGGCCCCTAGAGTTGGAAACGACTCGCACGCATGTGCGGGGGAACCTTTACCTTTACCTTACTTGCAGCAAATGTCTGTGGAGATTCTCAATCATCCAGGTCGTGGTTTTACCAAAGGGCAGCTGAACTTTCTTGCCTTCTTCTTAAAAAAATCTTTTGCTTCTCGTCCAAGAAGCTTCTTGAGTCCAATTGATTCAAGCTGTTTAAGAACCTCCTTGATCTTGAAGCTTTTCCTGGGAGCAGGAGGGATGGCTATACATTGTAAAACAAGCACAGGGTCAAAGCTGAGATAAAAAAAACCTGAGTTTTTGAATTAAGGCAGTCCCCGGAAGGCTGAGTGGAGGGAAGAAAAGGAAAGCTTCCAAGATGGGCCAGCCTGGAAGGATTTGAGCTTGTTTTATCTTTTCGTCTTCCATCATTCTCCTGATCTGAATAATTTGTCAACAATACCAGGTCGCCCTAGGAATCGATCCTGGATTTTACCCTGGATTTGAAGGAGTGGACGAAAGCTTGTGAAAGAGAGAGCCTAAAACTAAGGAGAAATTTCCTGGCCGTGGAAACAATTACTCAGAGGACCAGCTTGCGTCCTGGAGATGTGGGTGCTCCATCCCTGGAAGTTTTCAAAAACAGAGTGGACAACTTTGATCCGGGACAGTGTAAGATTCCTGCTTTGAGCAAGGGGCTGGACTGGAAGACCTTAGATCAGGGGTGTCAAACTCAATTCCATTGAGGGCCGCATCAGCATTGCGGTTGCCCTCAGGGGGCTGGGTGGGTGTGGCCTGGGTGGGCGTGGCCTACTGGGTGGGCGTGGCTAGAGTGCGTATAGCCTACTGGGTGGGCATGGCCAGCTCTACATCATTGGCATCAAGGGTGCCTATGGGGGCCTGGGCAGGAGTGGGACAGATCTGGGGGTCTCTGGCAGGAGGAGGGTCTCTGGGCTAGGGCCAAGGCAGTGGGGGCCGTTCCCTCACTGTTTCCAGGATGGCTTCGCGGGCTACATGAAACCACTTCGCGGGCCGGATCCGGCCCCCGGGCCTTGTGTTTGACATGTCTGCCTTGAGAGGTCCCTTCCAACCTCAGGATTCTGTCAAGTCCAAATGAAGAACAAGACTCGGGTAAAAATAAGAGGGGGGGGGGGAATGAACTTCAGCATTCTGCCTCCAGCTTCCTCTGCTAAAGAAAGCCGACTGTGAGTCTCCTTATCTGTAGGAAAGGAACTTGCTGTGTTGACTCTGGGGAAAAGAGAAAAAAAGAAAAACAGCCACTCTGTGGAGTTTTCGCTCTCCAGAGAAGACGGTTAAGCCCTGCTGAAAAAGCTTTGCTGGAAAAACAAACACCAGGACTTGTCCTGGATGTGGCCAACTCTATCCCTCTCTCTCTGGCCTGTGGGTCTGAATTTCCCTCCCACGCTGCTGCAGCTGATGATGGACGCTGGACGCTGGGCCTGGGTTGCAAATGAAAACATGGCTTTCTGGGCGTGATGTGACTCCTCCCGTGCCAAGGGGGGGGGGGTCGTTTGGTTCTTTCGGCCCCAAAGTTTGACTTGGCCCTACGACTGGACGCCTTTCTTGACAGCAGCCAAACAGCTTCTGCTTTTTCAAAGCCCACCAAGTGTTGCTTGGTTGTAGAGACTGGCCTGTTTCAGCCTCTCGGACTCGTGGTTGAGACGTTTGGTTCTTCAAACTCCACTTGGTGAGCAGATGCAACCAGACGGGGCTTTCAGACTGAATCGAGTTCAGACAACCAGTGGAACTACCTGCCTCCAGAAGCGGTGAATGCTCCAACACTGGAAGTTTTTAAGAAGAGACTGGACAGCCATTTGTCTGAAACAGTATAGGGTTTCCTGCCTGAGCAGGAGGTTGGACTAGATGACCTCCAAGGTCCCTTCCAACTTTACTATTATGGTTATGATTAACCTGCCAGCAAGAGGGTTCTGCAACCCCCTAGACCTCTCTCTCTCTCTCTCTGGCGTGCCCAAAGACTTCTCACCTTTTCTAAAGCAGAATATTTGTAGCTCGGGGTTGAGATGAGGGGTCTCTGGTGCTCCCCGAGCTTGGTTGTTTTCTGGCAAATGTTTCATGACCCAAAACTAGGTAACAACAGCACTGATGATGTTGCCTAGTTGGGTCATGAAACGTCTGTCAGAAAACAGCCACGCTCAGGGAGCACTGAGGACCTGACAATCCCCCACCTCCTCCTCCTCCTCCTCCTCCTCCTCCTCCTCCTCCTCCTCCTCCTCCTCCCCCCCCTTCATTCCTTCTTCCCCTCCTCTTCCTCCTCTCCACAAACCCCACTCCCTTTAGCACTGATGGTGTTACCACGAAACGCCTACCAAGAAACAACCCAGCTCAAAGAGCACCCAGGGCCCCTCAGCTCTCAGCCTTCCTGCAACTGCCTTGCTTAGCGACAGAAACATGGGCCCCAATGTGGTCGTAAACCCAGGACTATCCAGGTTAACTGGTCTCGCCTGCCTGCGCTTAATCTCTCACGCTGTTTCGACTGTATGCACCGGAGCAGCCTTGCGAATAAACTCTGCTGGGATGGCCACTGCATTGCAGTGTTCGTCCATCGGCAAGGAAGGGATCCAGTGCTGATCCCTTGCTTCCCAAAACAAGGACTTTTGGCCAGGCCAAGATTTCAACCCAAATATCCTCCTCTCCCACCCACCTCCTCCAAAACCTAATCCATGGGAAGCCCCAGAGCCAATAGCTACACCTTCCAAAGCTTCCTTACGGTTTCCACCAAGTCTACCTATTTGGCTGAATAATTCATCTCCGCCAGGTTTTCCCCCAGAGTAGATCCTGGAATGGCCCCACTTCTGTAGGTCTAAGCCATGTGTTGATATATCCTTTCCACCCCCCACCCACCCCCATCATGCCAGCTTCGCACGCTAAGCTCAAACCCAACAAACCACAAGAGGACGGCTTGCGACACTGAAACCTCGATGCCGCAGAGGCCACCATCAACTAACTTCTCCTATCCCTTACCTGCTGTGATGGTGTCTTTGTCCTCGGCCGTCATCTCCTCCACTTCGGACCTCTTCCGAAGCTCAAACCTCCGAGAGAAACCTTCCCGGGGCTTCCAAAGCTCCTGGATCAAAAGAGGCTTCTCCTGGTCTCTCAGGATCCTCAACCCTTCCATCTTCCACTGCTTTTCCGAGCCGGCAAACGTCCCAACGACATCGCAGAGAGCGTAACGGCCCACATCTACCTTGCTGAGTCCGTACCGCTCCAGAGCTTCTTTCAGCAGCTCCCGGGCACACGAGCTGGCCGTGGCCAAGACGCTCTTGTAGTGAGTGCCCACACAGACGTGACATCCGAAGATCTTGAGGACCCCCGGGGCTGAGACCTGGGTGGACAGTTCCGACGGATCCTCCTTGCTTGCTCCCGAATAACTGGCCGCTGAGCTGCGATCCTTGTAGCTTAGCGTCCGGTACAAGACCTGGGAGAAGATCCGACTTTGTCGCTTGAATCGGTTTTTGGAAGGTGGCGACATGGCTGAAGGCGACCTGTAGAACATCGCGCAGGAGGGCGTCATGGGGGGTGGCTGGACAAAAAGAAAGCAGAGCCATGAATGTGTCGTCGGGAGGTCGAAAACAAGAGGACAAACGGCTGACAAACTTGCAGATGTTCCCAGAAGCTCTGCAGAAGAGCAACAATCCCAGAGAGCACAGGTGGCTTCCAAAGCCTACCATTGGCTGGAGCCCCAGAGGTAGTTTGCTAACGTGGTTTTGAGAACGGTCCAAGAGAACCAAAGGAAGCTTGGCGAAGTCACCCAAGGCAGGGACTTTCAAACGTGGCAACTTTGGAATAAACACTGCTCTAGCAGCCATCATCCAGATGCCAATTAACCTCCTGCCCATCCTGAACTAGAACCCCTTTGAAAGAGGGTGTTTCCTGAGTATTACAATGTTCTCACTCATTCCGGCCATCCCATGTTGCTTTCAGTGACGGAAGAGCAGATCAAACAATCATTTTGTCCTTGCCAAAGCTGTTGAACCCGCCAGCCGACCATCTGGAGAACTTGTCACAGATCCACTGTGAACAAAAGCCAGGTTTGGGCTCAAGGGAAGATCGGTCCTTCCACAGGACTGGAGACTAAAACATCTGAAGAACGGCTGCAGGAATTGGGGATGTCTAGTCTAGTGAAAAGAAGGACTGACATGATAGCATAGCAGTCTTCCAGTATCTTGGGGGCTGCCCCAAAGAAGAGGGAGTCAAGCTATTCTCCAAAGCGCCTGAAGGCAGGACAAGAAGCAACGGATGGAAACTAGTCAAGGAGAGAAGCAACCTGGAACTAAGGAGGAATTTCCTGACAGTTAGAACAATTAACCAGTGGAACTACCTGCCTCCAGAAGTTGTGGGTGCTCCATCGCTGGAAGCTTTTAAGAAGAGATTGGACAACTATTTGTCTGAAATGGTGTAGGGTTTCCTGCCTGAGCAGCGGGTTGGACTAGATGAACACCCAGGCCCCTTCCAACTTTGTTGTTTTGCCACGTGTAAAAATTCCTGAATAATTTTATTTACTCGCATATCTTATAGGAATGTCACCAGCCACCTTCGTTTTGGACCCAGAATTGTCTGGATGCAAAACATTTCACCGTTCGGAGCTCTGGGTACCCTTCAGCCTGGCAGGGGGACTAATAGAGCCGCAGGCCCCCTCTGAATTCTGTCTAAATATGTTTTGCCTTTTTTCCGTCCTCCACGAAGAATGCGGAAGACGTTCCCATGGCCACAAGACCGGCGGAGCCAATGCCTCCTTCCCCCCCCCTCCCTCCGTGGGGAGGTTAATGAAATCTGTAAGGGATCTGCCATCGGTTGGCTCTTTTATCAAGCCCCTGCTCTGTGCGAGACCACAGAGGGAATGGACAGTTTCATGCCAAAAATCTCAGCTTCTATTTTTAGGAGAAGGGAACCACCCTGCCTGCTGGCTGGGATGGATTTGTCAAGCGAGCTTCTTTTAAAGGCTTCCAGCACAACCGAGGCATTAAACTTGGGTAGAAAGGCACCCGGGGAGGGGAGGGGAGGGGGGGCAGAGAAGGCAGGGGAAGAAATTTTGTTACTCTGTCGGAGCTTCTTGACCATCAACATCTGCAAACACCTGTCGCTTGGCTATCCCCACCCTAGACAACACGTTCTGCAAAATAACACCCAGGCAGTCCTCAACGTACGGCGGGTTGTTTCGTGGTCATTCGACGTCAGAACAGACAAACACAGCCCCACACCCAAAAGGGGGGGGGGAAAAAAGATGTTTAGGACCCAGTTCCAAAGTTTCAACGTCTGCCTCTCCTCCCCAGGTGACGTGACCGCGTTTTTAAGCGCTCAGCAATTACAGCTACGGTAATATCACGGCGAGAGAGGTTGCAAATGAATCTAAAATCTATTTAATTTTTTTTTAAAAAAAATGTGACTACAATTTAGGATTTCCCCCCTCCCCCCACTTTGCTGGTCTTTACATCTTTGCGTGATCAAAATTCGGAGGCTTGGCAACTGGCGTGTACTTAGGACGGATGCACCGTCCCGAGGTCACGTGATCGCCAATGGTTAACCTTCCCAGCTGGTTTCTGACAAGCAAAGTCAAGAGGAGGGGGCGGATTTGCTGAACGACCACCTGATTCCCTTAACAACCGCAGAGGTTCACTTAACAAGGGCGGCCGAATAGGTTGCATAATGGGCCGCAACTCGGTTAACAACCCTCTTGCTTAGCGATGGAAATTTGGGGCTCAATTGTGTCGTAAGTCAAGAACTAACTGCGTGATGCTCTCTTCTTTCATAGCTCCTGCTAGTAACTGTGGGTTGTTTTCCGCACGGAACAGTGGAGAATTTAGGACTTCAACCTGCAAAAAATACGATTTTTCCAGCCGGGTAATGGACATGGACCCAAATCCGATTTATGTCAGGCCTAGTATATTATTTTGCTGACTGTTTCCCCTTTTTTAATTCTATAATCATTGGAGAGAATGTATTGTTTGCTTTGTTAACCCTCCTAAGAGCTATAATTTGCAGATGGCCGTGAGAGTAAATCAAGGGAACATATTTGGCAGCCTTCCTCTCTAATCCTGCCCCTTCCTCTTCATTTTAACCAAGTCTGTGGAAATCCATTAAACCTTCGCGGTCTTCACGGAAGGAAAAAGCAGATGAGAAAATGTAACGGGCAGGAAAAGACAAGGAGGAGCTGTTATTTCAGAGTCGCAATGTGGAAAACATTATTATTTCCAAAACAGCGAAGGAAATAGAAGGCGGAGGGGAGGAACAAAAATAGGAAACCGAAGCAAAATTTTCTGCTTTCTGCCAAATGTTATATCCTGCCCTTCTTTCTCTCCATGGCCAAACTAAGCATTCCGCCACCGGGTGACATCAGCTGTTTGCTGCCGGTGAAGCATCCTTGGGGGGGGGGGGAGGAAATAAATAAATAAATCTCCTCCTCCAGGTCTTTCCTGATCCGACCCCTACTGGAATAAAGCAGCTGATGAGCAGACTGCCAAGGTGAGGACAAAAAAAAAAAAAGTCAAAATGGAACGATTTGGGGCTCAAGTCCCTAATGTTCACGGCCTGCACCTAAGACTTAAATCTGGACCGTCTGCATTTTGGGCAGAACTGTGCTGGGGACGTCAGTTTTTGCAAACTCCTGAGCAAAGTCACAGAAAGGTTTCTGGCAAAAACTTCTTAAATAGATAGATAGATAGATAGATAGATAGATAGATAGATAGATAGATAGATAGATAGATAGATAGATAGATAATTAAGTAATTAAGTAATGAAGGAAGGAAGGAAGTAAATAAATAAGTAAGTAAGTAAGTAAGTAAATAAATAAATAAATAAATAAATAAGGAAGAAAGGAAGGAAGGAAGGAAGGAAGGAAGTAATTAAGTAAGTAAGTAAATAAATAGGAAGGAAGGAAGAAATTAAGTAAGTAAATAAATAAGTAAGTAAGTAAGTAAGCAAATAAATAAATAAATAAGAAAGGAAGGAAGGAAGTAATTAAGGAAGGAAGGAAGTAAATAAATAAGTAAGTAAGTAAGTAAATAAATAAATAAAAATAAAATAAATAAGCAAGCAAGCAAGCAGCTTTGTTTCTGCTGATCAAGCCTTGTTCTAAGAGGCAGGACAGTGTGTTTTTTAAAATAAATAAATAAATAAATCCACAGATTTATAATGCTTGTGCCAACTGACTGGCGTTTCGTGGTTTTTCTTCCAACACATCCCAAACCAAGTGGGCTAAAAAATTGAAAACCTCATCATCTGAACAGCTTAAAACGGAGCAAAGAAACGAGGGGGGGGGGATGAAAAAAACAACCCAAAAAATTATCGAATTGCCGGCGCTGGAATTTTTGGCTGCTTAAAAATTCACGCTGGGCATCGGAATTTAAAACGATTTTCCAGCCCAGGCCCAGGCAGTTGTGCTCTTTGCTTCTCAAAAAGCACCAGGCAAGAACAAGAAAAAAGTGTGTGGGGGGGTGTTTGCATCCCAACTCTTCCCAAACGCCACAGGTCTCCGAAGGTTGCTTAATAAAGATTTTATTGCAGCCATCACCATTAGGCAATTGCACGGAGCGGCGGAAAATGATAATCGTAGAAAATTTGTTCCTGGTCTTACCCCCCTAGGTCCGGCCCAAATAATGCCACGTGTCCCAAAAACCACCAGCCGTATGCTGGCTCTTTGCAAAGCCCAGACACAAACACCTGGAAAGCCAACTCCAATCCGTCCTTTCCTTGGACTTGAGGGAACCTTGCTCTGTTTTTGAAATTTCTCAACAACTGCAAAAGCCAAGGAAGGGAGGATTCACTGCCATAACAATGAGGCTTTGATTTCCAAAACACAGACACACACACACACACACACACACACCTCCCCAGCCTGACCAGCGTCTTGTGTCTCCATGGAGCAGAAATGTCAGAGGAAAAATTCCTTCTCCGCCTTTCTCTGGAAGGCTTCACTTACATTGCAGCCTAAAAAGCCCAGATTGAACAAACGATCCGAACAGCTGGATAATCGCCTCCAAACCATTCATCCAGATCCAGCAGAAAG
>JAKJMR010000850.1:45141-58304 GCA_024449315.1 Daboia siamensis
GGTCATGAAACGTCTGCAAGAAAACGACCCAGCTCAGAGAGCACCAAGGACCCCCCAGTCCTTGTCCTTGTTCTCCTTTCCCTTCTCTTCCGCGCTCCCCACTCCCCACTCTTTTCTAGCACTGATAACGTTACTTAGCTGGGCAATGAAACACCTGCAAGAAAAGAACCCAGCTCAAAGAGCCCTCATTTCCACCCTGGGCTAAGAGATTCCCTTCTGTTGGCCTTCCTCAACGCCAGCCAGCCAAGTCTCCTTCGGAGGCGCTAATCCCTCTAAATCGGCTTTGAAGGACTTCCAGCCCTTCTTGGACACAGACCTCGGGCACACACGCGCGCGCGCCTCTTTTCCTTGAGGACTTGGCACTTGGCTTGACCTCAACCCACCCCCCACCCCCCCACCCCTCTTTCCCTCTCCACCCACGCCACGCGCCCAGCCCCTGGCTTCCTTTTCTGCCTTCTCCAAGGGAAGGGGGGGGGCGACTCCTCAACCTCGAGTTCCCCCCAACCACCCCACCCCATCCCACCCCATGGCCGAAGACCTTTAGCTCCGACTCCATCGCTCCCAGTCGGGCGGAGGGGGCACTTTCCCTCCGGGCTAGCGCTCCCCAGGCTTCGGCATCCGTGCTGAGTGCCCGGTGCAGAAAGGGAGCGCGCGCGAGGGGGGGGGGGAAAACCGGTCTATCATTGCCTCCTGTCTTTGGCTCTCTCCCCCACTCCACGCATCCTTCTTTTCCCTCTCCCCCCCCCTCCCCTCCCCAATTCCGATTCCAGGGAAACCGACCCCAGCCTCCCTCCCCCTGACTTTGCACGCTCGCCCCCTCCCTCCCTCCCTCCCTCCCCACGACCCGCAGCTGCAAAGTGCGGCGAGCGGCCACTCACCTCCCGGGCCGGGGTCTCCAGCGAAGTCCCCCCCCCCCGCCCCCCCGCTGCCGCTGCTGCTGCTCCGGATTAAGAGCGCAGCTTCAAGCCGAGGCGGCCGCTTCGCCACGTCCCGGGCAGCCCGAGCGGAGCAGCGCCGCCTGGTGGCCGACGCGCGCCACGACGCGCCCCCATCACAGCAGCGCGGTTAAGGAAGGGCGCGCGCGCGGGGGGGGGGAAGACTTGTCGTTGCGGGCGCTGCGCGTTTTGTGTTTCCACACACACATACACACACACACACACACACACACACTTCCTTAAGGACCCACGCCCGCCTCCCCAGCCATTGTCGGGGCTTGGGTTTCGCCTGCTGGATCCGACGGAACCCGAACTGGACCAGGAACAGTCCCGTTCAGACGTGCGCTCGCAGCTGTGCAAAGCGGGACTGCTAGCAAAGCCCCTGGGGGGTGTCTCTGAACCCCGAAGACGTTGCATGTCGGTGAGTGCACACACACACACACACACACCTTTTCTTTTCTTTTTTTCTTTTCTTTTCTTTTCTTCTCTTTTCTTCTCTTTTTTCCCTCTCGCTTCCTTCCCTGTTAAATGTTGGCAGCCACCTTAACTCTCCTGGCCTGGCTTTGACTTGTCCCCCCCCCCGCCCGAGGTGCTTTTTCTAAGGAGGCAACTGGACTTTCTGGTGGGTTGTTTTGTTTTGTTTTGTTTTTTCCTGTCGAAGACCTTTCGCTTCTCATCCAAGAAGCTTCTTCGGCTCTGCCTGGATGGTGGATGGTGGACGGAAGGATTTGTATTCCGATGAAGGAGGGCGTTTGTAGCTCCGGGTTGAAATGGTGTGTGTGTGTGGGGGGGGGGGTCCTTGCTGCTCTCTGAGCTGGCTTGTCTTCTTCTTTTTTAAAAAAAAAAAATCCCATTTATATCCCGCCCTTCTCCGAAGACTCAGGGCAGCTTACAATCTAAGAAGCACAAATCATTGTGCTTAGCAATAGCCTTCATTCTATGCATATGCCTGCTTATTAGGGCTTTCGCCCCCCCCCCCCAGTGGCATTATTACAAAGTCAGCTTATTGCCCCCAACAATCTGGGTCCTCATTTTACCTACCTGGGAAAGATGGAAGGCTGAGTCAACCTTAAGTCTGGTGGGACTTTCTTGCAAACAGGATTTGTATTCCTTGTAATACAAGGTTGTCATGTTTGGACAGCATATAGAAGTAAAAATACTAAAGTAGAGGTAATGCATGAATAAAAAAATCATAAAGGCTACTCTTTAGCAACTGTTATTAGTTGCTTATGATCTTCTGACACACCAGTTTAAAAAAAAACAAACAAAATTCAGGTTTCTCAATTAAAGACATCCTGTTTACACAGTAGAAATCCCTAACTGGAATACATTAAAATCAATACTAGAAAATTAATTTCCTAGCAAGTTAAAATGTAGGTTCTGGATGTAGATAAACCCAAAATTTGAGTTTGAAACAAATCGATACATAAAGTTATATAGTCCAAGTATGTTTCCAATTACGATTTTTATTTATCAAATTTCTATACCACCCATCTCATTTAAGTGACTGTAGAATTTAATTCTATATCAGATTTATGAGAATTAATTGTTAGAGTTATGACTTGTAACATTTGTAAAACTGAGTATCATCAGCCTATGGATGATAGCTTCCCCTTTAAAAAAAACTTCATAAAACTTCATAAAAAAAACTTTCCCCTCTTCAGTAACAATAAATACAGCCCTAAAGAAGTTATTTTTTTTATAATTTAAAATCTTATTCCACAAGAAACTTCCCTAATATGGTTTTTTGTTACACCCATCATTAAATAATACTGTGTTAAATATAAAATACTTATGTTTAAATAAGAGACAAGTGGTTTGAAATACAGGACTTCTTCAAAAAATTCAGAAGGTTTAACAACATTCTTTTAAAGATACAAAGTCATGAAAAGTTAGTACAAAACCTAGGGCGATCAGTATAACCCATTCATTCCCCTGATTATAGAGTACAAAATGGTCACCAAACAAAAAACTAAAATCAGAATTAGCTATAAACAGAGATTTCAAGGAATCCAAATTGATTTGGTTGAAGGGTCTAGAAAGGAATTCACAGCAAGGCAGAAGGCTTGGCTGGTGTCCTTGAAGCTGGGAAGCTAAGCAGGGTCAGGACTGGTTAACACTTGGATGGGATTCCAGTGGAGAATTCCAGCGCTGTAGGACAGAGTGGAAACTGAAAACTTGACGTGGACAGACGCCTTTACCTTTTTCGTGAATGGGAATGCTCAGGGCTTTTTTTCTCATAGAACGCTCAGAACGGAGTTCCGGCACCTTTTTTGGATGGAACCTTGTAGGGTAGGCAAGGCGGGTTGTATGACATGTGAGTTCCGGCACCTTTTTCTTTTACAAAAAAAGCACTGGGAATGCTCAAAATCAACGTGTCCAACCTTAGCAACTTCAAGACTTGTGGACTTCAACTTCCAGAATTCCCCAGCCAGCCAAAGAATTCTGGGAATTGAAGTCCACGAGTCTTAAAGTTGTCTCGGTTGGACACCTTCTGCTGTGAAATGATGGACCCAGTTTTTAAACTCACTCTTATTCTCCTTGGGAAGAAGAAGACTTAAATTGTAACTCCCTGTGTTTTAGGTATGAGTACTAACTCTTAGGAAGCCGAAATTATATCAAGCGGGCTCTCAAGAAGGACCAACGGCCTTTGAGAACTCTTAAGCTTGTGACAATATCAAAGGTCTACTCTATCCATGAAACATCATGAGGTAGTCGGAATCCTAAGGTGGGTCACGTCTTGGACTGTTGCAGAACAGTTGGGAGGTTTGCTTGATTGGTTTCGCCTTCTTCCCCGGAAGTAAACATCATCAAAAATCCAAAACCTACTCAATGTTTACACTGCTAGTTGGGATTGGTGAGGAAGCTCTACACAGAGGGAAATGGGGAAAGGAGGACATTGAAGCAACATGGTCTCATCTACCATCTTATCTGAAGGAATGTGGTCCCTTCCACAATCCTGAAGGATCATGGTCTTTCCACCATCATATCCTGGGTGGTTGCTTCCACCAACTCCTCCTGAAGGAACATGGTTTCTTCCACATTCTGATTCTGAAGGAACATGGTCCCTTCCACTACCCTGAAGGAATGTGGTCCCTTCCACTATCTCATCCTGAAGGAACGTGTTCCGGTCTACCTTCTCACCGTACCTCTTCAGAATGACATGGTCAGAGGGCTTCAAAATTGGCTGGATGCCACTGATTTAAAGTTATCCGGCTATCTTACATCAGTACCTCCCATTTAATCCTCAAAAGATAAGTTATTGGGAAGAAGGCGGCTTAAAAACAGCTGTGAGAGGCACACATGATGAAGAATCCAGTAAGTGGAAAATGAATTAGTCTGAATGTTTAAACCCGGCTGAAATTTCAGCATCACTGTATCTGCTTAGGGTCACAAATAGGAAGCGACGGTAAGGATTGTTTGGCATAACTGTGAGATAGTTTACTAACTTAACAGCTGCAAGGATTCACTTAACAACTGTGGCAAGAAAGGATGTAACCTGAGCCCAAACTCACTTAACAAATGTTTTGCTTAGCAACAGAAGTTTTGGGCTCAATTTTGGCCATTAAGTTGAGGAATACTTGTACCATGAGATTTGGAAATGGCTAAAGGACACCACCACCCTGGTGTTCCTGCAGAAGTCCAGGAGATCCAGAGAGTGTCAGCCTCAAAAGGATCTCTGACTGTACTATTTGTGACCTCACAGAAGTTGAGCCAATGGGAGACAGCGCAACTGAAACAATTCTACCTCCGCAATCTACTTGGAATGGCTTAGAGAGGATCAACTAACAGGGTCACAAGAGGTAGAGTGGAAGGCCAGACAATGAGTTCTTTTTGCGGTAGGAGAGACAACGGAAACACAACGGTTGAACTAATGGGACTCTTCAAAGTCTCTCCATCCAACCTCTTGAGCCGTTTCTTGCTCCTTGGTTGACTTCTTGGGCTCTTGAGTTGTAGCAGATGTTTCCAGTGGTTGCTTCCTAACTTTCTTTTCCACGAAGACCCGTCCGCTGTTCTTTTTAGGTCAGAACTTTCCTCCAAGAACAATACGTGCCCTCACGGTTCTTTTGTAGTCAAAAGAAAAGTTGCACCTGGACCTTCGGCAGGATTGGGCAAGGAGTCCAGTGTAAAAGCTGCCATCTCACCTTGGAAGTCCTGAAGAACATGGAGGAGAAAGACCAACCTTCCAGAAGATACTAAAGAGGGAAGGAAGGATCTCCTCCTCTTGATCATTTGTCTGGGAATCCTGAAGGCCACTACCTCGAGATGTGAGACGGGAGAGCATCCGGCCGATAAAGGTATCTCCAAATGGCATAGTAGTGGGTGCCAGCTCCAAACGCCACAAAGAGGTGCCAGATGGCGTGGGCGAAGGGGATGCGTCCATCGCTCTTGAAGAAGACGGTACCCAAGCAGTAAAAAATGCCACCAGCCACCAGCTCGACCAGGCCTTCCGTGTTGGGCTGCAAGAACCAGGATAAGCAGAGGAAGCAGTCAGTGGACTTGGTAGAAGAAGACTCAGAACCCATGAAGCGACCACAATGGAAAACAAATCCCCATCACTAAGCAAGGCAGTTGTTAAATGAGCTGTGTCCCATTTTATGATCTCTTTTGCCAATTGCTCAGTGAAGCCAGGGGGTCATTCAGCAAATCTGGCTTCCTCCATT
This sequence comes from Daboia siamensis, assembly GCA_024449315.1. Classification (NCBI taxonomy): domain Eukaryota; kingdom Metazoa; phylum Chordata; class Lepidosauria; order Squamata; family Viperidae; genus Daboia; species Daboia siamensis. Next base: position 50,741 of record JAKJMR010000850.1, read on the forward strand.
GCAGCATATTTGCTTGTTGGAAGCCAGCTGGGAAGTTCACAAAGGGGGATCTCGTGGCCCCGGGAAGCTGCAACAGTCATAAGTCCATGCCAGTTGCCAAGCCCCCGAATTTTTACCACACGACCCTGAGGATGCTGCAAGTGTGGCAGTTGGTCCTAAGGAACTTTTTCAGTGCCGTTGTAACTTTAAACAGTCACTAAACAAATGGTTGTAAGTCAAGGACTAACTGTAATTCCCGATTCGTTCAGGAGGAGGAGACCACATTCTGCATTTCCACTGAGTCGCTTACCATGGAGAGAATGACCAAGGCAGGGGAAAACCCCATGACCATGTAACAAAACAGCTCCACCAGCTTGTACCTGGGGATCAAGAAAGGCAACCTGAGTTTGGGAAAGCTTGATATGGTTTTTGCAACTCAAGATAAGCCACAATCGACTTCCCCCCTTGCTGAATTAATAGCAATAGCACTGAGACTTATATGCCACTTCACAATGCTTTACAGCCCTCTTTAAGCGGTTTACAGAGTCAGCCTATATTGCCCGCAACAATCTGGCTCCTCATTTTACCGACCTCGGAAGGATGGAAGGCTGAGTCGACCTTGAGCTGTTTCAGGATCGAACTCCTGGCAGTGGGCAGAGTCAGCCTTCAATGCTGCATGGATGGATGGATGGATGGGAGGGAGGGAGCTATTTGAGTTAACTCTGTTCTTCTGTCCAAACAACTTGGGCTCATAAGTTATGGGGCTAGTTTACTTTATTTTCACGCCCTTCCAACTACATTTCTAACTTTGTTCTATAACCAAACCACGATAAAGGGCTAAAAACTAATAAGCAAGCAGAAGAAGGCTGTGCCTGTGATATCTTTCTTTTCGCAAGAGGGCAGTATAGACCAATAAAAGCTATACTTCCTGGCCAAGCCCACGCGTGGATCTCACGCTGGCTCGCTCGTCCACTCACCGTTCATGGAAAAAAAAGACGTAGACCGTGCCCCCCGTGGCCATGATCCAGATGATCCAGCGCATGTGGGATGCCCACGGACCCAGCTCTCGCAGGTTGAGCCTGCAGGCACAATGTGGACATTAAAAGTCACAGGGAGAAGCCACCCGCTGGCGACGAAGGCCGGACACCGAGATGACTTGAAACGTCCATGACGCAGTTTCGTAAGGAAGTTGGTCACATCCTTTGGTGGCATTTGGGATTCAACAGCCACTTTCTCTCCCCCCCCCCTCCCCCGCACCATACCCCCTGTTCAATCTAGATTTGATGGTACCCAAGTCTTGTCACCAGCCAGTGGCTTTAGATTGTTCCTCCTAGTGCTTGGAAGACTACAAAGACATGGCAAAAGTAGCTCTCTCTCTCTCTCTCTCTCTCTCTCTCTTTTTTTTTTTTTTCTCCTTCCCTCCCTCCCCCTCCCCCTCTCCCTCTTTCACCTCCTCCCTCTCTCTCCCCTTCCCTCTGTCTCTCACTTCTTCCCTCCCTCCCTCCCTCTGCCTCCCTCTCCCCCTCCCTCTCCTCTTCCCTTCCTCCCTCTTCCCTTCTCCTCTTCCCTTCCTCCCTCTTCCCTTCTCCTCTTCCCTCCTTCCTCCCTCTTTCCCTCTCCCTCTCCTCTCTACTTCTCCCTCCCCTCTTCCCCCCCTCTCTTTCTCACTCACACACACACACACACACACACACAGAGAGAGAGAGAGAGAGAGAGAGAGAGAGAGACTCAGACCTAGAGAACCATTTAAGTCTGGGGTCTCCAACCTCAGCCCCTTTCAGACTTGTGGACCTCAACTCCCAGAACTCCTCAGCCAGCCACGCCGGGTCCACCAGACTTAGAGCAGCCGAAGTTGGAGACCCCGGGTTTAGATGATCGGTAATGGCAGTTTGACAGCGGCCCTTCTGAGCAGCTGAGAGCGACAGGCGGCTTGTGAGAACTCACCACGGAGAGTAGGAAGCTGCGATGAAGAAATAAATCACCATCCTGTCGAACATGTGTAGGCAGTGCTCCACCGTCCTGCAAAATAGGCAGAGGGAGAAAAGTGGGGTTCGCTGAGTTTCATTTTCTTTGGGGGAGCAAGTGGCTCGGAAGGGACCCTTCCTAATATCTCGGGGCGTAAAGGAGATCGGTCCAAACCGGATGGATCAGGCATCTGATGTCTCTTCCTCTGACAATCGAGCTTCCTTTGCTGATGCCCAGCTGGTTGAAGGCTGATTACCTTAAGTGCCGTTTCTTCCAGGAGATGGTATGAAAGGTGGTGGAGACGATGAAGAGTCCTGACAAGCCGAAGCCGTAGATCCATGCAGAAATTGTCTCCCACTGATTGTCCGAGAGGAGGTAGAGAACCGAGCTTCCGAGGATGCTGGGAACAATCCAGAACTGGAAGAGAGAAAGTAGGAGAGGAGGAAAGTTCTGAAAGGAGGTTGGAGGAGATGGACATCATGGATTCGAGCACTGGAGATCTCACATGGACATTGGGCATCTCACTTGGGCATTGGATATCTCCCATGGACATTGGGCATCTCACTTGGGCATTGCACATCTCACATGGACATTGGGCATCTCACTTGAGCATTGGACATCTCACATGGACATTGGGCATCTCACTTGGGCATTGGACATCTCACGTGGGCATTGGATATCTCCCATGGACATTGGGCATCTCCCATGGACATTGGGCATCTCTCTTGGGCATTGAATATCTCACATGGACATTGGGCATCTCTCTTGGGCTCTGAAGACACCCAACTTCTAGTTCTTGTCCCATCACACCAGAATGCTCCTTGGAGAAGATATGTACAACTCACCGCATGGGTGGCACAGTTGGCTGCGTGTTCATACTCTGTGGGTTGGTACCTTCGGTTGGGTGGGACCCTGTGATTCATAAACCTTGAACGAAAGGCAGAAGCAAGGAGAGACCATCAGCTACCTATCATCTGCAACAGAAGAGACCTACTTGCCAGATCCGTCAGGCGATGCTTTAATCACAGGCCATGCTTCAACAATTAATATAATCATTTCAATTGGCAGGGATGCCACAGCTATACAGAAATGCACCCAGAGAGAGGGGGGGGGGAACACCCTCCCTATCCATGATCCTTAGCATTCAAGCTGGGCCCAGGACGATGGGAAACTTCCTCTGAGCAGCAGTGTATAACGCCAAACTTTTTCGTTTAACAGGCATTTCTTTTTTTTGTTTCTTTTTAAGGATGGATGAGTTCGTCTCTTGAAGGGTCTTGCAAATCTCACGGAGGCCTAGAAACTTTCCCAAGGAATTCTCCCTCCGGCTTCACAGAAAGAGTCAATGAATTTACGCCCCAGTGAAACTAAAAGTCCATTTATTAAACCCGGCACGCTCCTCCTCCTTCCCCTCCTCGTGTGTTTCCATCCCGGTTAACAAAGAGATGTTGGGCCGGTTTTGAGGCTGGATTGGCGCACTTCAATTCTTCACCGGTGGCAAGCAAGCCTCTTGCAGACAAGGCGAGCATTATTCCTCGGGATGGGTTGCCAGGCAACCATTCGGATGTCTTTTCTCCTCTTTGGGTGGTGAGGTGGGAAGTTGGGGGGGGGGGGAGCTTTTCTGCATGTCCTGCACTCAGAGATCACGGTTTCCAGAGAAACACACAGAGGAATAATTTCAGTTTAATCACTAAGGCAGGTGAGTTTGGCGTTACCTTGGACAGAACTGGAGTAATGCTGCCTTGCATCCCAAAATAGCAAGTAAAGAACCAAGGGGAACAGGTCCTCCTCCTCCTTACAGCCCCCTCCCTCCCTCCCTCCCTCCCTCTCCCACATCTCAACTCTACCTCCTAGGACAAATGGTTTTGTTTACACATCATGCTAAGTTTTGTTGCTTTTAATTGTGGGGTCTGGACTAAGCTTGGCCAAGTTAGATGCACACAATGCACTGGACTAGGAATCATGGTTTACAAGGGTCCTCGGTCCTCTCTGAACTTGGTCGTTTCCTGCAGATGTTTCGTGACCGGACAAGGTGACTAGAAGGGATTGGGGTTGGCATCGATGATTGGGGTTGGCATCATCAGTGCTAGAAGGGATTGGGGTTGGCATCGATGATGTCACCTAATTGGTCATGAGACGTCTGCAAGAAAAAATCCAAGCTCCGAGAACGCCAAGGATTCCACAGTCCTCCTCCTCCTCCTCCTCCTCCTCCTCCTCCTCCTCCTCCTTTCCACAAGGCCCTCTCCCTTCTAGCACTGATGAGGCTACCTAGTTGGGTCGTGAAACGTCTGCAAGAAAACAACCAAGTTCCGAGAACACCAAGGACTTGCATAATTCAATCTGAGCTGCAAATAGTTCCTTCTATTGGTACCAAAGTTTACCAATCATGGTGGCCACGCCCATATGACAGGCTCAAATGATGCCAGCAAAGGACGAGATGGAACAACCCTCTGAGTCAAAATCCAACATTTCTCCAACCAATGAGGTCAGGATGGGTCTCCACCCAACATCCACCTGTCTCTTTCCGAAGAGCCAACCTTTTCAAGGACGCTTACAGGAGCTAAATGCATCAGACGTCTTCTGAAGCAAGCAAGCCCAATCGTAACTGGACTCGGCTCCCTTCAGATTCTAAGATGCTAGGATTCTGAGATGGATTTGCATCCTCCTCCTCCTCCTCCTCCTCCTCCTCCTCCTCCTCCTCCTCCTCCTCCTCCCCCCCCAAGGCTAAAACAACAATTGAAGGCTTTTTACACTGCAAAGATAAGTTCCCCCCTCCCCACCTGAGCATCACAATTACGTCACGTTGGTCCCACATATTCCTGGGATTCGCCTGTCATTTCTGTCATTTCTTTGGATGCGGGTCTTTCTCTGGTGCCACGTCTCAGGGCCACGGAGACAACATGGCAAGACAACAGCCTTGTGCGCTCCGCTTTCTGGACCCCCCCCCCTCCCTGGGAAACAAAGCCCTGTTTGTCTCAGGAAATGAAAAGGGAGTCTGAAGCCCGTCACTCACTTTCTCTTCCTCTGCCTGCCCTTTGTTAGCAGTGAGTCAGAAAGAAAAGCTTTCCGCTGAATGCCAGGCAGCCTGGCTAGTTTTCTCTTCTGAACATTGAAATTCAACATACGGTCCCTTGGCAAAGCACCCAGACTGCCTGGGAAGCTGGCTTAACATTGACAAGATCCCAGGCACCGAGAAAGAAAGAAAGATTCCGTGTAGGCATCTGCCTAGACTTTGAGCATTTCACGCCAAGCACTCAACCATGATTTGAAACCCTTCTTTGTCAGCCGAGTCCCTCAACCATGACTCCCGCCCCCCAATGGTGTTTTAGAGTGAAATGTGAAGTTAGCCGGAGTAGCTAAGTGGAAGAAAGTGCCACTAATTCTCTTCCAGGTGTTTCTAAATCATAGTTCCCAGCGTTGATCCATCTGGTGGAAGATACCTGGAGACTTGAATACGTACTTCTTCTGGGAGTCCACAAGTCATAAAAGGGCCAAGTCTGAAGACCCCCTACACTAGTTTGAAGTCTTCAAGATGCATCCTGGAGATTTTGAGGAGGCACTGAATTTTCAGTCAATGTAGGAGGAAGACTTCCAACCAAAATTACTTCTGCTACAGCTCTACCAGCTGATAGGACTTGGCCAAAAAAATAAAAATAAAAACAACACGCCCACATGGAACCATGTGCTGTACTTTGTTTGGGAACAACCAGATGCCTCGCTGTCAGAAGACGTGAGTCCCATATGGAGCCCAACCTAATAACTTATCACTGTCTCTTAGAAGGCAACTAGACATTTCTTTGTTCCATCCTTTGCCCATCTCTAAACCTTTTTGTTTAATGCCAAAACTTTGCATCAACATTTGCGTGAAAATACAGGTAATCCTTGTCTTACGACCACCACGGAGCCCAACATTTTTGCTCTTAACTGAGACATTTGTTGAGAGAGTTTTGCCCCCATTTTACGAATTTCCTTGCCACCGTTGTTAAGGAAATCACTGCAGTTGGTTACGTTAGTAACCCTGTTGTTATGTGAATCCTGCTTCCCCATTGAATTGGCTTGTTGGAAGGTTGTAAAAGGGCATCACCTGACCTTGGAACAGTGCAACGGTCATAAACATGAATCAATTGCCAAGTGCCTGAATTTTGAACACAGGGTTATGAGAAGGCTGCAAAGGAAGGCCGTAACTGTGGAAAACGGTCATAAGTCACATTTTTCTTTTCAGTGTAACTTTGAGAGGTCACTAAATGAACTCTTGTAAGTCAGCTCGTAACTGTACTATCATCTCTTTTCCCCTTGCAGGGCATCCTTACCTAATTTGGGTAAAGGACCCACAAGGTGGCAAAGGGGACTTCGGGTTGTTCCCCAAGATTTGGGAATGGAAGTTGATCAAGCCAGCTTTAGCAACAAAGTCCCAGATTTGGCGAGTCACGAAAAGGCAGCAAAATGGAATTGATTATTGGGTTAGGGTTCTGATTCCTGAAATCTTTGGGTCAAGTCTGTGTTTCAGCTGTGCAGCTTTTATTTATAGGATCCTGACTTCTTTGCAAGGCATCCCTGATAATGTGTATCTCACATTCCCGAGCTCACCGGGAAGACTCACAATTTCTCAGCCATATTGGGTCAGATCCTCCAAGTTTTCCCCCATGACATGAGGAAGAAACACAAGTGACGGGAAGGGCCCAAGTCAGAACGTTTTGCCTGTCCTTCATCTTTAAAGTTTAGGATCTCTCTCTCTTCCCCCAAATGCCTCTTCTCTCCGTTTCTATCCCGATGTCCATTTTGGGCATCTGCAACAAAACTCCTCAAAAAAGTTTGCTTAGAAAGAAAGAAAGAAAGAAAGAAAGAAAGAAAGAAAGAAAGAAAGAAAGAAAGAAAGAAAGAAAGAGGAAAGAAAGAAAGAAAGAAAGAAAGAAAGAAAGAAAGAAAGAAAGAAAGAAAGAGGAAGGAAGGAAGGAAGGAAGGAAGGAAGGAAGGAAGGAAGGAAGGAAGGAAGGAAGGAAGGAAGGACATGCCAGTTCACCGGTGGGTGAGAAATCTTTTGCATTGATTTGCCGACCATTTCTATCGAAGCAAAAAAAGGTCACGTTTTCACAGCTGGTTTCCTCAGGCACGGAGAAAAGCAGTGATGGGATGAAAAAAATCTGATATTACACAGACACACGCTCGCGCACACACACAAATACAACCCCCCCCCCCCCAAGACTCTTTAGGTTTGTGGCATCTGAAGTTTACCATTCCTGAAGCCTAGTTGGTGATCCGATGTTCCTGGAATTCTCTTTCTGCTTTTAGGAAGCAAATGGGCAGAACAGAAGGTATGATCCAGCCCAGGGAAAAAATAACAGGCTGTTAATAGAAGCAACGGGGTGACCGGATCCGGCCTTCTCCAGATGCTTTCCCTTCGATCCTGCATTGGGGAGGGGGCCCTCAGATGGGCCCCAAACACCTCCCAGAAGCTCCAGTTTTAACCTAACCAGGAGGATCATCAGAGCCATCTTCTCAGCTCCGTTCTAATCCTGCAGCCGCCATCCAACAGGTAAAGCAACAATCCTTCCTTCATTTAGTTCATAGTTTCACCCTAGGATAGGATAGGATAGGATAGGATAGGATAGGATAGGATAGGATA
>JAKJMR010000850.1:64473-74855 GCA_024449315.1 Daboia siamensis
TGGCTCAGGAATTCTGGGAGTTGAAGTCCACCAGTCATGAAGGGGCCTAGGCCAGGAGTAGGCAACCTTGGCTCTTTTATGACTGGTGGACTTCAATTCCCAGAATTCCTGAGCCAGCCAGGCTGAGGGGGAAAGGGAGAGGTTTCCAAGCTGAGCCATGCTGGTTCAGGAATTCTGGGAGTTGAAGTCCACGAGTCATGAAGGGGCCAATGTTTCCCCCATGCCGGCTCAGGAATTCTGGGAGTTGAAGTCCACGAGTCATGAAAGAGCCAAGCTTGCCTCCCCCTGCCCTGGGCAAAGGGGAAGCCCACTGAGCCATCCTGGAGGGGAGGCAGCCCAAACCTCTCCTGGGAGGGACGCCAGAGGGGCAGGAAAACACCCCCCCCCCAAATCTCCATGGGGAGATGGTTGTCCAAGTAGGAGTTCATTGGGTTGGGTGGGTTCCATAAAGGTGTGTGCGTGGGGGGAAGGGAAATAGAAGGTTAACCAAGATGGGTGAAATTTGCCTATCTGGGGATTTCCCCCCCCCCCCCCCCGCCCCCGGACCTATTTAAAAGGTAAATCAGGGTGCGGGTTTGGTGCCTCATGGGAATCCATTGAGAAAAAAACTCTTTTAAGACATTTCAGGCTTTGCAACTCTGTCCTGAAATGGAGGCTTTATTGCTTGGCTCTTGTTTCCTCCGCTGATGCGGTAATTTGGGGAGGTAGCCGTATTAACTGTTTTCTCCTTGTTTTATTGGTTTGTGTTTTGTGTTTTTTTTTCCTCTAGCATGGCGTGTTTGGCTTAGAGTTGCCCGAACGGATAAATGACACGTAAAACTTTAGCCTGGTTTGATTTTGTTGTGAAGTCTCTTAAGTGGTGTCTCCCTCGCCACGACCCCGTAGACCGTAGCATGCCAACCCTTCCCCCTGTCCTGCACTGTCTCCCGGGGTTGCCCACATTCACATTCAGTGTGTGTTGATGACACCGGCCAACAGTCTGATCCTCTGCCGTCCCCTTCTCTTAGTGCCTTCCATCTTTCTCAACATCGGGCTCCTTTCCAAAGAGTCTCTCTCTTCTCGTTTGGTGGCCAAAGGATTTGAGCATCAGCTTTAAGATCTGTCCTTCCAAAGGACAGTCGGGGTTGATGTAGAAGAATCTAAAAACCAAGGAAAGTTTAAGCAATTGGCGGTTAGATTTGTGGCTGAGTCAGCTCTGGCCAGGCCTTCTCGGTGGTAGCCCCTATTTTATGGCCATCCATAGTTCCAGGAAAAGAGTTCCTGGAATTATGGATGGCCCCTGTTGGCTGGGAAAATTCTGGGAGTTGAAGTCTACTCATCGTAAAAGCCGCTAAGGTTGAGAAACACTGTCCCAGAGTGCTCAGCAGTGGCTGAGGCATTCTGGGAGTATAAGTCCACCCATCTTTAAAAGTGGCCAAGGTTGTGAAATGTGGCTTTAGGGGAAGCACATTCTGACAGCTCACTTGGTCAGATCTTTCTCTCTTTGCAGGGATGAAAAAGCGCTTGCAGTTTCTTAGGTCCATCTAAAAAGGCTCGGATAATAAACAAAAATGGTGTTTGGGGGGGAGAAACAATTCCTGACTTATCTAAATGTCTGGAGATTCTCAATCCTCCAGGTCATGGTTGCCCCAGAGGTGTTTTTCAAAAGGCAAATGAACTTTCTTTGTTTTCTCCTTGAATACGTTTTGCTTCTCATTCAAGAAGCTCCTCCAGTTGTGAACAGAAGTATCTTGGACCATTTTTCAAAGAAAAAACAAAGAAAATCCCGTTGCCTTTTGAAAAGCACCTTTGGGACAACTTACGGTAGCTAGTTAATAGTGCTGACTCTTTCCTCTTAAGATTTTGCCTTCTCATAAAAGAGATTTTATCATTTTCATAAAAACCAGCAACTCTTTTAAGTCAGGAATATTGAAATGGAGGAGCAGGGAAGGGAAGCCAGTATTTTCCCCCTGCTGTCTGTCACAGTCTGCTTTCACACGATTCTTTCATAACGTAAGGGTTAAGACAGGAACCGTGATGTCTTTGCTTGAATATGAGCAAATGTGCTAGGTCGGATTATTATTTTTTCTGTGTGGTTCACTTGGGAGGAAAAACTCTTAAGCTGCTTTGGCTCTTCCCTTCGGTGGTGGCTTGTTCTGTTCCCTCCACCGGTGGTTACTTCTCTGTGTGTGTGTGTGTCTGTGTGTGTACATTTGCGAGTTGGCAGGAGAGCCCAAAACCGGAGTGCTGCAGAGGCCTCGTCTCTTGAATGCAAAGTGGGTTGAGTTCTTTTGCAAAGAAGGGAAGGCCCAACTTGGGAGCTTTGAAACTAACCAGCTTTGCAAGAGAGGGGTCTCTGCACTGTAACGAATGGCTACTGAAGAAAAGATGATCCGCCGGAAGTCAATAACGGGAAGTGATTAAACTTTGGGGTTGAGCTGCTTGTAGAATTGGGTTGGTCTTGTAGGCAGGATGAGCAAAGAAGAATGCGCCAGTTCACTTTCCTGGATCCCCAGCCACTAATTCCACACACCCAGCAACTCTTGCTTCCACTGCCCAACAGGTAAATCCTCAAATTTCCCCCCCTCACTTCTCTGACTGCTTATATTATGAGATCCGTTTGATCGTCTTAATAAAAATAGAGTCCGACAAAAACTCTTGTTTTTTGACCTCCAATGGTACCCCAAAGGCAGCCTTGACTGTGGTGGACTTACATTCTCCCCCCCACACACACACACACACATTTAAAAGGCAGTAAAACAATATATCATTCTGTTGAATATTTCTCATTGCCGGATGACGGGATTATTTTTAATCCATTTTGCTCTCCATAACACCGAGTCTTTTTTTTCCCCTCCCCTTTTCCCCCCCCTAAATCATTAGCAAGAAGAGAGCCTACGGTGAGTTCTGCTTGCTTTAGAGCCTGTTAAAATTGATAGTGACTTATAAATAACGTCTAGTATAAACTCTATAAATAATCTCAAAACCACTAGATTAAAAAAATACTGACTTTCCCTTTGGGGCGCATTAGAGAGAAGCGTTTTAGTTTTCTGTATTTTCGAAAAGAAAATGAATTCTCGTGCGATTCGTCTCCGTGCTGAGATACAAATGAGGCTTTTTTTAAAATAATCAATAGCTATTTCTCTCTTGAGGATAACCAGCCTTTGCAATAAACCGAGAGATCCGTAGGCTGTATCTCTCCTTCCCCGGCCTTCTCAAATAGAAGAATTGTGCTGCAGAGTGTAGACAAAATATTATCTAGCTCGGCGCAAACAAATCAACCCAATGCAAACAGCAATACAGTGTGGGCATCAGCTTAGGACCATAGGCAAATAGTGATGGTCTTGTATTGACTTGGCCACCCTCCTATTTTTAATGACCTTTTTTTTTTTGCAAGGGTCATTAAGTAAATCTCCGCAGCCATTAAAGTGATCTAATTATTCACTACGATTGCAGATTTGCTTTCCCCCCCACCTTCACCCCAAAACAACCCCAACAACCCAATAAGAGTTCATTTTCAGTAAAGCGTTGTCACGGGACAACGAGACTGTAAGGACACCCCCTCCCCCCCTCAGCTAACCACCCAAGAAAGCAGAACTCTTGAAACAGACATTGTCTCCAAAGGAAACTTTTATTAGGGGTCAGTAACAGCAAGGAAGTCAAGGCAAGATCTGGGGAAAATCCTGCTCAAACGGTATAGTTAAGCCAGCAATATTCCTCTCCCCCCCCAAGAGTTATAATATCCGTTTGAAATTCAGCCAATCCACAGGTGGCAACGATGCGCGGGTAACTGTCACAGTTGGCACGCATCTCAAGGTCTTCTCCAGCTTTTGTTTCTCTGCAACCGTCTCCCTGATAAGGGAGACACATTCTTTTCTCAAGGGGAGAGGTGGGGTGTGTGTTTGTGTGTGTGTGTGTATAATAATAATAATTATATAATAATAATTAAATAATATAATATAAATAATCGGAATTTCAAATCCAGGTGGCAAATAGCCCCCAGGTAGGTCTGCTAGAGCTTCCAACGGCTGCTAAGCAACATAACTCTGAGGACTGTAGCTCCGTTTTCAACTGTCCCTGCTTGCAACCAGCTCAGTTTATCGTTCTGTCGCTGGCTTTTGGTGGGGTGTGCAAGAGACAAAAGGCTGAGCACTGGATTTTGCAAAGGTGGGGGAGGCGTTTGAGGGTCTTGGGAGAAATGTTAGGAGTTCAGCATGCTTTGTATAAAATAAATGTATATTAAAAAAATCGGTATGCTTGTTTGATCTGTGGCTTATTTTTCAGCTCCTTGGCCGTCGGCAGCGTGCTGGGCTACAAATTCTTCTCTCTCTCTTCTGTGGATAAACTGGAGCAGATCTATGAGTGCAGTAAGTGTCCCTTGGTGTCCTTTTCCTCTTCTGGGTCTCCGTTTCCGTAAATTATGGCTGCAGACTAAGGTGGGATTCCTCCGCCTTCTCAATGTTAGGATGTATGGACTGCAGTTCCTCATTGTAAGTCACTTTTTTCAGTGCCGCCGTAACTTTCGAGTTCAGTCGCTAGATGAATTAAGTCGAGGACTACGTCTATGACGGGACCATTCCGGTTTCCAACATGGGGAGGTCTTCTGTGAAATCGTAGCAGCTTCACGTGGCCTTGGGTCACAGACTGCTCACAAGTGAAGGCGAAGATACGCATCCCAGGATAACGTTGCAGGATCCAATCGGGGTCAGTCACCGGAAAGAGAGGTTTTGTCTTCCGAGCTTTCATGTTGAAAGGGAACTTCCCTCTCTCCAGAATCTGCGCATTGGGCTATCCTGTGTGCAGCATTTATATGCTGTTGTGTGTGGCTTTTTAGTTGTTGATTGGGGTGTTGATGGCTGGCTATTAAATCGTTGGCTGTTGACATACATTCAGTTTTGCAGCTATTAAGATTGTTGGATGAGCAGGCTCAAAAACAGCCGGGGAAATGATTGAAGCCTGGGAAATAGATCCTTGTCAGTGAACAGGACTTCAGATTTACCCCCAGCTTACCAAGTACTTAGGTGGTGAGGGCTGGGCAGCACAAGGAAACAACAACCAAGGATTTAATTGCCAGCCATCAACACCCCAATCAACATCTAAAAAGCCACACACAACAGATACCATGTAAATACCACACATAGAACAGCCCAAAACACACACACTACTAGAGAGAGGTTCCCAGCATGAGACCAAAAGCTTGGAAGACTAACCCTGTGGTCCCGGTGACCGATCCAGATTGTATCCTGCATGTACTCCTCGCTCGGAGCGTCCACTTTGTCTCCAACGTCCTGAATTTCTCTTGACTAGCTCGGAAAGCAGAACGCTGTCTCTCGGTCGGATGGACTCACGAATCAGAACCACTCAAGATATTAACTTCCCTGGCCGTTTTCCTAGTTGGCCAACACTGGCTGCAACTCCATTTGATAATGTTAGATTTATATTAATAGCTCCATCCAGGAGGCCTCACTAGTGTGTTTAGCAGCAACGATTTTTATTTGCTTTTTATTTACAGCTCTCAAAGCTCCAGCGAGTGGAGGACTTTTACCCCTCTTGTTCTTTCGCCTTCACCCACTTAACAGCTTCGTGCTGAAATATGTGCAGGCTATTTATAGCCAGCTGTGCTAGGAAAAGGCAACCTATTGATCCACCAGGGAGAGACTGTCTCTGGCTGGCAGTAGTTTAATTGACTGCCTCCAATGTTCCGGTTCACTTGGAAATGGTCTATCTCTTAGACCCATGTACCTCCGCCCTTGTTTTTTTAAAAAATCTGTGCACTGCTAAAACTTTCGTGTCCGTTTGTAGTTGGGCGAAACAGTGGATTGTAGGGCAGCATCATTGAATCAACAAACCTCAAATGGGCTAACTTAAAAGAAGGTGTCCCAAATCCGGGACCCGTGACATTTTAACAGCAATCGCTGCTTTAGTGCTGACGCAGTCCTGTGATTGTTATTTCCAACATTCCCGGCCAGGAAATTCAATGGGGAAGCCAGCAGGAAATCAAAAGTTACTCTCAGTGCTTTTCTGCCTGCCCATGCTCGCTCTGCTTCTCTGTATTGTGAGGAAGTGTCTCTGAATACTTTGCAGGAATTGGGTATGGCTGGTCTAGTGAAAAGAAGCACTAGGGGTGACATGATAGCAATCTTCCAGTATTTGAGGGGCTGCCCCAAAGAAGAGGGGTGGTCACGTTATTCACCGAAGCAACAGAGGGCGGGACAAGAAACAACGGTTGGAAACTGATCAAAGAGAGAAGCAACCTGGAATTAAGGAGAAACCTCCTGACAGTGAGGACAATCAACCAGTGGAACAGCTTACCTCCAGATATCATGGGCGCTCCATTACTGGAGATTTTAAAGAGACTAGACATTCACCTGTCTGAGACGGTATAGCTTCTCCTGCTTGAGCAGGGGGCTGGACTAGAAGACCTCCAAGATCCCTTCCAGCTCTATTCTATAATAAACCCCACAGACCACAGGTGGTCTAGTAAAGTAATAGGAACTGTAGATGCCCAATGTTCTATCCAGACAACCTTCTAGAGACATCCTAGACAATTTCTTGGTGGGTGGGTGGGTGGGTGAGTCTCATGCCCAGAGCATCTGCAGTTAACCCAGTTGTTGGTTCTGTTTCGTGTCACCCTGTTCCCTTTCCACCGTCACCCTGCAGCTGACACAGAAGACGTCTGCATTGTGGAACGGCTCTTTTCCAGCAGCCTGGTAGCCATCGTGAGCCTCCGAGCGCCTCGCAAGCTGAAAGTCTGCCACTTCAAGAAAGGGACAGAGATCTGCAACTACAGCTATTCCAACACCATCTTGGCCGTCAAGCTGAACAGGCAGGTGAGTGGGGGCCCACTCAGCTGAGCTCCTCCTGGTGGTACTATGTATAAATCTTAAGTGCTATTGCTATCTGCTTCTCTCTCTCCTTTTCTTTCTTTCTTTTTTTTCTTTCCCCCAGAGATTGATCGTGTGCCTAGAAGAGTCTCTGTACATACATAATATACGGGATATGAAGGTGCTGCACACCATTAGGGAGACGCCCCCCAATCCTGCAGGTAAAGATGCTCCTTACTCTCCTTTGATCCTCCTCTGACGCTGATACCTTTCCATTCCCCCATTTTAGCTGCTTACTTCCAAAACCATAAGGTGGGCACGTTCATCTGAGGGATGTTCGTGTCAGGCACGAAAGATTTGGACCAGATGTGAAAACTGCATTTAAACTGATTTATTTCTACCAGTATCCATGCACAGGAATCTACACAACTAGGTAAAGGTTAAGTCGGGTCTTAAGTCTTTTGCACCTCCGTGGAGACTCTTGGCTGATTCCTCTTTTGACTCCACCCCCAGATTCCGCAATGCTGGTCTCCTACACAGTTAATTGAGCTTATCTGATGTTTCTGACATCACCCAGATTGGGAAGTTGTGATGCATGCACACAGCCAGACTCCTGGGGCCCGAAGGAAGGACGGATCAGATTGAGACACTTTCCTTCTGCATTTGCTTGGCACAACATTCATATTGGCACCTTGTCTTTTTTTTTTTTTTTTTTTGCTCAAAAACCAAGAGCCAGTTAGAACTAATTCTTGCTTAATGACCGTTCAAAGTTACAACTGGTTCCAAAGAAGGTACTAATGACCCATCCTTGAAGTTACCACTCACTCACACACACACGCACGACACACAGTCACGTAGTCACATTTTTGGCAAAGTGAGTGCAGAAAAGGGGAGTGGGTGGGAAGAACATAAAAGAAAAAAAATGTAATCAATAAGAAATACAAAGAAATAGCTTCCCTCTTCATAAATATAAACCTTTTTTAAACAACGTATCGCTTTGTTTTAAAACACGACAAACTATCTTTTAACCATCCCACACGGTCTCTCCGTAGACATAACCTTAAAAAAAATCACATGATTCAGTCCTGGCTAGCAAAAATCCATTAAGGGTTAATAATAATATTGTTGTAATTAATCTTGATTCTTTCAGGGCAGTTTTGGAAAGGAGAGACTCCTATTGTGCCGTTCCCTCTCTGTTTTTCTTAGGCTTATGTTCCCTGTCCATAAACAATGATAACTGTTACCTGGCTTATCCAGGGAGCGCAACCATCGGTGAAGTCCAAGTGTTCGACACCATCAACCTGGTAAGATCCTGCAGGCTTCCACCATGCTCTGACTCTGGAAATTGGAGGCTTTTTGGGCGGATGGGAGGGCAGGAGCCACCGCTCTGCTCTAAGTGTCATGATTCCAACAGATGAAACTCTTCAAAAGAACCTCGAGGCATTGTTTACCTTAAAGAATCTTTTATTCGAGTAGCATAATATCGGCAGTTACATAATCGAAGCCAAAAACTGAATTCCCCTCCCCTGGGCACGTAGTATCAAAGCCAAATTCTCTTCTCCAATTAACTGTCATAAATCACATTCCCCAATTAGCTTGAAGCGCGGGCCTTCTCTCCAGCTCTCCAGCCCGCCAATTCTTTATAAGCTCTGGACTCAGTAACCTTGATTCTCACGCTTAGTGTTGTTATGTCTAGCTGGCCTCTCATTCGTATCCCTCCCTCCCCAGCATCATTTAACTCTTAAAAATGAAAGGGAAAAAGATGGCTACATTTCCATCTGTTGTCAGCGCAAAAACATCGGATGTTAGCCCCGTTGACAGTAAGGTCTTGTGTTCCGTTCTCGATTCTTTATCAGCTCTGGGCTCAGTAACCTTGATTCTCACGCTAGGTTTAGTGTTGTTATGTCTAGCTGGCCTCTCATTCACATCCCTCCCTCCCTCCCCAGCATCATTTAACTCTTAAAAATGAAAGGGCAAAAGATGGCTACATTTCCACCCGTTGTCAGTGCAAAAGCCTCGGCTGTTAGCAGCGTTGACACTAAGGTCTGGTGTTCCGTTCTCGTGCTTCCCCACAGAGAGCTACCAACATGATCCCCGCCCACGATAGTCCACTGGCTGCCCTGGCTTTCGACGCAAGCGGTACGAAGCTGGCCACCGCCTCAGAAAAGGTGAGTTCCTAATCCCTGCATGGAAGAAGAAGGATAAAAAAAAAAGGGGGGGAAGCTTGAGTTGATCAGTCAGGCAGAAAAAGGAAGCTAGGGTCACTTGGAGAAGGCGGCTTTGAAAGGTGGGCCTCTTTCTTTCAACAGGGTACGGTGATCCGGGTGTTTTCCATTCCAGAAGGGCAGAAGCTCTTTGAATTCCGAAGGGGGATGAAGAGGTGATGTGTGGTTGCCGTCTGAAGATGGTCCCGGGGGGGGAGATTGAAGGCTGCGTGAACTGTTCTGTCTCTCCACAAGTGGTCCTTCCTTCCTCCCTTCTTTTCCCTTCCTTCCCCCTTCCTTCCTTCCTCTTTCCCTTCCTTCCCCTTTTCCTTTTTTCCTTCCCCTTCCCCTTCCCCTCCCTCCCTCTGAGTCTTGAGGTTGTTTGTCCAACAAGAACAGACTTTTAACTGGGTTTCCGATTTGGGGAAACCGTCTCTCTCCCCTCCAGAGCCTTTGCCAGCATCTTCTGGCCTCGATAAGGCAGGCAAGGCAAGGGACTCCAGCATAAGAGGCAGTGGGGGGTCCAGGGAGGGGCTACAGGCAACAGGCTGCCCGTGGTTGACCCACCGTCTCTTGGCTTCTTTCCTCCAGGTGCGTCAGCATCTCTTCGTTGGCCTTTAGCATGGATGGCATGTTTCTGTCGGCTTCCAGTAACACAGAGACGGTGCACATCTTCAAGTTGGAGACTGTGAAAGAGAAGTAAGTTTGGGGGAAGGCAGGGCGGCCTCCGAATTGGCTTGAACCCGGAGAGACAACTGGCTTCATTAGTCGGAGCGACTGCAGGGTCCCCTTCCAAGAGAAAGGAAAGTTGGGGCGGGGAAGCAGAGGGGTGTCGATTGTGTCCTGTGCTTCTCCTGCCTGCAATTTTTTTTTCTTTTTTGGGTGGGGGGATTAGTCCCGTAAAGCTCCTCTTTGAAAAGAAGAGCAGTCCCCAACTGCTTGGCTGGACGCTCGTGTCTTCAGGGGACAATGTTGACGGCCACTTTTCTTCCCTCCCGCCCGCCCTTCCAGACCTCAGGAGGAACCCACCACCTGGACGGGCTACTTTGTGGAGACCATTCGGACGTTCCCAAACTACCTGCCTGCCCAGGTGACCGAAATGTTCAACCAAGGCCGAGCCTTCGCAACGGTCCGGCTCCCCTTCTGTGGGCACAGAAACATCTGCGCCTTGGCCACGTGAGTAGCGGGATGGGAAGGGCGGTCTTGGCTACAAGAGCTTCCTTCGGTGGAGACGGATGGAGGCCCCCCCCCCCCCAGGGATTCCGGTTTTACATTTGGGCAGTGTTGATCATAGTTATCATAGTTACATGGATATCCTCAGGCGACTCTTCTTTCTTTCTTTCTTTCTTTCTTTCTTTCTTTCTTTCTTTCTTTC
>JAKJMR010000850.1:91533-105468 GCA_024449315.1 Daboia siamensis
AGAAAGAAAGAAAGAAAGAAAGAAAGAAAGAAAGAAAGAAAGAAAGAAAGAGGGAGGGAAAGAGAAAGAAAAAGAAAAAGAAAGAGAAAAAGAAAGAGAAAGAGAAAGAGAGAGAGGGGAGGAAGGAAGGAAGGAAGGAAGGAAGGAAGGAAGGAAGGAAGGAAGGAAGGATAGATTAGAGATTGTCTTTTGGCAATTAGACGCACCACCTGCCTCCCTTCTTTCCACCACCTATTCCAAGTCACCTGCCTGGTTTCACATGAAGGCAACAAGCCAGGAGGAAAAGCACGTCTGGCTTAACTGCTTTGTTTCTCTGCATTCCGACAGACATGATGCTCCATCGCTACGTTGTCTCCCGCGTGATCTGGACCTACATGGCGTCCATCGCCGTGACTTACTTCATCACCCTGTGCCTCTTTCCTGGGCTGGAATCGGAGATCAGGAACTGCACGCTGGGCGAATGGCTCCCCATCCTCATCATGGCCGTCTTCAACCTGTCCGACTTCGTAGGCAAGGTAAAGCCTCTGGGCCAAGATCCTGCCCAATGGCCCGAGGACCGGGCACCTCTCTGCAGGAGGGGAACCCCCAACTCTGCAGGGGATTACGGGGCGACAGGTGCCATCCACCCGCTGGAATTGGGAACAGCCAAGATCTGAGATATGTACCCTTTGCCCTTGGTTCTCCGATGGGGGTCGCAGGGTGAGCAATGATGAAGCAAGCCGTGGGTCAGATCAAAGGGGGGGGGGGAATGACAAGGATCTTTTTGATGTGTCCTCTTCTCCCCTTCTGTCGCTGACCCTCCTTTCTCTCTCCCCCCCCCCCCAGCATTCCAAGCTGTTCTGTTGGGCAAAAAGACTTTGGAAAAAAAGTTGCTTGAAAAATATTCAGTGGACACCCTTGGTTCGGAAACATTCAGAAGACGTTTCCGCTAATAAATCCCAGATGGATTCTTACCTCTGCCCGTCTCTAACAGGGGCACAGAATCCCAGGTCCTCCGGTTCAGCGAGCCTCCCCAGCCTGTGGCAGTCTATCTGTGAACCCCAGACCGTTGGCTTTGCCTCTGTGTGGGGAGAAAGGCTCAAAACACATCCAGGAAATCTCTCCCTTAACTTTTCTTTGCTGGATTCTGTCGTTCCTTCAGTGTTCAATGCTCTCTCTGCATTTGCAGATTCTGGCCGCGCTGCCTTACGACTGGAGGGGGCCCCACCTCCTCCTCTGCTCCTGCCTGCGGGTGGTCTTCATCCCCCTGTTTATCCTCTGCATCTACCCCAACGGGAACCCCACGTTTAGCCACCCGGCCTGGCCCTGCGTCTTCTCCCTCCTGATGGGCATCACCAACGGCTACTTCGGCAGCGTCCCCATGATCCTGGCAGCTGGGAAAGTGAACCCCGAGCAGCGGGAATTGGCAGGTCAGGACATCAGTTGCATGCCTCTTTCCCCCCCCCCCCAAAAAAAATTGTGAGATGCCATTGTCAGAAAAAGAAGGCCGGGAGGAGTGTTGAGATCGGAGGGGGCAATGTGGGCACCAACTCCGCTTAATGGCTATTTCATTAGAACAAGCACCTTGCAAAGCAGGGATTTTAAGCAAAGCAACTTTTAAGTTGCTTGGACCTGCCCAGCCAGCATGGGGGGGGGGGGGATTCTGGGCATTGGAATCCACCCACCTTAAAGTTGCCAAACTTGAGAACTACTATTGTAGAGAGTCTCTATCTAGCTAACTGTCATCTCTCTCTCATTCTCTATATCTACTTATATCCTCTTTCTCATTTTCTATATACAGTATATCATCTTACTCTGATTCTCTATTTTCTATTATCTTTCTCATTCTCTATAAGTAACATGTATTATATCTATCTATGATCTATCTATCTATTCATCTATTTCTATCTCTATCATCTATCATCCATCTATCCATCCGTCCATCCATTATATCAATCCATATTTATCTATCATCTATTTATCTCTATCATATCTCTATTTATCTATCTCTAATCTATCCATCTACTTCTATCTCTATCATCTATTATCCATCTATAGCTATCCATATTTATCATATCCATCATTTAGCTAGCTAGCTATATCCATCTCTCTATATATATCCATCTACTTCTATCTCTATCCATCCATTTATAGCTATCCATATTTATCTGTCTGTCTGTCTGTCTGTCTATCTACTCATTCTCTCTTATGTCTCCCTCATCCATCTATCATTTATCTATATCAACCCATCCAATCCATGTTGAGGGAGAGTAATTATTAAAATAAATTATGCACGTGGTCATCCCGCACAGGAAAACGGGTGCCTCGTGACATCATCCTGCAAAGTGGGTCCACTGTGTGAGTTGCATATTTTGCAGGATGACATCACCCCCCGCCCCCCCGCCCCCCGCACATCCTTTGCTCTCTCGGATGGAGACTCAACACTTGTAACCATCTCTCCTCCGTTTCTCCCTCACAGGCAACACGATGACCGTGTCCTACATGACAGGGCTAACCCTGGGCTCTGTTGTGGCCTACTCTGCCTACAGCCTGACCAGCACTTCTCCAAGTTACTGCCTCTTCCCAGGGAACTACACCGCCTCCATCCTAGAGGGGAACTGACCAGACCATCAACGGAGCACTGACTGACATCTAGATCTAGGCATGCCAGGCAAGATGGTAGCAGGGGGGGAGGGGAGAGAGCCTGTGAGACCCCTGCCGGCACAGCCCTCGGTCCTTCAGGATCCGCATGGAAAAATCCAAGCCACATCCTTGCCCGTGACCATGTGTATGATACCCCTACCCATATTCGTGTGGGTATGATGACCCATGTGCAGGTTGCGTTCTCCCTGTTCGTTCATCTGAGCAGGACGTTTCTTTCTCTACTACAGCTTCCCCGAGTAGCACTGAAATCCGTCAGTCAGACATGGCCCATGTCATGACAGAGGCATTCTCTGCCGTCCCCTACTTGGTGTGGTTTCTTTTTTGTTTTGAGGCAGCTGCTCAGCCAACAGCTGGCCTGTGGTGAATCCCCCCCTTTGAGACAGCCGGATGGAGAGGGATTTTGTTTTGCAGGTGGCCCTGTGGTTTTAAGGGCGCAAAGGAGAACGAGGTGCAAGACAGAACGTCTGGGGGCCGCACTGTGGCCACCAAACTTATTTTAGCGATATTTCGCTGCAGCTTTATCGGTCAGAGCAAGTTACTGGTAGTCCTTGACTTGTGACCAGTGAGCCCAAATGTTCTTGTTGCTAGGCGAAACATTTGTCACGTGAGTTTTGCCCCATTTCACGACCTTTCTTGTTAAGTGGATCAGGGCAGTTGATCACTTAGTCCCCCGGTTGTTTCCAGCTTCCCCATTGGCTGTGCTTGTCAAAAGGTCACCAAAGGGGATCACACGACCCTCCGGGACACCGCAACCATCATAAAATACGGGTTGATTGCCAAGGGTTGTAAGAGTAAAAAATGGTCATAAGTTACTTTTTCCAATGCCTTTGTAACTTTCAACTATCACTAAACAAGCTGTTGTAAGTCAAGGACAATCTGTAAAGTTTTGTTTGTTTCTTTTGTCCCCTGATGGAGCTACACTAACCCAACCTCTATACCAAATCCCTTCACCCAGAGCTTGTTAAGATTAAAATTTAAATTACAGATGAAAATTCTCATTTTTGCAGGGGAAGAACACAAAAACTGGTGCGTGTGGCTTTCCCTGCAGCAGGGTTGTTTTACATACATATATAAAAACGCGGTGGCTCAGTGGGTTAGGACGCTGAGCTTGTCGATCAGAAGGTCGGCAGTTTGGCGGGTCGAATCCCGAGTGCCGCGTAACAGAGTGAGCGCCTGTTACTCGTCCCAGCTTCTGCCAACCTAGCAGTTCGAAAGCAGGTAAAAATGCAAGTAGAAAAATAGGGACCACTCCGGTGGGAAGGGAACAGCGTTCCGTGCGCCTTTGGCATCTAGTCGTGCCGGCCACATGACCACGGAGACGTCCTCGGACAAGCGCCGGCTCTTCGGCTTTGAAACGGAGATGAGCACCGGCCCCTAGAGTCGGAAACGACTAGCACACCTGTGCGGGGGAACCTTTACCTTTACCTAATAAATTGTCATGCCAACTGATCCGAGGGAGACAGCAAGGGGTGTGCGTTTGTTACGTCTCCTTGTCGTGGAAGGGGCCAAATACAGTCTTCAGGCTGGGAAGGAGCTTGTGAACTGGCCATTATCTCCCTGTTTCCTTTCTGAAAGTCCCAGAAACTCTTTTTTTTTTTCCCTGCCTGCTGCTAAGGAGAGGCCGCTGAAAAGAAAAGCCTTTGCTTTGATCCAATTCCTGTGTGATTACTGCCTTTTTATACATTGTATGCGGGGGAACCTTTACCTTTATCCAGTTTAAAACAATCTAATCTAAGAATACCCTTTTGCTTCAGACCTCATCTAACCATCACAGTTTTTTTAAAAATAAATTTCCCCATGCACACAGCCCTTTTTAAAACAGAGGGATGGCAAAAGAGACTGTTAAGGAGAAATTCCCTGAGAGTGAGAACAATTAACCAGTGGAACTACCTACCTCCAGAAGTTGTGAATGCTCCAACACTGGAAGTTTTTGAGAAGAGACTGGACAACCATTTGTCTGAAATGGTATAGGGCTTCCTGTCTGAGCAGGGGGTTGGACTAGAAGACCTCCAAGGTCCCTTCCAACTCTGTTATTCATTTCAAGCCCTGTTGTGATTCAGAGTCAGCCTGTGGGTTCGGCAGTTGGGTCGGACGATTCAGAGGAGGAGGAGGGGTTTTTTGGAGAGCCTGCAGAGGATAGTATTAAGGCTCCGCAGAGCCCTCAGCCAGGCCCCTCCCATCTGGTTACGACGCAGACCCAGCTGTGTGAGCCTGACAGCGCGGATGAAGATGACCCACAGCTGGCCCTGTTCAAGGACGCCCGACGCAGGCGGCAGTCAATCAGGAGTAAACAGAGGAAGGCAATGGGGCACCTCGGAAGGAGGCAGAGAGAAGCCAGGCCTTGAACTGTTTAAAAAGGGGAATGCGTGGGAGGGCTGGTTTGCTGAAGGCAACCGTTTGAATAGCTCCTGTTTCATGGTTCGTGTTTTGGTTTTGTTCTGTTTGCTCTGTTTTGTGTCAATAAATTTGGCAGGCTTAGTTCCAGCCTCTTGCCTTCTTGTAAAGGGGTTGTCCCTGCCTTTTCTACAGGGCCGGTAGGAGGCTGGAACAGAACAAGCCCTCTGAAATGAGGATATGCACCTGGAAAGGCCCCAGAGAGCATCAAGGGGGTAGGGTGGGGTGGGGGCAGCCCACCTTAATTTGAAGCGAAGAAAAAAAACGACAGAAGAATCCTGCAGCTTCGTGGGTGTTTTTTTTTTTTTTTCTCAAGGTTTCTTTCCTTTCTTTTTATGAAAAAAGAATCACACATCATACAGCAACGAACAGAATGCAAAAAAATAAAGGGGTGGCGGGGCGGGGAGGGAAGAATGGGAAACAAATGAAAATGTTAAAAAAACGCACACAAAACAACAGGGAAGGGGGGGGGAGAGGACCAAAAAAAAAAAACAACAACCAAAAAACCCCCAACAACCACGTGTGGCTCCGTTCCTCTCTCGATTGTCTGCAAAAATCCTTGTGTTCCATAGAAGGCAGTAGGCAGTTAAGTGCTTTGTATTTTAACATTCGCGTCGCATTGCTTTCTTCCAGAAGCTTCCGTCGAGTCGCTCCTACAATATACAGTCCGCATGTTTGTAAGCAACGCCTGGCTCTCCTATTCCCCCCCCCCCCCGGTGTTCGTTCATTGGTTCTTTCGCTCTTGTCTTTCTTTCTCTCTCTCTCTCTCTCTCTCTCTCTCTCTCTCTCTCTCTCTTTTTTTTTTACAGTCACAATTCCAACCGGAAATAAAAAATGAAAGAGTCTCAACGTCAGACTGTGTTTTGCTGCTTTTTTTTGCTTTTTTATACTTTCCCATAATTTTTTTTTTCACAGTTTTTTTTCCTTTAAAAAGTTTATATATTTATATATATTTATATATTTATACTTTATATTTATAATTAAAAAGGTAAATCCGTTTTTGTTTTTTTTTTTTGCTTTTTGTTCGTACTTTCTCGCTCGCTCGCTCGCTCTTTCCTTTCTTTCTTTTTTTCCCTTTCTCCGTTTTTGTTTCGTTAAAGAGGTGTTGTTTGTTGTTGTTTCGTTGTGGGTTTTTTGTGGGTTTTTTTTTTTTAACAAGACGTTGGAAAAGGGCTCCAGTGAGCCTTTCGGGTGTATGAAAACTGTACAAGCCCGGCATTGCCCATCCAGAAAGATTGTCCACCTAAGGCTTGGAGGCTGGGATCTGGTGGACTGGAAGAGGCATCTGAGGCTGGGCAGCACCACTGTGGTTCTCCAAAGAGGTTGTGAAAGGATTCTGGGGTTAGCATTCCTTTTGTACCATAGCGGATAGCCAAAAGTAAAAGAAAAATCTGCCCGTGTTAAGTCAGGTAGAATCATCTCCCTGTTGTAGTGCTTGAAATGGTACACCTGTCCCTATCAGAAACAATTGTGGGTGTCTTCTCTTGTAGTGTGTGAGTTTGGCGAGTTTTCTTAAGTGCAAAAAACACTGGCATCCTAATGGTCACGATATCCTCTCTGGCCTTGCAGCAGATCCACACCCAAGAAGCAGTCGTTCACACACACACACTCACACACACACACACACACACACACACACACACACCCAAGGGACTTTTCATTCATTTTGAATTAGGGCAGGTGGTAACGTTCAAGGTCTCACCGCCCTTGGGGCAGAAGAATGCAGCTCAGTTCCTGGATGGTCCATAGAACCCAAGTGGGTTTCCCAAGACTACCGGCCAACGGTTCTTCTGTGCGTCCTTCAAGTGCTGAGTTTGGGCAATGGTGAGAAGTGAGGACGCAAGTTTCAGCATTTTGCTCCAAGAGCAAGTTGAAGATGTACTTGAAATGTTCCTTGAGGTGGGCCTAGCAAGGGAGTTAATGTGCCTACTTTCTCAAATATAGATCCCCCACAATATTTATGAACCTCTGATGAGGAGCCATTTTTCCAAGCGGGACTTGGAGTAAATACATTCACTTCACATGAGGGAGGAAGCATGTCCATTGAACAGCTCTTCCTTAAAGGAGAAAGAGGCTCCTTCATCATTCCAATGGTTTGAAGAGAAAGGGTTGCAAAAGAGAATAAATGAGATTCAGTGGTGGATTTCTGAACCACCTGTTCTTACGTCCTTGTAACTCAAAAGAAAAGTGGGACAACTGTTCTTCCAGTAACTATCTTATTGGCCAACGTAGCTTCTTCAATTGCTTCTTCATACCAGTTCTCTGATAGAACAGTTTTTGGAGATAGAGGAGTGGGTGGAAAACAGCCCAGCCCACCACTTGATTGGCATTTGCTCAAAGCTGTCCCTGAACCAACCATGTATTCTTCCATAAGTTGAGTTTTCAGTTGGTGAGGGCAGATAAAACCGGTACCCTGAAGATTTTTAAAAAGTGCCAATTTCCCCCCCCTGCCCCCCCCAAATTGGCCTCTTGAAATAACCTGTGAAGGTTCGTACTCAAAAGATTGATGATGGAGCTGCCTGTGGTCAGATGCTATATGGCAAAGGACCGGAAATTAGGCCCACTGCCCAAGGATTAATTTTCTTAAAAATCCCAATGTTATTTTCCTTTTTCAGGGGGCCACAGAATCCAATCCATTGCTCTCCAGTTCATGAAGTTGTTGAGGATGGGGAGAATCTTTTTTTTTTTTAAATTTTGGAAACATTGTGACCGAGCACTACACAATCATGCTGTCGTTTCAACAGGCACATAACTTTCATTCCGTCTGTCGCGCTTCTTCCTCCGAGGGAGGCACAAGGTGCGAGGTGCCTCCCTCCATTTTTCTTTCTCAAAGCTGCTTAGCAAATGATGGGGACGCCATCAGTGTTGAAGATCATGCCCGTGGTGGGCTCGTAAGTCCCTGCTAGGTAGTATAAATCTTCACTGTCTTGATACTTCTTCGTCTTCAGCATCTGTTCATATTGTTCCAAATCGACTACCAGGCATTTGTGCGAGATTGTCTGAACGTCGTTTTCATCCACGTGAGAGGACTGGTACAAAGCCCTCTGGATTAGAAAGAGAAGAACAGAGATGTTAGAACATCTGCCGAACGTTCCTTCAGGGCTTGAAGGCAAGCAAGGAAGAGTTTCTAAGGTCCCTGTGTCTTCTAGTCCTCAAAACATTTGAGATCCTCCCATTATTATTGTCTCTCTTATCTCTGTTTCTTCCTATTTATCTCTCCTAGCTTCTATACATCATTCTCAGAAGCACAAGACCTAAATGTATTAAGCAAGCTGAATAAAAGGTTGTTGGGGTTTTTTTCAGTTGCTCGGTTGCCACGCAGCCAACAGAGCAGGTGATCTGTGGAGACTCTCAAATCATCCAGGTCATGGTTGTGCTTTTCCAAGAGACAACTGGACTGCCTTTGTTTTTGTTTGAAGACGTTTTGCTTCTCATCCAAGAAGCCTCTTCAGTTCTTTGAAGACACTTCCCTGAAGACAGTTCTGAAGAAACCTCTTTGGATGAGAAGCGAAACGTCTTCAAATAAAAACAAAGGAAGCCCAGTTGCCTCTTGGAAAAGCACTTTGGGGACCACAGCAGAATATTTGTATCATCTTAAAGTCCTCGTTGGAAACACAGCGACGGTGCCCCCAAAGAGCCCAGCTGCCCTCACTCACAAAACACTGTCCACAAATCCTCCAAAATTGTATTTAAATAATTGGAGGTTGTGGGTCACCTGGTTGCAGTGACACTCGCATCTTGAAGAGGGGAACCACGTTCTGATTCACCATCTAAAAGATGCATGATGACCTTAGTTACAGCCCACTCCATTAAACCCATGGATTGTGAAGAAATGGGTCATTGCCCGCCAAAATATATACCATCAAAAATCTGCTTTTTTTCCCCTTAAGATGCTACACGTCCATTGGTGCTGAATAATTTAAGGCCACCAATGGCAAAATCAGAAGGTGTCAGCTTCATTCCCAAACGCTTTTCATAAAATGTGTGAGTCAGAAAGTGGGGGACTGGGCTCCTTGTGATTATGGGTTGTTTTTTTACATACCTCCATAAAGTCCTTTCTCTGGCTGGAAGCTTGAAGAGCTGCTGATAAGGTCCGGGTGGATTTTTGATCCCATCGCTGAAGTTCAAGTGTCGTGCAGAAGCAGCAGAGAGAAGGTCGAGGGGTAAAATGTAGCCATCAAGGAGAAGGAAGAAGATTAGAAGACAAAATCCAACAATGACATGAGCAGCATATAAAATAAATAAAACAATAAAAATGTCAATTTCCTTTTCACGGTTATGTTCTCAGAATGATCTTCTTTTTCTGGACAGATGCAACAGAACATCCTACTTATGTTCAGAGGTATCACCCCATTGGACAAATTGCAATGTTTCATCGATACAGTCATTTGTTCATCAGCTCAATGGAGGAATATTTGCATTGAATATGATCCTTGATCCCCACCCTACCTCCAAAAGCCCATCCACCAGTAAGCAAAGTTTCCATAGAGAATTTTGACATCATTGAACATTGTTGGCCTTCAAGGTTCAGTCAACATGGTTTAGAGAACAGAGTTCCTGACAGTTCTCTGGCAACAATGGCCATCTTCAAAGGCAAGGAGACCTGGCAGACAGACCACAGGCAACTGAGCATGGACTGTTGAGGTTCTTTTCTTTATAGCTGGGTCTCTGGCTTTTGATTGGTCCTTAGTCAAGCTGGTGCAAAGACCTGCCCTCACTAACCAGAAATTAGCTCAGCCTATCAGAAGCCAGGACACCTGGTTATAAAGTTCCTGCTCAGTTGCCAGTGGTTTGTCTGAAGATGCCACAGCTGTTGGTGAAACGTCATCAGATCTCATTGTCTAGACCACGGTCACTAAATCCTAGAAGATACTGGCCATGAAAGCCTACATCAGTAGAAGGTTTGGATGCTCCTTGCTTGAAAGGATTCTTAAGGGTTCTCCAAAACTATTCTTCTCCAGTCTCCCTAACCCTGCCTTTTAATGTGGCATTCTGGCTAGTTTGCAAGATGGTTGGACTTGACCAACCTTTGACTAACTTTAACCAACCTTTGGCTGACCTTTGACTAATCTTGACTAAACTTTGACCAACCTTTGATTAACTTTGACTAACCTTTGACTAACTTTGTCAACCTTTGATTTTGACTAACTTTAACTAACCTTTGGCTGACTGACCTTTGACTAATCTTGCGTAGACTTTGACCAAACTTTGACTAACTTTGACTAATCTTTGACTAACTTTGTCAATCTTTGACTTTGACTAATCTTAACCAACCTTTGACTGACCTTTGACTAACTTTTGACCAACCTTCACTACATTTGGCCAACCTTTGGCTAACTTTGACTAATGTTTAACCAACCTTGACCGACTTGACTTGACTAACCTTGCCTTCGTTGAGCTTCTTCCCAGGGTTGGTTTCCTCAGGATGATAAAACCATTTCACTCGGACCACCATGTTGTTTCCCCAGGATTCCCACATGCTCTGGATCCGGCCAATGTAGGGGAGGTTGGGCCGCCCCGCTGAAAGAAAGACGGCACAATCTCCGATGCGGATGATCTCCTTCCCACGGACAATGGCCTTGTAGAAGAGTTTGCGGGCTTTCCCCTTCATCCCGCGTCTCTGTGGCGGGAAGAAGAAGGGAGTTAAGAAACCTCCATGTTTTGCCTTTTCACATTCAGCTAAGCTGTGGACTGACTGGCCTGTTGACTTAGCTCGCTGATCAAGTTAGCACAGGTAGTCCTCGACTTAGAGCCATAACTGAGCCCAAAATTTCTGTTGCTCAATGAGACATTTGTTAAGTGAGTTTTGCCCCATTTCACAACTTTTTCTTGCCACAGTTGTTAAATGAATCCCTGCACGGTTATTAATAACCTGGCTGTTAAGTGAATCAGCTGGTCAGCAGCTCCCATGATCTGTCATAAATATGAACCCATTTGCCAAGCATCCAAATTGGATGAGGATGCCGCCATGGTCCTAAGTGTGATCAATGAAGTCCGTGAGTCATAAAAGAGCCGAGGTTGCCTACCCCTGATCTAATGCCTTCTAGATGTGGGTTGACAATTTCCAGACACCCAATCCGCGTGAACATTGGCTGAAAGGAAGAATCCACCTCAACCAAAGTGCGAAGGACAATCCAAGAGGGCGCCCTTACCTGGGTAGGGTTCCCGAACCACTTCCAAAGTTGTCGCGCAGGCAGAAAGGCAGCAATTTTGGGCCGGTTCTCCACTGAGGGCAGCCTCTGGCGCTTGGCGAGTTCTTTCGTGGTGGGCAAGTGGATCCCTTCCCGCTTCTTGCACCGGTTCTTGTTCCCACTTGGTTGCTGCTTCTGCACCATCTGCTGCTGAGGCTGTTTCGGATTCCGGGAATGTGAAGAGGACGGAGACTTCCCTGAGGCCTTGGCGGGCTTGGGTGGGATGGTGGGCTGCGCAGAAGAGGCGCTGGGTTGGGTCTCTGCTGCCTCGTCTTCGGAGCTGCAGGAAGAGTCTTCATCGGTGGTGGAAGAGGAGGAGGAAGAGGAGGACGAGGAAGAAGAGCTGGAGCTGGAGGTGGAGGAGGAAGAGGAGGAGGACGAGGAGGAGGAAGAGGAGGAGCTGCTGCTGCTGGAGGAGGAAGAAGAGGAGGAGTTTGAGGAGGACATTGGGGTGGAGGCCCTTGAGCTGGCCGAGCTGCTATCTTGAGCCCCACCTCCGTTCTTCTCCGTTTCTTCTTCGCCTTCAGAATCTGAGCTGCTACCACTGCTTTCCGACTCATCCCTCGCCGGGGCCGGTTCACCACTGTCCTCTTGAGCCTTAGAAGAAGATGGAGGATCTCCAGGGTTCTCAAACGTGCTTCCAAAATTAGGAGGAGGCTCTCCTTCCACAGCAGCCTTGCTTTGGGAAGATTTCTGCTTGGGGTTTGGGCAGCCCATGGTGCTGTACCCAAGTCCTAAGATGTTCTTAGCTTCTCTCCTACTGGCCAAGTTTGACTCCCCCAGCATCCTCATGGCCTCCTTGGTCTTCTTGGTCTTGGGAGACATGACCCCCTCATGGTCCAGCTTGATCAGGATCTCACTGTCTGGGATCTTCCTCTGGGCTTTGGGGGCAGAGCCAAATTCTTGTCCCTCCTCGGTGGATTTTCCTTTCTTTGATTTGACTTTTCCTGAGGAGCTGCCGGAAGGGCCGAACGGTCCAGGGTAGGCTTCGTTCCCACGAACATTGCCAAACACCGGGCTCTGGAAGGTGGCGGGAATGGAGCCGTGGAGCTTGGAAGAAATCTTCCCTTTGCCTGCTTTGCTGTGATGCTTGTCTTCTGTTGGAGCTGGAGGAGTCCTAGAAGGAGCCGACTGGATCTTCTGAGAGCTTTTGGCAGCTGGTTTGCAAACCGGCAGCTCTGAGCCAACAGAAGAGTTGGCTAGCATTTCCCCTGTGACGGTCTGATCAGCCAGAACAGATTCTTCTAGAAAGAGAGAACAACAACAACAACATTTGGGAACCATAAAGAAAGACAGAGGTTTTCCCCCAAAGGGATGGCCGCATTTGCAAGATGGCGGCCACAGCATCACAAGGGAAAGACCATTCCCCTTTGGACACACACGTACAAAAGGCTCGGAGCATGGAGTGCTTCCGACCCACACATTTTGTAGACACTGCTGCCTTGGAGAGATTGTATGCCCTGCAAGGACGCATCACTTCTAAAGTGGAGAGAAATCGATTGATCAATTTAAATCCAAAAGATTGACAAATATCAAGAGACAGAAACCAGAAGGACTGGTGAACAGGGTTAAAAAATACAAAATCTCCCATTTGTGTATGTCTGTATTTAGTTATTTAGTCATTTAGTTTAGTTCAAGAGAGAGAGAGAGAGAGAGAGAGAGAGAGGGAGATGATAGATAAATCGAGATAGATAGATTGAGAGATAGATAGATCTAAAGATAGATAGATGATAGAAGAAAGAAAGAAAGAAAGAGAGAGAGAGAGAGAGATGATAGATTGAGATAGATTGAGATATAGATAGATCTAAAGATAGATAGATGATAGAAGAAAGAAAGAAAGAGAGAGAGAGAGAAAAAGAAAGAAAGAAAGAAAGAAAGAAAGAAAGAAAGAAAGAAAGAAAGAAAGAAAGAAAGAAAGAAAGAAAGAAAGAAAGAAAGAAAGAAAGAAGAGAAAATATATTTCCCACGCATCTCGTAACAAACATTTCTGGGTGGCTTACAACATAAAAATGTCAAAAAACATTAAAATCATCCATCATTAAAAAAAAAACATCATTTCCAACCTTGTATTTTCTCTAAAGACGTAGGAAAACTCCAAATGGCTCCGGGACAAGGCTGCTTTCCCCCCACTCCTCCCTCCGACCCACCCACCCCCAACAGAGACAGGTGAGGCGCACCTGTTTTCTGCTTCTTGCTCGCTTTCCTCCCGCGCCCTTTGCCTTTGGCTCCTGCTTCCTCCGATTCCGCCCCATTTCCTTCGCCTAGGTCCTTGCTGGATTTCCGGCTGCGGCGTCTCATGCTGGGCACCAGGAGGGCCGGAGAGGGTTCGGCACCTGCGAGGGTCAATGGCCAGTTTGAGCGGGTGGCGGACACCCCCCAGGGATTCTCGGAGGCCCAGTTCAAACTGGACATCCCAGAAGAATCTCTATGGCACAGATGGTCCTCCAGTTACGACCAGCACTGAGCCCAAGATTTCTGTGGCTGAGTGAGACACTTACATGAGTTTCGCCCCATTTTATGACCTTTCTTGCCACAGTTGTTAAGTGAATCCCTTTAGTTGGTAAGTTGGTAAGGAAAAGGAAGGGAGGAAGGAAGGAAGGAAGGAAGGAAGGAAGGAAGGAAGGAAGGCAGAAGAAGAGGGAGGGAGGGAGGGAGGAAGGAAGGAAGGAAGGAAGGAAGGAAGGAAGGAAGGAAGGAAGGAAGGAAG